>JBANDG010000003.1:1800000-2332148 GCA_037951595.1 Ogataea sonorensis | reverse complement strand
CTCCACTCCACTCCACTCCACTCCACTCCACTCCACTCCACTCCACTCCACTCCACTCCACTCCACACTCCACTCCACTCCACTCCACTCCACTCCACTCCACTCCACTCCACTCCACTCCACTCCACTCCACTCCACTCCACTCCACTCCACTCCACTCCACTCCACTCCACTCCACTCCACTCCACTCCACTCCACTCCACACACTCCACTCCACACTCCACTCCACTCCACTCCACTCCACTCCACTCCACTCCACTCCACTCCACTCCACATCGAATCAGTCATCTGTACTAGTGATGGGTGTTAAACAGCTGGATAGATCAGCCTGTGGTTCAGGAACTGCTGGCAGAACTGGACAATTATTTTTGAAGGGTAAACTACCAAAAGATTCTGTCTTTGTGAATGAATCGATCATTGGAACCAAATTTAAAAGTAGAGTTATAAAAGATGGGCTAAAGGCGAACAATAACGAGAAAGATGCTTGTTTGATTGAAATCGAAGGTTCTGCCAACATTCTAGGTACTGCTACTTGGTTTATGGACCCAGAAGACGAAGTTGCTTTCAATGGCTTTGTTCTGAGTCGATGATTACTTTTGATACTACTCGCTTTCGCATATACATAAATAGATACCATTTTTCAAACATTATTTTGGTTTATTTCCAGTAACTTTGAGACATTTTCAGTGTCATCAAGCCTTTATCTTAACAAAAGATAAATCAAATTGTAAAGATGAAAAATATATTGTGATAATAATGGTACTATCAATCTCAGATAGTATCTTTACTAAAACTATAAAAAAGCAACTCGTTTTTTTTCACTGCCTTGTTTTGTTTTTTCCTGCACACTTTTACGCTCTCGGCGCTAGCGAAGGGTTTTCTCTTGTTTTCACTCGGAAGAATCGAGTTGTGGATTTTGTGGATTTATTGTACTTGTCTTAACTACCGGTTCAATCATCTAATCGTGAGACAAACAGATAACTAAACTAGACGTTGTAATACTGCCTTTATCTAACAAATGTGGTTGTCTGACTTCAAATCCCCAAAAAAACGTAATCCTGGTGTATTAGTTGATAACTGGAGCCACAAATTATCTTGTGTAGAGAGTATTTTACCATACATTTTTTTCCTTGAGCCGCGCAGTGTTGTAGTGATTTGCTTGTGGAGACATTTGCAACATGTATTTTTAATGTGGATCTTTAGCTTGATATCTTAAGTTAAAAATGTGGTTTCTTTTTGGTGATTAAGAGGAACTATTGAAGTTGAATTTTCCGTTAGAAGCCTATTAAGTCTCATATTGAACATTTACTGGTTGAACATATTGAAAATGGTAAATTGATCAACGGTTACATGTGCAGCAAGTATTGAAGACAAAGAAGACAAAGTAAGCGTCTTGAAACTTAGAGGTGTATATATATATTTAAATATATACTTCTGATATTATTTAAAACTGAAGAATAATCAGATTGTATTTATTTTTTATTTTTTCAAAAAATAACTTTTCCTTATTATCAGTTAAAAAAGTTAAACCTAATCTTTGGTCGAAAACACGATGGTTCACGATAGTTTTGATCAGCTAGGTAAAGTTGAGAAAGAAGTTACGTCTCACTCTCTATCCGCTAGTGAAGATGATCATGCTGAAGCTTTAGCTTTGGCAGCTGAATTGAAGTTAAACAAGAGAACAGTTTTGAAGATCGATTTGGTCATTTTGCCTTTTTTGGTTTGCACCATTTTTTTGCAATTATTGGATAAAAATTGTTTGTCATATGCTGCCTTGTATGGTATGAAAGAAGATACAAACCTTGTTGGTCAAGAATACAGTTGGTTGGCCACTATTTTTTACATTGGTTATTTGTTTATGCAAATACCAGTCTTTTTCATTGTTCAAAAGCTTAAGAAACTATGTAGCTCAATGTGTATCTTGCTAGTCATTTGGGGTGGTTTGCTCATGTGTATGGCTGCTTGTCATAATTTTGCCGGATTAGCTACTGTTAGACTTTTCTTAGGGATGATGGAAGCCGGTATTCAACCAACTTGTATCATCATTTCAACTACCTGGTATAAGAAAAATGAACAGCCACTAAGAATGGCTTTATGGTCTAATACTTTTGCTGGTATTTTTAATGGTATCTTTGGGTATGCAATCGGTCACTGGGGTGGTCCGTTACCAATTTGGAAATATATTTTTATTGTTTATGGTGCTGTTACTATTCTCTTTGGTGCAGTTTGTTATTTCATCATCCCAAACAGCATTGAAGATGCTTGGTTCTTGAATGCAGATGAAAAAAAATGTGCACTTGCTAGAACAGCAACTAATCAAACGGGTATTCGTTTGACCCATAATGATATTAAATGGCATCAAATTCTTGAAAGTATTAAAGATCCAAAGTACTGGTTACTTGTTGTGTTTATAATAGTTCAAAATTTTATTAATGCTGGTGTTACAAATTTCAATACGTTTATCATTAAAGGTTTTGGCTATTCAAATTACAGAACAATGTTGTTAGCTACTCCACAAGCTGCCGTCGCTATGGGTGCTTGTTTACTTGTGGCTTTGATTTCATATTTTGTTAAAAATATCAGATACGTTCTAATCTGCATAACTACAGGTGTCACCATGACTGGTATCATTATGGTGTACAAGATATCGCCAACGGAAAATCGAAATGCATGTTTAGCTGCTGTTTACATTCTTGGTTTTTATAATGCACCATATGTGTTAACCTTATCGTTGATTGCATCTAATACGAGTGGTTCCTCAAAAAAGACATTCAACTCTATCAGTGTTGGTCTTTTCTACGCCTTGGGTAACTTGATTGGTCCTCAATTTTTCTTGGATTCTCAAGCACCAAAATACCAGACAGGTATTAAAGCTATGATTGCTGCATGTGTCATAATGTACTTTTGTGCCAGTGCATATGCTTTCCTATGCTGGAAAGAAAATTTGAGAAGAAATATCTTAGCTAATAAAGGTACTGACGCTGAAGCTAAGACTGATGTCGTGGACTTGATTGAAATAGGTGAAGAAGTCGATCGACTCGACTTGACCGATGTTCAAAACAAACACTTCCGTTACACATTTTAAATGTACTCCTCTCCTTATATAGTTTCACGAATTACAAACTGTACTTTATTTCTCCATTTAATGTAGTGTATAAGCATTAATTCAAGCCTGATATTATCGATTTTACAATTCTTCAACTTAATATATACTGGGCTTTTACTGCATTTCCGCATCAACTTTTTTGTATTTTTATGTACAGACGTTCCAGCCGCACTTTGATCTAAAATTAGATGCATTCAGAGAAATTTGAAAATATAGTGAATGAAGCTTTTGGATGAACTGATTTGAATGGAATATATGTGAAGCTTTTGAAGACAATACAAATCAACAAAACAAAATCGTTATTTTTTCTTCATTTTTTAGTCATTCTAGGTGACTGTATTTATTAAGCCAAATTGACACTGGAATGTCAAGCGCTCGGGAGAACCGTTTCTCATACATCAATGGAACATTTCCATCATCTATTCCAATTCAAGACTCCAACACGAACATTGTATCCAACGACATTTTGTCCTGGAATAATGATCAGATCTTGTTGTGGTTGAAAAACAGCAATTATAATAGCGATGTGATTGAAAAGTTCAGAGAACACAATATTACTGGAATTGTTTTACCTTATTTAAATACGGATGAGTTGAAAGATATGGGTATCGATAGTTTGAGAATGAGGTTACAATTAATGAAAGATTTGACAGGTTTAATGCAAGAAAAAAATCTTAACTTGTTGAACTTTGCTAAAGATCCAATTTTGAATGATTTACAGAGTTTAATATTGTCTTCAAATTTAGTTTCAAGTATATCTAATTCTATAGTTGATGAACTGAGTACATCAAACAACGATAGCTTAACAAATGGGCAACAAAAAAGATTAATTGAACAATTCAACAAATTGAGAGAAGATTTATTACCTGTAATCAAACAACAAAAAGATAAAAAGCCATTACCCCAACCGGCATTATCTTCAACTGCAAGTTCATCTTCATTAGCGACAACGGCAACAAATACATCACCTGTGAAACTATCACATCATCAATCACAATTACAAGCTACTATTAAATCTCAACATATATCAGCCACCCCATCATATTCTGCATCTTCCTCAGCTTTATCATCCAACACTACTAACTTACCTTCGTCATCATCTTCTTCTTCTTTACTCTCATCAGATAAATTGAGAAGAAGTAAATCTATAACATCACCACCTACTGCATCTCCTATCCAACCGCATGGATCTCATGGTTCTGAAAATTCTCCAAAGTTATCGAATTTTACCTCACCCACCACCAACTCCTCAAATGCTTATCTCTCTATCTGGCAGCAACAAGAACAACAACAGCAGAAAGAACAAGCTGGAGTACAGGATGTTCAAACAAAACATTTAAACCTAGAACGGGAAACGGGTAGAGGGCACGATGATTCCCCAATCTCCAATTCGCAACGTCAACAGGTTGATTTAGAACTAGGAATGGACCAAGCTCATGAACAACAAAAGTTTTCAAATTCCAAACCGAAACTCAGCACCTCTGTGTCAACATCAACTGATTCTATTGAAAACGAAACTTCAGCTTCTTCTCCTTTGGTAGATACTGAAAAAAAGTCACGTAGAAGTTCTACTATATCACCAGCGAATAATTCTTCACATACTGCCAATGAAGCATTAAAACAATTACGAGCAAAAACTGAAGACCCATGTCATAAGATTTTGAAAGCTGCTATGAAGAGACACAAAATACCAATATCTGACTGGCAGAAGTATGCTCTTGTGATTTGTTACGGAGGTGATCAAGAACGTGTTTTTGGTTATGACGAAAAACCTGTTGTTGTTTTTCGTGAGTTACATGAGCTAGGATTGAAACCTTCAATTATGTTAAGGCAGGTTGAAGACAATGACGATGTTCAATCATTGAATTACGATACACCGGGTGGAAGATTGTAAAACCGTTAGACTAATTATGACTTTGTATCTATTAAGTAAAAAAATAAAGATTACAAAGGAATGTATAATGCACAGTAATTAATTATGATGATCGGGAGGACTAATGTAAATTTTTCCTTCTCACTAGTGAAAACACTTAATATGGTTTGAATTTTCTTTTTTCTTTCATTTGTCTCACCCTTTCTTGATCTTCTTTGAACTTGTTCAACAATTCATTCATTTCCAATTTTTTACGTTCTCTAATTTGGAACTTGTAAAAGTCTTGTTTTTCCTTCTTCTTCATTTTTTTCAACATTTCTTTATTAGCTTCAGTATCAGCACTCTTCTTTTTGATAGATCCCATTATACCATTTTTCGTTTTTCTGTGAGACCCCACAACAAGTGTAAAACCATCTTCGTCAACAAGAGATTTCATTGTATTTAACTCTTCTTTCAAATCCTGTTCTCTTTGTTGGAATTCCAATAATGATTGAAAAACTTCAGTACCCAATACGGCTGAATTCACTCTCAAATCTTTAGTAAATCTTGCGACACCTTTTTCATGGCTGTTAAATTTCCATATTGGTAAAGAAGACGAGGAAGAATTTTTATTAACTGAACTTATTGACTTTTTGATAGACGTTAAAGCTAAGTTTAGGGCGTTTTTATCTAAAAATGTGACAATACCACAACCAACGGGAATATTATTACTATTTGTCACACTACTGTTACTGTCCGTTTTCATTTCTTCATTGGTCAAATCTGTCAGGTTGATCGAGACATCGTAATCTATCATGTTGTTGAAATCATTGAATAAGTTGCAACTGAAACTCTCAATCAAAGCGCCTAAAGCTACTTCACTAAATAGTTTTTTGATATTGGCTAGATTAGCGTTTATAGGTAAATTCACTATGAATAAAGATCTGGATTGTGATTCATTATGTTGTTTCGTTGTGTGTTTTTTTATATACAGGTAGTGATATGTGGGATTTGACTCGATGTGTTCTGAAGTTTCAAGCTGAACAGGGAGAATGGTGAATCCTTTGATCTGAGTAACATTGGGAAGACTTGACATGGCTGAAGATACTGTGCTATTCTTTAACTCTCAAACAACAGGATAATCTATTTGCTTTCTAAGTTCTCTTAACTACTGTAATCAAGACTTTTTCAATTCAAATAATCTTATGTTTATAATCTCGTATAAAATACAATTTTTAGCTGCTTTTTGGTACCAACTATCCCTACTTTGCTATACCATTTAGACCTATCTTTAGCTGGGTATAACCAAGACATGAAAATTTTCTGTGGTTTGAAGCTAAAAGACATCTTCAAATATTTGTGGCGCAGCATTTTTATAAAAAAAAAAAAGATAATTATGGCTGGTGCATTTTGTGGCTAGTGATGAAAATTTTTCTTTCTTTTTTTTTAAGGGACACAAAAGAGAAACAGAGAAAGCAAGAAGTTGATCAGATTGTACTTGATAACTATAGTTTAGTTGTAGCAGTTTGTGGTGTTTCTTTTCAGATATACAAGTACCATTTGCGATTTAGAAAGTCTTAAATATTCGCTAGCAGAAAAGTGAAAAAAGTATAAAATTTGCAAAGAAAAGATGTCCGAAGTTGTTCACTATTGTGCCGCTCCAGATTGTGGGAATGAAACTTCCTCGAATCTGAAATGCCCTGTTTGTTTGAAAGAAGGTTTAGATCAGTACTTTTGTAATTCCAAGTGTTTCCGTAGATGTTTCAATATGCACAAGGCCATTCACCCGGGACCTTCAGGTAAGTTGGAAGATGCGTACGATCCATTCCCAAGATTCCAATATACCGGTGATTTAAGACCACAGTACCCAATTACACCTAAAAGAGAGGTTCCAGCGAAAATTGGTTTGCCTGATTATGCCCAAAAAGGTCAGCCTATAAGTGAATTGAAAAACGATAGAACTAACAAGATAACCGTTTTGAATGAAAAGGAGATCAAACTTATGAGAACTGTTTGTCAATTGGGTAGAGAAGTGTTAGATATTGCAGCTGCAGCTGTTAAACCGGGTGTCACTACAGACGAGATTGATCGTATTGCCCATGAGGAAACCATCAAGAGAAGAGCTTATCCATCTCCGCTAAATTACTATAATTTCCCAAAATCATGTTGTACATCAGTCAATGAGATCATTTGTCACGGTATTCCTGATAAGAGACCTCTGCAAGATGGAGATATTGTTAACATTGATATTTCGATTTACAAGAATGGATTCCATGCCGATTTGAATGAAACATATTATGTTGGTGACAAGGCCAAAGCTGATAAAGATTTGGTGAATTTGGTGGAGACAACTAGAGAATCTTTACAATTGTGTATTGATCAGGTGAAACCTGGTGTTCCAATTAGAGAATTTGGAAATATCATTGAAGAACATGCAAAAAAGAATAATGTCTCCGTTGTTAGAACTTATTGTGGTCATGGTGTCAACTCTCTATTCCATTGTCAACCGGACGTCCCTCATTATGCTAAAAACAAAGCTATTGGTACTTGTAAAGAAGGTATTTGCTTCACTATTGAGCCAATGTTAAATATGGGTACCTACAGAGATGTTATGTGGCCAGATAATTGGACTTCTGCTACAGCGGACGGTAAACCAAGTGCACAATTTGAACATACTTTGTTAGTTACCGCTGACGGTGTTGAAGTTTTGACCGCTAGAACTAAAAAATCACCAGGTGGACCTGTTGAAAGAATATAGTGCTTTTACGGAAACAATGCGATTTACTTGCTATATTCTTTGATTTTTGACGCTTTTTACTTCTCTCCAACAAAAAAAGAAACAAGAAATTGGACAGAATCTTAACTTGAGTATCTTCAAGTGTTACGCACATACTTTGAAACGTTTACCGTGAACAAGCTGTTTATAGGAAAGACGCTGACTGTCAGCTATCGTGTATATTATCTTTCAAAAACGAATACCCAAGTAACTAATCAAGTGTAAGTAATGCAAAGTGTATCATTATCAGTATCGTCGTTCAATGTCACATAATAAACTGACTTTATTGTAAATCAACAGTCAAACTATACACTTTACATCTCTGCACCGCGTTTGGGCTCTCTTTTGGCCTTTTCGCTTCTGAGATTCAATAGAGTAGATACACCATTTGTTGGCATTTCACTCCATGATGTCTTTGATATAGTTGGTTGATAAGTTTGGTATATAGCTATCTGTGAGTTGATTGAAAGACAGTATTAGTTGAGATTGTTTTCGATTCAGCTGAACTGTAAAAAGTAGTTATCAATTGATATTCAAACGCATCATCATGTCGTTAGAGCCATATTCAAGCTCTCTTAGAGAGAGACAAATTACCAATTTGAAAAAAATGCTTCATTTGAATTCAAGTCTTGAAGATAACTTGTTATCATCGAATAACGAGGAAGAATTGATCTGGAAAGTTTTGATTCTTGACAGTAAATCAACAGCTATTGTCTCTTCTGTTTTAAGGGTTAACGACTTGCTAGAGTATGGTATTACGATGCACTGTTTAATTAACCAAAGAAGAGCAGCGTTGCCTGATGTTCCAGCGATATATTTTGTTGAGCCTACTAGTGAAAACATTGATAAAATTTTGCAAGATATAGAAAATGATCAATATTCTGATTTTTACATTAATTTCACATCAAGTTTAAATAGATCATTATTAGAAACATTTGCTAAAAACATTGCAATTTTAGGAAAATCGAATAAGATTAAGCAAGTTTATGATCAATATTTAGACTTTATTGTCACAGAACCAAATTTATTTTCTTTAGACTTGCCTAATATTTACTCTCAATTGAATAATCCGAAAACAACAGAAGAAGTTATAACAAAGATTGCAGATCAAATCGCAAATGGGTTATTTTCCACAATCTTAACAATGGGTTCTATACCAATTATTAGATCAAATAGAGGAGGTCCTGCAGAATTGGTGTCTCAAAGACTAGATCAAAAACTAAGAGATCATGTCATTAACACCAGACAAGGAAGTACAAATGGTCAAATGACATCAAGCGACAATTCTATGAGTAATAGATCGGTTTTAATCTTGTTAGATAGAAATCTAGATTTAGCATCAATGTTTGCGCACTCTTGGGTGTATCAATGTATGGTTAGTGATGTTTTCAATTTGAATAGAAATACAATTGAAATTAAAACACCAGTTGCAGGAACTACTGATCAATTTCAAATTAAAAAATTGGATATTGATCCTAAAGATTTCTTCTGGATTAAAAATGCAAGCTTACCCTTCCCAGACGCTGTTGAAAATGTTGAAAAAGAATTGGCTAGATATACTCAAGAAGCTAAAGAATTGACACAAAAGACTGGTTATTCTTCAATAAAAGAAATTGATCCAAATGATCAAAATGATACTCAACATATCCAAGAAGCAATTAAACTATTACCAGAGTTGACTCATAGAAAAAATATTATTGATTTACATATGACAGTTTTAACCGATTTGATTAAAGAATTGGATGCCAAAAGTTTAGATTCATTTTTTGAAATTGAACAAAATGTTAATGATCCAAATGTGTACAAGAGATTTTTACAATTACTCAAGGAAAATGAAAATGTTGATAACAAAAATGACAAGTTGAGAACTTATATTATCTTGACTTTAACTTCTGATAAATTACCTGATAGTTTTGTCTTGGAAGTTGAATCATTATTGAAAAACTTGAATTTTGATTTATCAGCTTTCAAGTACATTAAAAAATTTAAAGAGTTGACAAAATTATCCTCAATGAATAATTTGACTGACGCATACTCAAATAATAGTTCTACAATCAATAGTTCTTCCAGTAAAAGTTCGGCTCTTTTTGGAAGTTTGTCCTCAAAATTGATAGGTTTAACAAGTGAAGGTTCGTCTAAACTATCAGAAGGTTTAGGTTCTTTAATTTCAGGTATTAAAAATTTATTGCCTGAAAATAAAAATTTACCAATTACCAACATTGTTGAATCTATAATGTCACCTAATTCTGCAAGTCAAGAATCAGTGAAAATCACTGATGATTATTTGTACTTTGATCCTAATGTAACAAGAGGTTCACACTCTAAACCTCCTAAAAGATCCTCATATAATGAATCACTAGTTTTTGTTATTGGTGGTGGTAACTATTTGGAATATTCAAATTTACAAGATTGGTCGGCACGTATGAATAAAAATGCAGGTGTGGTAGTCCCTGCCACCGTTGGAAACGCTGGTCTTTCTTCAACTGCACAAAAAATTGTTTGTTACGGTTCAACTGAGATAACAACAGCTGAAAAATTCCTAAAAGAATGTTCTGAATTAGGCTCTTTATGAGAAATACTTGTTTTCTTCAAATGATCTAGGTACAATTTCAAGATTCACTAGAAGATGATTAATTATCATTTTGAAATTTTCGAGAAATAAACAAGATAGACAGAACATTGGATGGGATTAAAAGAAAAAAGTTATAGAAATAAGTAAATTATTTACAACACTAAGTATACACAAGAAAATAAATTAAATAATTTTATTTTCTTTTATTCTATTTTTTTTTTGTTTGACATGTAAAAGCTTCAATTTCTAATCAGCATCACAAGAAATCTTTTGAATCTTCTAAGACTTTAGTACTACGTCTAGCATCTAAAAACAAAAGTTGACATTCTTCAATATCATCAAGGGTTATTTCATTCTTACCATTGATTTTAGAAATGATTCCTGCAGGTGAAAGTAATTGTAAAACATATCTCAATGAGGTTTGCATGGCAATATCGGCTAGTTTGCTTAATGCATCGGAGGAAATGATTAAATTTTCAACTTTGGATCTTTTCAAAACAATGGTTTTAATTTCTTCGTGATTGTATGGTAAAGTTTTCACAATTAATAATCTATCTAACAAATCAGCTGGTAATCCGTGGGGTGATTTTGTGTCATCAGTTCCTCTCACCGTTGTTAAACCTCTATTTGATGCCAAGATGACAATTGGTGCAATTGAAGATTCTAAAGCTCTATTCAAAAATGTGAAACATTCAATATCCAACATATTCACTTCATCAATAAATAAAACACCAGGAACTAATTCTGCAACACCTTGGTCAATATATTTAGAAACAACTTTATTAACTTCGTTTCTCAATTTTTCAGTTATATCTGTTTTACGTGGTTTCATCAATTGACCCATCATTGACAAAATATCTTGACCACCTTGTGGTTTAGCATTAGCTAAATCAAGATCATGTAGTGTAACATCTTGAACGATTTCTTTCTTTTTATGAACATCACCTTTTGGTAAAGGAACGTATTCTTCAGCTTCAAGATCAAACTCGGTTGCATATGCATCTGATCTTCCCACTCTTTTCACTGAACCGGTATTAGCTTCAATATAAACAACATCACCAACAGAAATACGTTCTTTTTGAATTGCTTCGTAAATAGAAGGATCAAGTTTTAAATTTTTAGTACCTTTAGAAGTTTTCAAACCGACAATCACATGGTTTATAGTTTTACCGTATCCACCTAAAGGATTTTCAGCTTCTTCTGGAGTTAAATCTATAACTTCACCTTCATAAACTTCTTTAGTTTCTTTAATTCTTAAACCAATAGCTCTTCTAAAATTTTCCATTAAAGCTTCAGTTTTTTTAACTTCTGCAGAATACAATTCAGAACCAACAATTGGACAAAATGGGACTTTTGGACCTAATTCTTGTGAAACAGCTAATGCTAATGCAGTTTTACCAGTACCTGGACCACCTGCCAATAATATAGCTTTACCACTCATTTTTTTCGATTTAATTAAATCAACAATAACTCCACAAGCTTCTCTAGCTTCAGCTTGACCAACAAACCCACCATCAACTTTCTTAGCCACACCGTATTCATCTAATCCTAGACCTTTAATATGTGTATGAGCAGCTGTTCTACTTTCTCTTCCATTAGCCTTGGATGTGGATGTAGTAGTGGCTGTTGTTGCTGTAGTTGTTGCAACAGATGTACTATTCACTGTGTCTTTCACTTCGTCAATTTGAGCCATGGTTGTATAATTATCAACTGATTCAGTATCTTCTGTCCTAACTAAATTACTAGATGGTTATAACTATGAACAAGTCAATCTGATTTAAATAAAGAATCCAAATCCATTTTGCATTTCTACTCTTTAGTAGGTGTATGTGTATTTTTTTTCTCTTCGTTATTTTTCTTCCTTTAAAAATTCAAGAAAGTTTTACTGCGCCACTTCAAGTGTACGGATGAGTAAATAAATTCGAAAATATTCTACTTTTATTTGAGGCGCATAAAATAATACACAATTACATAGTTGTGGCTGGTGAGTCTAGCATGCCATCCAACCACCATCAACTGTTAAACATTCACCAGTAATGTAATCTGAAGCATCTGAACATAAAAACACAATTGGACCTTTAAAATCGTCTGGTTTCCCAAATCTGCCAGCAGGAATTCTAGCGGCAAGTTCAAGGCCTCTAACTGGGTCTTCAATAGCGCCAGCGGCTAATTTTGTCTTTATGTAACCTGGAGCAATACAGTTAACGTTGATGCCATGCTTGGACCATTCAACTGCAACTGTCTTTGTGAAGATGAGAATTCCACCTTTTGTAGTTGCGTAACTCGAGATGTTTGGCAGTCCGTGGAAGGAACTTAGAGAACCGGTAGAGACGATTCTACCTTTGATTCCTTTCTCAATCATGTGAGTTCCAACAAGCTTGGTCAACTGCATTGGAACGTGGAGGTTAACATGAAAGACTTTTTCATTCTCTTCAATGGGAAAGTCTTCAAATTTAGATCTGTATTGGACACCGGCATTGTTCACCAAGATATCAATTTGCTTAGTTGGTGACAACTCAATGGCTGGCTCAACTAAAGCTTTTCCTAGATCTACAATCTTGACAAATTCCAAATCACATTCAATTGGTATAGCAACAGCTTTCGATGTGGGATTTGATTCCAAAATCAATTTTTTTGTTATTGATGGGTCGGTTGATGGTCTGTAGGTAAAGATGACAGAAGCTCCTGCTTCGTACAGAGCAATCGCCATAGACTGTCCAATACCATTAGTGGCTCCAGTTATGAGCGCAACTTTTCCTTCAAGCGAAAACAATTTGGCTGACATTTTTCAAAGTGGTGTAATGCGATGAGTAGAGTAGGGTGGAGTGATGTAGTAATTATAGTTAGCAATTCTGCTTTTGGAAACTTGAAAACTAAAAATATAAACACTCGAAAGTAGTCATAATACACGGGTATATATATAGATAACTATCTGGAATCTAAACAATCTGCTTATCAGAATTTATCACTCCAGCGATAGCGCATAGAACTTAGTCACGTGCAAGATCCCTTCTGGACTCAGGCGTACCTCCGCTCAGGAGTTGCTTCTTTGGGGCACAGATAAGCTGAGAGACAGGCTACTATGAGTTATTGACTCATGTTAAGGGTAATTTTCAGTGAGTTATATGACGCTGTTGTGGATTAGCTGTAATTGAGTATTTTCTGTGTCTTTTTTTGTGTTTTTGGGGAGTTTCCTTATTTGCTGAGATTGTGTTAATACACAATTTAGTATGTACTTTAATATAGAACACAACCTCTTCGACTCGCTCTTGAGATCTCGGTGCTATCTTTTAGGGAGAGTGCGAGCGAGCGCATTAGTCCGTTCTAGGCAATAACGGAGATCTTTATCTGCAGCTGTTTTAGTGATGTGAGATATCCAAAGTATTTATACATCATCATCAACTACTTTATGAAATTGTAGTTATTTTTCAATGAAAAAGATTGTTTAAAGTAATAAAGAAAGAGATATAAGGAACAGCTAAACACTGAAACCGATTAAATATGACATTTACTTGTACCAAATCGCCAAAATCGTTGGAGTTAATGCTACGTGAGCGGAAATATTCCGCTCACAATTACACACCTGTTCCAATTGTGTTTGCGTCTGCATCAGGGTGTGGGATTGTTGATGTTGATGGTAACAAGTTTTTGGACTTCAGTTCAGCGTATAGTGCTTGTAATACAGGACACAATCATCCAAAGATAGTCAAAGCTGTTAAAGATCAATATGACATTCTAGCTTTACCTTCTAGAGGTTTCACACACAACTTGTTTGCTGAGTTTTGTGAAACAGTTTGTACAAAATTTGGGTTTGAGAAAGTTTTACCATTAAACGGTGGCTCAGAAGCTGTTGAGTTTGCTATCAAGCTATGTAGATCTTGGGGTTATGTGAAAAAGGGAATAAACCCAGATGAAGCAAAAGTGATAATGGCTGAGAGAAATTACCATGGTAGAACTTTGGGAGTTACCTCGGGTTCCAGTAATCAAAGTGCACGTAAAAATTACGGTCCTTTTATTCCTAATGTTGGTCCACGTTATGGACAAAACAACGAAAAAATTGTGTACTTTGACGATATCGATTCTTTAGAAGAATGTTTCAAATTAGAAGGTGATAAAATTGCAGGTTTCATTGTGGAAACAGTCCAAGGTGAAGCTGGTGTCTATCCGCCATCTCCAGGGTACTTGGAAAAAGTTAGAGAGTTGTGTGACAAGTACAACGTTTTGTGGTGTGCAGATGAAGTTCAAATGGGATCTTACAGATGTGGTCCAAAAAGGTGGGCTTACGAAAACTTGAGCACTGTAACACCTGATGTTTTGATTACAGCTAAATCGTTGACTGGGGGTTTATACCCTTGCTCTATTGTGTGTAGTTCAGCAGAGATAATGGATACAATTGAACCGAATTCTCATGGAGCGACTTTCAGTGGATCTCCAATTGCATGTATTGCAACTTTGGCTGCTTTGAAAGTTTATGAAGAGGAAAATTTGCCAGAAAATGTTCGAGTTTTAGGTCCATTCATGCAAGAAGGTTTGAAAAGAATTGGGGATAAGTATGATATGATTTCAGATGTTAGAGGTTGTGGACTAATTGCAGGATTTGATTTGGACCAGGAATTTTTGCAAAATTCAGGAATGTCCTCGTGGCATGTTTGTATGTACTTGAGGGCCAAAGGGATTGCTGTAAAAATGGTTCATGGTACTACTGTGAGATTCTGTCCACCTCTTGTTATTACAAAAGAACAACTTCAAACTGCATTGGATGCATTAGAGGCATGCTGTCAAGAGCTACCATCTTTAAAAGCAGAAGAGATTCCAGGAGTAGTTGAATTTCACTTTTTGAATCATTAATAAATAAGACTGAATTTTTTTGTACTGTGTTTAGGTTTTTTTTTTTTGTTTAATTTAAATTTTACCGGTTATACTGAAAATTGGACTGAATTAATTATACAACTGTAATAATGTTAAATATACAACACTCTTATTTCTTTTCACCTCCATTAAAAACGTAAAAACCTGGTTTTTCTTCAACTGGGAATTTTAATACACTTTCATTAATAACCGAACCATCAACTTCACACCAAGCTTCCATCACATCGCCTGGGTTGACAGGACCAACACCACTTGGGGTACCAGTTAAGATGACATCACCAGGTTGGATTGTCATGACATTAGACATCGAACTTAAGAATTTATGAATTGGGAAAATCATTAAATTAGTTGAACCTTTTTGTCTAGTTTCACCATTAATTTTCAAATTTAATTCCACATTATATGGATCTTTAATTTGATCTTTTGAAATGAATGGAGATAAAGGCATGAAAGTGTCAAAACCTTTACCAATAGTCCAAGGTAAACCTTTTCCCTTGGCAACATCTTGAACGTTTCTAGCAGTCATGTCGATAGCTAAAGCGTAACCATCAATTGCATCTAATGCTTCTTCAGCACCAAAAGTTTCAGGATTCAGATTTTTCAGTTCTTTACCAATAATACAAGCCAATTCAACTTCATGATGGGCAATAACACCTTTTGGAATTAAAACTGGTCCTTCACCAGGTTTCAAGACCGATGAAGATGGTTTTAAAAAATAGAATGGTTCTGTTGGTTTAGCATTGTTTAATTCTTTGATATGACTCAAGTAATTACGTCCTATACATAGGAATTTACCAGCTTTGTTAACGTACTTTAAAGACATTTTGAAATTAGAATATACAAGTGGTGTTCAGCCAAGTTGAAACAATCTTGGTAACATTATATAACTTTTGACCTCATGAGTAACTTACTATAATCGTATTAATTGTGGATAGTTTTAAACACTTAAAGCCAACGTTGGAAACGAGTCCGAGCCACCTCGGAAGCGAAACTGATTGTAGAAAAGACGGCTGTGTTTAAAACTTTGAGAAGTGAAATTTGCTTATCAATAAAATTGTGGGTGAGTGAAAATTAAGCGCTGGGTGTTTATACAAAGCCAGTAAGACTGATCCAATTAATAAGATATTTGATTGAATTACACATTACCAAATGCTTTTATGACAGTAGATCAGTAGGAATTGAAAAACATAAAATAATTGATATGAATAAATAAAAAAAAATAAAGCATGAGAATAAGTGAAGTAAGAAAGCGTTTATGAAAAGCAATGGAAATTGAATTAGAAGGAGAGAATGAAGGGTAAACAATATAAATGAAAGTAAACTACTGTACAAAAAGAAGTAAAAAAAGAAGCATTTATTAGCTTGCATGAGCTACAAACTTTGAAACTGAGGTTGTTGTTGTTGTTGTTGTTGTTGTCTGGCAATAATGTTATTTGTTGTGATTGCCACAGCAGCGGCAGCAGCAGTTCTAGGATTAGCGTTTGACAACAACTGATCAGGCATACTAGTGACTGAATTTGAATGATGTCCCAAGACACCATTAGTGTTATTATTCATTGGGGTTGAATTGGATGAAGTATTTGTTGAAATTGAAGCAGCGTTGGAATCCATCATAACCATTTGTTGTTGTTGTTGTTGTTGATCTTGAAGTTGAGGGTTTATTTGTAGATTTTGTGGTGCAGCTCCAGGATTCATCATCATCATCATCATTGGATTTGCATTTATATTTTGATTCTGAGGTATTGGTTGTAAATGCTGTTGAGGTGGTTGAGGCGGGGCTGAAACTAATTGATTTTGAGATATTTGAGCAGCATAGTCTGTTCCGTTCAAAATGGTATTTAGTGTATCAATTCCACCAATTTGCTGAATTAAAGGCTGGCAATCTTTATGAGCATATAAGATTGTTCTTAGTGTGAGTACATGTTCTCTTAAGGTATTAACTTGACTAGTTAAATTTTTGTATTGACCTGTATAGAATTCCAATTCGTCTTGCATTTTTTGAACCATTTGTTTTTTACGTTGTCTACATTTAGAAGCAGCAACTCTATTTCTTTCCAAGAAACTTTTTCTTTTTTCTTCTTCTGGATCAGTTGATTTCTTTTTATTGTTATTAGAAGATGATGATGATTTATTTGAATCATTTTCTTCTTTAACATGAACATTATTTGATGAATTATTTTTACTTTGTTTAGATTTTTTCAATTTCGATTGTGGTAAAGAATCATTCTTTGAGGCAGATCTCTTGTTTTTAGATAATTTGTTACTATTTGACTTTGCATTTGTATCTTGATTTTGATCTTGAGGTTGTACAAGTGAATCTTGTTGAGGCAGTGGTTGGGATTGAGTTGCTGTTGGTTGTAATGGTTGTTGTTTGTTTTGTATTGTTTGTTGTGCTTGGGCTTCAGATTGAGGTGGTTGTTGAGGTTGTATATTAATATTTGATTGTTGGGTGATTGCAGGCATATCAGTAGTATTATTCGGTTGTATTCCTAGCAGAGATAATCCACTTGGGGTTAGCTGACCAGGAGGAATATTCAAGAGCATGGAATAACTATTAGCACTCATCAAAGGAGGTGGTTGGAACAGGGCATTTGAATTAGAAGAGCCTAAACCTGTTCTCAAAGAGCTTTCCATTGGTGTTAAACCTGTTTTCTTATTATTTGTGATAAACTGATTATACAGCTGTTGCTGTTGCTGTTGTTGTTGTTGTTGTTGAGTAGTCTGATCTTGATTTTGTGGATGATCGGTTGATTGCTGTTTTGATTGATCTTTATCTAAAGAATTAGCAGTTGTAGCATTAGTTTGATTATTATTATTTGTTGTATTTGAATTCATCAAATTATTAACGTTTGCAGTTGAATTTGTAAAAGTGAATGGGATTGGACCATGTTGAGCTGAAAAACTAGTATGATTATTTTGAAACATTGCTGACCAAACTCCAGGAGTTCCAGGAACGGTTGATGATCCAGGTGATAATAAAGGCAGAGGTGGTAAAACGTTATTAGTATGAGAACGTCTTGTTCCGCCTGGTGTTAATATTGGAGGAGTTAAAAGAGAAGTACCTGGATTATTTGTATTATGATTATTATTGTTGTTTGAGATATTGAGGGTGTTATTAAGTGAAGATTTTGATGATGGTTTAACAATATCAACATCACTATTTGTACTCAGTTTAGTACTACTATTATTTATTGAAGATGGTTTTGAAGAAGAACTACCATCAGCAAAAGACTGTTCAAATGGGTTTGGTTCCAAGTCCAAAGTTTTTTTAGAACCGGTATCTGAATCAGACATTGTTGATGTACTCAGGCCTATGTCGATCTTGCTGCTAGCTGTGCTTAATGATGTCATGGTTGAGGAAAAACTGTAGGTGTTTTTTTTTTTTTTTGTTTCTTCGGTGTAAGCAATGTTAAAGTAGGAGTAGCAGTATTATAATAATCTATCACTTGTAATGATACTCCCTTTATGTTTGTATGGTTTTTCAATCTCTTAATTTCAGTATTCTGTACACTTTCTAAATTCTCTTTACTTTTTTTTTTCTCGTATCTGGTGAGATATTTGCTTTGTTTTCTTTTTTCTCGCTGGTTATGACGTCGTTGATAATGTAAGAACCGTTGAAAAAAAAAAAAAAAAGGAGTATAAATATAAATATGATGAAATAAGTATATTAAGATGGATAAATGAATGAAATCAAATGATTTTTTTGATAAATGTTTCAGTTTAGTATTAGTTATATTAATCGAGTATGTATTACTAATTACTGATTCTTGAGTTGAGTTTCCTGTATGAGCAACTATGAGGAGTATTTTGACTAGTTGGAGAGCGAGAAACTTGAACGCGGACAGAGAGGAGGTTTGAGTGGGATTATATAAAGAGTGAGTCTGCTGTGGATAAAAAAATAAAACGGTAGATCTGGGTCAAAAGACAAGGAGACCGAAAGACAAATTGTAGCAATCCAAAGAAGAGATAATAGTGAGTAGTGAAAATTGATGTCGAGTCGAGCTCAAGTATAGCTAAGTAAAGTTGAGTAAAACAAAGTCAAGTCAAGCCGAGTAAGTACTTACTACACCAAGTCTTTGTAATTATTAATATTACTTGCAGCTGACAAGAGAATAAAATGGATCTAAAAAATTGTTCCGTTGAAACAACAACAACAACTGCACTTTTAATTGTATGTAATTTTGTGTTTTATGTGTCTTGTGTATGTGTGTGTGTATGTGTATATACTGTTGTTATACATATTATACATACATACTATACAGAGACATCTTCACGGTTAAAGAAGCACGCGGGCTGGTGAACATGTACGTAAGTACGTACGTGGTATACCCCCGGTGGTGCATCTGTGCCTAGTACGCAGTGCGCAGTACGCAGTGCACAGGCCACGCAACAATCTCCACCGCCGGCTCTAAGTTGGGTAAATCGCAGGCAAAACGGGTGTCAATACGCAAATACGCAAACACGCACACACACAGACACAGGGACGGAATCATCTCAGTGTGCTCTTCTGCTCTTCTTCAATTCTAATCAGCGATTATAAGTATATTTTACTTGTGAGTCGATTGTCGTTTGCTGTGTTGAAGATACTATTAGTTTAGTAATCTCGCACCTTCAGGCAACTACGGTACCGATTATTTCTTGACAAGTGTTATATTTCTGCTGTTGTCCAGTTGTAAGGCAACTCGGAGATTCAGCAACTCCTGTATAGGTTAAAGAGACAGCTCATACCGTTCATTCACACACTCCAACACTCAAACACAAACACACCATCTTTTCAACAGCAATCAAAATCACTTAATAATAATTAATAAATTTTATGGCTCAACGGCTTTGGGGCAAATAGATTTCTTAAGAAGAAAAAAAAAGCCGCAAAAACAATTAGCCTTAAAAAACTGCTTATTCTTCCTCTCCCCCTTTCAAAACGGGACAATAAAGCATGAGGTGACGTCATTTTTTAATTTTTTTTAAAATTTGCACCGCCATAACCAAACGGTGTGTTGTATCGTATCGTATCGTATCACCCACCAATATGACGTCGATCGACGCGTTGAATGACGTTGTCGTTGAGGTCGACGTCAAACTTCAAACTTTTATTCAGCGCTTATTTTTTTGTTTAAAATGAATTTTAAATATTCTGCAAGAAGAAAGAGAAAAGAGAGAGAAAAAAGTTTCTGTACTTTTGTGAGCACCGCCTTTTTACTGATTAAATGGCGTCAATCTGACTAGGAATTGAAAAGGGGACACTTGAGGGGACACTTTTTTACTGTTCCACTTCAAATTACCCCTTGATTGTATTTATTTGTACCATTGAATGTCAGTTGTTGAATAGAAGAACACCGACATTAATTGGACGTAAAATCCGTAAAATGGTTGGCCAAGAGGAGAAGGAGAATGGTGTGGAGGGAAATTCACAAGACATTGACACTAGCCTTGACCAGGTGCTATCAATGCCACCGAGAATCAAACCATTGGACAAAGCCGTGGTTAATAAAATAGCAGCAGGTGAAATTATAATTGCCCCCTATAACGCATTAAAAGAGATGCTGGAAAACTCAATAGATGCAAAATCGACATCGATCGAAGTCACTTGTAAAGATGGTGGTATAAAGCTGCTTCAAATATCAGATAACGGAGTTGGAATATCGTATCAGGATTTGCCCATATTATGTGAAAGATTCACAACTTCAAAATTGACCAAATTTGAAGATTTAAGCTCGATAAATACTTATGGTTTCAGAGGTGAAGCACTTGCTAGTATATCTCACATCTCGCATTTATCAGTCATTACAAAGACTCGTAACGATAAATGTGCTTATAAATGTTTCTACTCAGATGGTAAACTCGTGCCCCCAAACACAAATGAAACTTCAAAAGATCCAAAACCAATTGCCGGTAAAATTGGTACTTCAATTATAGTAGAAGACTTGTTTTACAATTTCCCTTCAAGAATACGATCTTTGAAATCCCCAAATGAAGAGTACGGGAAAATTGTAGATATTGTGAGTAGATATGCAATTCATACAATGAATGTCGGATTCACTTGTAAGAAAATAGGTTCAAATTCAAATGATATAATGATTAGAGAAAATATGTCACAAATTGAAAGAATAAGAAGTATTTACGGAAGTTCGATAACAAATGATTTAATTGATTTCAAAATTGAAAATAAAATTGATCTTGGTTTACTAAATTGTTTTGGTAAGATTACAAATTCAAATTATAACAATAAAAAAGTTATCCAACCTATTTTTTTCATAAATAACAGACTAGTTTCAAATGATCCATTGAAAAGAGCTATCAATCAAACATACTCGAGTTATCTTCCAAAAGGTCACAAACCTTTTATTTATTTATCATTGGAAATCGATCCAACGATACTAGATGTTAATGTGCATCCAACTAAAAGAGAAGTTCGTTTCTTACATGAAGATGAAATAATTCAATATATTGTCGATCAAATTGAATCAACACTAGCAAGTTTAGACACTTCGAGAAATTTCTCAACACGCCATGTTTTCGCAAGTTCAGAAAGAAAATCGGAATTGGAAGAGTATAATAATGATGACGGATTCTTGAAAAGTTCGGAAAAAGATAACGATTCGAAGAAAAACTTTTTTGGTGATGTTTCATTGTCATTTGAAGAAAGTCAGTCTCAAGGTAAGAGAAAAAGACAAAAACTGTCTATTTCAAATTTACAACAATACAAAAAACCTTATGAACACAAGTTGGTGAGGACAGATTTTAATCAAGCTACATTATCATCGTTCATAACAAACTCCCATTCAAAAAGTTCAGACAATGTTGAACAGGAACAGGAACAGGAACAGGAACAACAACAACAACAACAACAAACTGAGGAAATTGAATCCAATAATACTTCCACAGAGGTTATTCACACGCAGAATAAATATGAAGTAAACTCAAAGCCGAGAATTCAGGTCAAATTACAAAGTATTTTAGATCTGCGCAAAGAAGTTGAAAATCGGACAAATAAAAATTTAACTGAAGTTTTCGCAAAACATACTTTCATCGGAATTGCAGATTACTCAAGAAGATTGTTATGCATTCAGTATGACGTTAAATTATTCTTAATTGACTATGCATCTATATGTAATGAGCTTTTTTATCAAATTGGGTTATCTGATTTTTCAAATTTTGGTTTGATAAATTTTAGTAATTCAATTTCTATCAAAGAGTTATTAACTGAGAATATTTACAACGATGAAGAAATATTATCGTATTACAATAATAAAAAAACTGTTCCCGATTTAGAAGATGTTGTGTTACCCAAATTTGTTGAAATGTCAGAAATGCTTGAAGAATATTTTTCAATTAAAATTGATATCACAAATGAATTAGATCCTAAATTATGCTCATTACCAATGTTAATTAAAGGTTATATTCCAAATTTGAACAAATTGCCTCTATTCTTATTCAAACTGATTGCAAAAGTCAATTGGGAAGATGAAAAATTATGTCTAGGTGGTATATTGCGTCAATTATCACTTTTCTATATACCTGTTTCAATTCCTGATGATGATGATGATGAGTCTTTAAAAGATGAAAAATTGAAACTATCTAAAACTTTAGAAGATTTGATTTTCCCACTTATCAAAACCAGATTTTTAGCAACTGATAATTTAGTTAGAGATGTTATAGAAATTGCAAGTTTGCCTGGATTATATAAAGTCTTTGAAAGATGTTGATCATCTTAATGTTTACTAAAACTTAATTAGTCTCTATATGAAAAAGTTTTAATTATAATATATACATAATCTAATTGAAATTGTTTAAAAAAAAAGAAAAAAAAAAAAAAAAAAAAAACACACTAAGGCACAAAATTCTATCTAATTAAACTTTTTCTTTTTTTTTTTTGTTGTTCATTTATTTCTCATTATATTTACCCATCATTCATTTAAAATTGAAATTTCACCAGTTGATAAAGCTCTTAAGCAAACTTGATAAAATAATAACATTACACTACTTTGAACACTTGTCCAAATGAATCTTGGTCCAACACCACCAAATAAACCAGATACTCCTTGAGTCTTATAAACAGTTGATAAATTTTTCAGAATTGAGTTGGAAGCCAATGTAACATTTGAACCTGATTGAGTATTTGATGATGTTTGAGTTTGCATTCTAGTTTTAATTACATCTAATGGAGTTGTAATAAAACCTGCCAGTCCACCAGCTGCTGCACCTGTAAATAATTCTAAACTTAAATCTAATTGATCTTCATCAGGATCTTTTTTTGATAAATAAAATGATAATTCTCTAAATTTTTCATAAAATGCAAATTGTAATGCTGAAAATGGTAAATCTCTAACTAATGTTGCTTTATAACCATAAAATAATGTTTTCCAACCACCTTCTTTTTGAATAATTGTTGATATTGAATTAAAAGTACCTGTATAATTATAACCAGATTTGAAAAAAGGATTATTATAACGTCCTTGTAATTGTAATCTTGTTTTTAAAACTTCAGATGGAACATAAAATAAAGAAGATGCAAAATCACCTAAAAATCCTGCTCCTAAATAACTAACAGTATCATTAATTCCAAAATCATCAATAGCTATTCTTTTAACTGATTCATAAGTTATGAAAAATACTGCAGCACTAGGAAATGAACCTAACATTGCAGCACCATAACCAGAATATAATCCTCGTATAAAACCTTCTTGTCTAAGAATCGTTATATATGCTGAAATTGTGTTATTATATTTACTTATATGAGATGCACCTTGCTGTCTAGTCTTGACTGTATCTAAAGAATGCATTAATGAGTCTCCCACCATTCCTCCAAATCCACCAGCTAATAAGCAGTGGATTAGTTTAGGATGCTCGGGATCTTGATTTATCGAGCTGCTACTGCTATTATTATTGTTGTTGTTGTTGTTGTTATTATTATTATTACTCCCACTACTTCCCTTCCCCGTTCCAGATCCTGACGTTTTCCCTGTTTGATGCGGTCCATGGGAATGATAGTCAACGTCAGGTATGGCGATATTAGAAGTTGACGGGAAAATAAACGTGGACATGTTATAGTGTTTTAAAGTACTGTTGTAAATTTGTGAATTGAACTAGCTTGAGCCAAATTGGAAAAAAATTAAGTTTGTACTCAAGTTGTTTTAACGGATGATGTTTGTGTTGTATATATACTGATGCTTCATAAGTTTAGTGAATACTCTTTTCTTCAATTTATAGTTGACTAAAACTGGACAGCGACCAAATTAAAAACCACAATCTTTTATTGTAATGATTTTTAGTCGCTTTTTGTTGAAATCGGTATTAATTAATCTGACTCCTTATGGCCATGAAGCTAGTTTTCACCCCAAGTTTTCAAATTAAATGTAGATGTACAAATTCTATCTGACTTTTCAATTTAAGTACAGTCACTGCTAAATGTGTATCCTAGACTAATGATCTGGAACACTAAACTACTTAGCAAATTGAAACTCAAAAACTAGAAAGAAGATAATAGTCCCTTGTATTCATTCACTTCAGATATACACTAAACTTTACAAAGTGTTAATTTTGAACTTTCGGTGTTTTTTTCAGTTACCAAGCTTGTTCGAAGACTCTTGAGAGAGGGCCTAAACGGGACAAATGACGAAAAATAGCATTCGCTACCAGAAAAAGAAAAGAGAAAAAAAAAACTAGGTGTGGTGTACGGGTGTATAGCGGAATAAAATATTAAAAGGTGCGGCTCTATTTTCTCTGATTTTTCAAATTTTGGTTTTGGCATGTTTTTAAGCTTAATTCTCTACATTTATCCTAGTTTTAACTGGTTACAAACTGGTTTATTGGTCAGAGTTGGCTGTGTGTCCCTTTAGTTTTAGCTTTGTATATACACTTTATCTTTTTTGGTTTTAATTTTAGTTATGTTTAGCCGAGGCTACAATCACATATCTAGATATGCTGCTACAAGATTGGTGAATCAGTCAAAGGCATACAAAGTTCTGGCTATAGAGACTTCTTGTGACGATACATGTGTGACGCTATTGGACAGGTATGATATTGATAAGCCGCCAATTGTCGTAGATGAAGGTAAAATAACACTTGATTCGGTTCAGGCTGGTGGTGTTATCCCAGCCGATGCTGCTAAGCACAACAGATCTCAGGTCTCGGTGCTTGTTAACAATTTGATAAATAAGCACAAGTGGATACATTCTAATAAACCGGATTTGGTTTGTGCCACTAGAGGTCCCGGTATGGTTGGATCTTTGGTTGGTGGTTACCAGTTGGCTACCGGTTTGAGTATAGCTTGGGACGTCCCGTTAGTAGGAGTTAACCATATGCTGGGACACTTGTTAATACCTAGAATGGAGACTAATGGGAAAGAACCACAATTCCCCTTTTTAAGCTTATTAGTGAGCGGAGGTCATACAATGTGTGTTTTGAGTAAAAGCTTGACTGAGCATGAAATCTTGGTTGATACGTTAGATATAGCTGCTGGAGATGCTTTGGATAAATGTGGTAGAAAATTGGGTATAAAAGGCAATATGATTGGTAAAGAAATGGAAAAATTTTTGAACAAATTTAAAGATGAATGGGGCAAACCTGTTGATTTTCAAATCAAAGAACCAATGCTAAATGATTGGAGTAGAAAAGATGTTCTTGCATATTCATTTGCTTCTTTTATATCTCAATTAACCAATTCAATTGAAAAATTTCATGATGAAGAAAGTTTGCAAAACGATAGTATAACAAAAGCAAGAATTGGATATTTGATACAAAAAACCGTGTTTCAACATATAATAACAAAAATCAAGTTAGCTATAAAATTGAAAGATTTGAAAATTACAAATTTTATTTGTTCAGGTGGTGTAGGATCAAATATGATGTTGAGAGAGATGCTTGAATTTCAATTGGGAAAAGTTGGTGTCGAGAATTTTTACTATCCGGAATTGAGACTATGTACAGATAATGCTACAATGATTGGATGGGCGGGTATTGAGCTTTTTGAAAAAGGTTACACTACTGAATTTGGTACAACCGTTGTTAGAAAGTGGCCACTTGATCAATTATTAGATTTAGAAGGTTGGAAAAAAAAGTCACAAACTTTGAATTGAAATATGCGAAAAGAAAAAAATAAAATACAACAGATTAGTCGTCGTCATGTATATAGAATTATCTGTTTATAAAAATGAACTTTGAATGTTATAAGTTTCTATCAAGCCTTTCCAAGTATCGATATCCAAATTGAATATTATATGCGATTTCGAGTCATCTCTGTTTATAAATCTATCCAATTTTTTAACTGTTTGACCATTTGCCTCTTGAACAAAAGGTAATTTTGTATCTTCATTCACCCCTAGAATCAATTTGCCGTGATTTATTAAAAAACTAGTGTAAAATAAATTTTCAACCGATTTTGCGAATGAATTTGGATCTATGAAAAATTTAAACAACATAATTGGTTGTAAATTCAATGACTTTATTTTCATAAACACTTTTTCTGAATTTGCAGTTGTATCATCTTCTTTATCGTTATCCATTAATTCAGTAGCTGATTTCTTATGAGCTGTCTTGACTGTTTTCATGCTTTTTGAATCATCATGCAATCTGTTAGATTGATTAATTTGTCTCTTTTTATGTGCCAAAGGACCCAACAAGAAATCCATAGTTGGTGCTCTTTTGGAGTATTTCACATACAATGAACCAGCTAGTTGCCAATCAAATTCATTCATATTTGTTTCCAAGTCGTTCAAATTTTCAGTTGATTGCTGATCAACACCCAGTTGATCTTGCTGTGTAGTTTGTTTGGATTTGTTGAAAAAAGAAATAAAATTATTGGTAAACTCATCAAAATCTAGAAAACTATCCAATCTACCCAACTTTAAATTCTGCGTGGCAAGTTTTGCTTGGTTACCAATCTCTTTCAAAGTTGCAGAGTCCTTAGCTACTATATTTGCTTTAATCGATGTCTTTGTCTCAGCAAATAACTGATCCACTTTATTTAAAGATTTGGAAATAAGTTTAATTCCATTTTCTTTGGACAATTCTGACCTCTGTAGTATTAATTCTGTGTCCAAATTTCTGTATTTAGCGTTCAACTCAAATTGTTCTGTTTCTGTAAGGTCTTTTCTGTTGTCGTTCGAGTCTGACTCAGATTCTGATGAGTCTGAATCGGAATCTGAACTCGAATCTGATTCTGAGTCTGAGTCTGAGTCCGATTCTGAATCTGAATCTGAATTTGAATCAGATAAAGCTGAATTATTGGAGTTTGCGTCTGAAGCTAAGTTTGAGCTCAAGTTTGATTGTGAATTTTGACCATTATTTAAATCTCTGGGGCTCTTCAGCTGGCTCACGGGGAGTTTTTGCTTCTTGTTTGATATTTCAAGATCATCAGCATCTATACTTCTCTTACTACTTGGCATTGAAAGTTACCGTTTTCTCCTAAAATTTATGCTTTTTTGTTTTTGCTTCTGAGTATATTCAATCACCAGTCAATTTGTATGTATTTTAGTAAATCAATACCATGTTTTTCAATCCTATCTTATAGCTTGTTCTCATGTGTATCTGATCTGATTCAAGAAATTCTTCAAACTGACAAATTTCACAAAACGCGTTTAACTATTAAAAAAGCCGCATAATCATTTTGAGACTAGATAAGATTTAAAAAAAGTCCTGTTTGAACCAGATATTTTATCTTAGCTATGAAACAGGACAAGCTTACAAGGTGAGAAAGGGGTTGCAATGAAACTGATGTTACAATAATATTCAACTTACAGATCAAGCTAGAAAAAAAAAGTGAAAAAAAAAAAAGGAAAAAAGAAAAAAAAAAAAGAATAAAAAGAAAAAAAAAATAAACAAAGAAAAAAAGAAAAAAGGCCGAAAAAATCATCAACATTAAGAAGCATTCAATTAAGCGTCATTCATAATACCATTAGAGTCACCAATGTAGAACCCATTAGTGATAAATTCATTGTCATCATCATTATCTTCAGTTTCGTCAAACTTTAAGCCTCCATTCAAATTAGAGTCCTCTTTAGTTGTTCCATTTTCAGCGTCGT
Organism: Ogataea sonorensis; assembly: GCA_037951595.1. NCBI lineage: Eukaryota > Fungi > Ascomycota > Pichiomycetes > Pichiales > Pichiaceae > Ogataea > Ogataea sonorensis. The sequence continues at coordinate 2,303,951 of JBANDG010000003.1, read as the reverse complement.
CATTATCATCGTTTTTAATACTATTTTGTTCGACATGGTTCTTTTTTTTCAAAAGCAACAAATTATTTGATACATCTTCATCTTCATAATACTGTGACTTTAGTAAATTATTGGAACTATTTTCGTTATTTGAGTCGGTGGTGATGAAATGTGGACTGAAACTATTAAGATTAATTGGAGTTTCAATTTCAATTTTCATCAATTCTGAGTCACTATCATTCAAAACGTTATCCGATAATGAAGATAGATGGTTTTGATTTTGATATTTGAAATTTGGTCCAGCAGCTGAAGGCGGAGTTTGACCAGTAATAACATTATTTGTTAATAATTGGTTAGGGCTGTTTTGAAATGCTGAAAAATTCTTACTTTGATTGTTGTTTGAGAAGGTGTCAAAACGTTGATGGTTTGGTGGTTGTGGTTGTTGATGAGGGTAATTTTGATGTTGTTGTTGGTGGTGGTGTTGTTGCTGTTGTTGTTGTTGTTGATGATGCTGTTGATGCTGTTGATGTTGTTGAAACTGTCTTTGTTGTTGTTGTTGAATGAGATGCAATGGTTGTTGTTGCTGGTGATAGAGTTGTTGCTGCTGCTGTAAGGATAATGAAGAAGTATTCAAAAATCCATCTTCTTGAAAAGAATTTGGTGTTGTAATCGCATCTTTATTACCATGATAACTATCAAATTGATTGCTTGAAGAATTAAAACTCAATGATCCGTTTTCATACGGCGAATGACCACTAAAACTATTGTTTATAGATGTGGTGTTGGTTGTTGTTGTAGCATTCGATGTCGCTGTTGCAACATTATTACTATTGTTCATATTATTGATATTATTATTGAAAGTCATTGGAGAATTAATATCAATATCTAAAATTGGATGCTCAGTAGTTGGACCTGGGAAACTTGATCTTGAATTTGATTGACTAATTGAAACAATTGCACTATTCAAATATTGTAAATAATCTAAGCCACCAGTTAAAATATGAGGAATTTCAGAACCATTTTCACCAACAAATGCGTGAACAACTTGTTGTCCTTCACTAAAATCTTCACAAATTGACCATTGATTAACATTTTCTTTACCAGTTGTAGGATCTCTTAAAAAATGAACTGCAAATTTTGGTGGACTTGCTAATTGAATTTGTAATTGAGCTGTTTTTTCTCTAATTTCATCATTATCATTTTCTTCTTGATCATCATTATCTTCATTTGATAACTCATTATTATTAGTGTCTTGGTTTCTATTTAATTTATTATTATTGTTTAATTTTTTAATAATTTCTGGTCTTTGAGTTTGATAATTTATAACTGAACAATTTAAAATACTTGCAATTGGATAAAAAATTCTAAACAAGACTTTTTCATTTTGGAAAACCCCTGAAAAGAAATAATTTAATTCGAAATCTTTTTTTGATAAAATAACCAATAAATCTGTTGTTAACATTATATTATTTAATAATCTTGGTGATAAATTATGTAAATTTTTCAAAATTATATTATTTAAATAACCTGATTTTAATCTTTGCCAAGGACCAACTGAAACTGAAATACAATCAATTAAACTATATTTTTCATTAACTTCAATTGGAAATTTGGTTTGATCATGTAAATTAGTCATTGAATTACCTCTTTTAGTTGAAGAATATGGAGGATCATTTTTATAAAGATATGAATCCATTTCACTAAAAGATTGAGAATGAGATTGATTTAAAGGAGAAGATTGATGTGATTGTGAATGAGAATTATCAAAGGGTATTTGTTGTGAACTATTAAATCTTGTTTTTGAACTTTGATTATTGAAAGAGTTATTATTATTATTAGTAGTAGTAGTACTATTTCCATTACTATTATTATCATGTAATTTTTTATTTTTTCTAGCTTTAGCTCTTCTATTTTGAAACCAAATTCTAACTGATCTTTCATTCATACCTGTTTTAAGTGAAATTGATTTTCTCATTGCTGAACTTGGATTATTATTTTTATCAAATTCTGAAATTAATAAAGCTAAAATTTCTCCTGAAGCTCTTGATCTACGAGGTTGATTTGAATCATCTAAACTTTCTTTACGTTGAAGATTTGGTGGTAAATTTGAGTTTGAATTTGAATTGTTTAATTGAGTATTATTTGGTGATATTTTTTGATTAAATTGATGATCATTTTCAAAATCACCATTTTCTACCAACAGATTATCATTATTTGGATCAGTTATTTCATAATTTAGCTCTTGACTATTAATTAAAGCAGGTGTTTGAGAATTAGAGTTATTTTCTGTTGAGTTTGAGTTGTGTTGAAATGAAGTGTTGTCATTCATTGTGTTCTTGTTTATATCACCACCATCGATATTGGATACCCCATGTAAATTGTTGTTGTTATTAATATTACTAACATTATCAAAAGGTGAAAATGCAGAATTTGAGGAATGATCATTAGTTTGAGTTATAAAATTTGTAGCTGGAGACATGGAATCATGTGACGGAAGAGAATTATTTTGATTACCAATCATATCATGATGATTTTTATCATTGTTGTTGTTATTATCGTCGTTGTAAAAATGCAAATTATTCAGTTGTTGATGTTGCGAATGATTATTGTAGTTCATTAAACTGTCACCATTGAAATCAAAATGATTTATATCTGTACCTCCGGGGGTTGATATAAAGTCTTCAGTATTTGAGTTCATTTCAATTGTAGGTTGATGGTGCGATAAGTGAGACACTTGAATTCAAAAATCAAAATGAAAAGAAAAAGAGTTAATTATAGTCTTTGAATAGTGAAGTATAAGTAAAAAATGCACAAGAAATATCGATAGCGATATTCAAAAAAGTTGAGTTTGGTAAAATGGGCAAATAGTAAAGCAAGCCAAACAGGTGAGAAGATGAAGGAAATTAAATTAAGATACCTTAATGATACAACGTGTTTCAAGTATATCGTCTCGAGGAATATAACACTTTCACCTTGATATGATGTACAAAAACCTGACGTGAGAAGGACACAAAGCACAAATTGAAGCCCTATAGTGTAAGAAGTACTAAAGGGAATTTAAAATGAAGCAAAAAACGACAAAAGGGTGTTGCAAAAAAAAGTGTAACAAGATGTTATTCCTTTTCAGTAATAGAATCGGCAATGTTTAGTATGTTTTCCATACTTTTCAAAAGTAGTTATTAGCCCCTTAAACAAGATTAAAAAGATTGGAAACCCTCTTTTGTTTCCCTCTGTCAGTGTCCTTCTTTTTTTCCTCTTTTCTCTTTTGATTCCCGTTGGTGGGAGAGAGAGAGAAAAAGGGAGTAAAACAAAAGTGCAATTTCTTTGTGTCTGTCATTACAAATTTATGTGTCAATTATACGGGATGAGCAAAAACATGCGCTTTGTGGTTCCTTACGTCATGTATTATGTCAGGATAAAGCGGGCTTACATAATAACATTAAATAGGTGTATATAAATACTATATATACGCTAATAATTGGAATAGACATGCACTTTTGATACATTAACTACTCAAAAGTGTAGATATAATACTGAACAATCAATTTACCGCTGTCATCTCTGATGAATCTTCCTTTACCGATAAAATTGATATTATTGACCCATTGAAGGTCAACAAGGGACTTGTCAATTGTGAATTTTGGATGACAGGTGACATAGCCATCGGTGAATTCCATGTACGATTTCTCCTTTGATAGCACTTTGGTGACATTGTCAATGAATTGGACCACACCAGTGTAGTGAACATAACCTTTAATTTGATCTTGATTGTTAAACTTTAGGTATAAATTACAGTCCAAGTTACCTGTTGATGGAGCAGAATTATCGAAAGTTATATCGTCCAATCCGTGGGAAATTTTAGCATCAAATGGGTAGTTTTTCTCATCCAGTGACTTGATGAAACCGCCAGTGACTGGGACATGTTTGAGTGCATGAGATTTTGTTTCGTAGATATCTAGTGCTTCATCTGCTTCCAAGTGGAAAAATAAAATTGGCTTCAAGCCAGGCTTGTTAGTTGCTGGTGGAATTGACATTTTTTTCGGTTTTAATACTAAGTTGTTTTATTGGTTTATTTATCAGGTCAATGAGTAAAAAGCAATTTATACAATTGATACAATTGATCCATATTCAATTGACAAATTTGTATCAATTTATAATTATCCAAATAACAGTACACACACCCGTTTAAAAAAAAATCATGTGAGGCAGCCACCGGTGCCAACGGCCTGAATATGGAAATAATAGCCATATAGCATGACATGACCCACCCTGGTACACCCCCCCCCCCAACAGCACCAAACCCAACCCAACCCAACCCAACCCAATTACCCCGTTCTCCGGCCTCCGCCTCTTCTCGCGCGCGCCCCCCTCCCGTTGCATTTTACCCCCACGCCACCACCCACCCACCCACAAACTCGCTTCCCACCCTCTATGACCCCCACCCAAATCAACACAGCCGTAAATTATTTAATATGTAGTTTTACACAGCCGTAACATTTAATTATTACGTAATGCAACTGTTTATGTTTTTTTTAAGCGCCCAGAAAAAAAAAAAAAAAAAAAAAAAGCATTTAATTAAATCACCGCACAACGGCTCAATTTCCTAATTTGTTAATTTAGTTAAAGAAAACTAATTATGTAATACGGGGCAAGTGTAAGTGTATATTAAATTACCAGCTGAGTGAGTGAGTGAGTGCGGTGTGTAACTATACTGAGCTGTATCTATCTATCAATCTATCTTTTATCTTTTTATCTCTGAATCTTTGTATCTCTTTATACTTTAACTACACAAAAGAAGTTTATCTAATAATAATTCTGCCTCAATTCGTATATTTCAATAAGATAATTTTGTTACCTCTGTGTTTTCAAACCAACACTACTGCTCATCTTTTATTCAGCACAATTTATCACAATCATGTCAGGCAAAATTGATCACTCAGATCCAAATTACCAGCATGGAATGCAACAGGCAATTGAATTTTACAATGCTGAGCACGATTTAGACCCACAGGAGCGTTTGAAATTAGCTCGATATTTCAAATCGTACGTGAACGTTGTTCAGTCTTGTTTAAGTCTTGGTTTTGCTGCAGGTGTGGCAATTCCAATAACTATAGGTATTTATCAAAAAAAGAAATTTACAAATCCTCTCAAGATATTTGCTATGGGTTTCGCTGGCAGTATTGGGTCCTCGTTGACTGTGGGTAATTACTTGAGAAGTAAGCTAAGATCGGATTTTATCAAGAGTAATGGCACATCAGAAGTGACGTACGACGAGTCTAGTTTGAGTACCAACAGCAATAAAATCACTCGTGTGGTTGAACTGGTGCCTGATAGTTACACAGGCTCATTTTTCTGGTGGCAGTATTTCATGAATACAAGTAAAGACATGAACTTGAGATTAAAACATCCAAAAGAAATCGAGAGAGAAGTCGAATCGTCATTGAAAACAGGTAAAAAGCTCCCAATTGAAAGCATGTTTGGAAGTGATGAAGACACTGCAACGAAAAATGGTGGTGATAATAGTGCAAATACCAACAATAATGATTCCTCAGCTTCTGCATGGGACAGAATAAGAAGTAACAAGTATATCCAGAGCAATGACTTGAATTTTTCAAATGCGGAAACAAGTTCTTGGACCCCTTTTAATGCAGATCTGTCCTCGTCTACTACAGACGGTACAACTACATCTGCATCTACAACCAGCGGTGATCAACCTACCGAAAATGCTACTTCCCGCTCAGCTTGGGATAAAATCAGAAAGGATAATAATTGATAACTGATCACCGATCACCGATCAGCAGCCCACAACTACGCTTTCGCCTGTATATAGCAATAAACTACCACCACTGAACATATACAATATCATAATAATATGTACTTATCTTTCATACCACATCGTAACATACCGCACCGATTTTTTTCTATTATTATTATGTAAGTGCGAATCTTGCAGTGAACCTTTTCAATATAGTGTGATTCTCAAAATTCAGCTCATGGTGCAATTGAGTCAACATGTTTTTGAGTAACTTATCGTATTGGCAAGTGGACAGGTTGATAAAGTAGAAACAAGCTACATTATTTAAAATATTAAACCAGCACAAAGAAGCTGTGTGTTCCATATTCTTGGTTGTGAAGGAGTCTTGAAATCTCTCAGTAATTTTTTTTGACCGCTTATTCTGTATTGAGAATATCAAAATGAACAGAGTCACTGGAATGGGTAAACTCCCATTCAAAACAACCAAGTCATTGAACTTTGTGGGTAGAACCAATTTGGGTGTGCGTTTACTTTCATTCAGCTCAAAAGCTCAAAAATCTACAACAGCCTCATCATCATCATCACCACTTAAATCATCATTTTTACCTTCAAGATCAACTTTATTCTTGTTTGGATTATTCGGTGTTGGTTTGTTCTCATTAGACGCAAGATCTTCAATTAACGAATACGTTTGGTGTCCTTTAATTAGAGCTTTGACAGACGCTGAAGATGGTCATAAATTAGGTATCTTTGCACTAAAGTATGGATTAAGTCCTAAATTGTTTTCAGACTATGATGATCCGGTTCTGAAAGTGGAAAACTTGTTTAATAATCCATCTTACCAATTAAGCAATCCTATTGGTATGGCTGCAGGTTTTGACAAAGAAGGTGAAGTTATTGATCCATTGTTTGATCTTGGTTTTGGATACGTTGAGATTGGTTCAATTACTCCAGAACCTCAACCAGGGAATCCAAAACCAAGATTCTTCAGATTACCTAAAGATGAAGCAGTTATTAATAGATATGGTTTTAATTCTTTAGGTCATTTGAATTGTTTGGTTAGATTGAGATTAAGACTTGAAAAATTGATGCAAAAGACTCATCAATTCGACAATAATACCCATTTAAACTCTTTCAGAGATGGTAAATTATTAGGTATCAATTTGGGTAAAAATAAAACCGGTGATGAAGTTAATGATTATTTATTAGGTGTTGAAAGATTTGGTGAATACGCTGATTGTCTTATTATCAATGTTTCATCTCCAAATACTCCAGGTTTAAGAGACTTACAAAATGAATCAAAATTGACAAATTTGTTATCCAAGGTTGTTGAACAAAGAAATAAACTACCTCAAACTAATAAACCTCCAGTGATTGTTAAAGTTGCTCCAGATTTAACCGAGATTGAAATTGAATCAATTGCTAAATCCGCTAAAGACTCTAAAATTGATGGTATTATCTTATCAAATACTACAATTTCAAGACCAGTCGATAAATTACTAACTGATGATATGAGTATAATTAATCAAGCTGGTGGGTTATCGGGTAAACCACTAAAAGAGGTTTCTTTAAAAGCTTTTAAAATCTTAAGAAAGCATACTAAAGACTCAAATATCACTTTAATTGGATGTGGTGGTATTTCAAATGGTAAAGATGCAATTGAATTTGCAAAAGCCGGTGCAAGTTTTGTTCAATTATATACAGCTTTTGCTTACAAAGGTCCAGGTTTAGCTAGAAAAATTAAAGATGAAATTACATCTGAACTGAAAAAAGAGGGTAAAACTTGGATGGAAATTGTTGGTTCTGATGATCAGTAGATAAACTTGAGATACTTTACGCTTCAATGTTGACTATTTATTAACAAATTAATTTAAAAATTTTATAGATAAGTGTTTACTTGTATAAAACTGCTATAAAACCAAATAGAACAATTACAAATGCAAAATCATTTATAAACAACCCAATCAACTCTTTGTATTTTATGAAGATTTGGAAATAATGTTTGAAATTAGGTGGTAATATTGACTCAATTGTGCTGATTATAAACCCTTTGTTTGATTTATAGTTGGATAAGTAGAAAGTCATCAGTAAATAGTAAACTATTGAAAATGAAATTTCTAAAACTAAAAATTGATGCCAAAATTTACTATCTGAAACTAAATCTAGTCTTTGAAAAGAAGGTAATATTTTCAAGTCATTTCCAAATATCAAACTGGTATAGGTTAGATAAAACACTGATATGAATCTAATCAAGATATTGGTCAACTTGATCTGTTTTAATTTGTATTCTTGGTATGCAATTAATTTACTTTCATAATCTAATTCATGTGCATTTTTAATTTTTTCCTCTTCTGTTGAATCGTTATTATTCATTCCATCACCATTCAATAATGATGAAAAAGTGTTCATAAACTCTTTTGGTAAGCCTGGTAAACTTCCAAAATCTGGTGCCGATGTTGTCTCAGCACCATGACCATGTTGCAAGTTGTGACCTTTCAATAAGTTTTCTAACAAGTTGTTCATTGAATCCTCGGGATTCCCAGAGTCAAACATTGAATCTTGGTTTTTTAAAATATCTTCTTTCTTATTGACTAATGATGACAAGTCTGAAACTTCAGGATCTTGGTCTCCATCAAGCTCAGATGTAGCTGAGAAAGATTGTGAGATTCTATTCAACTTTTTTCTCTCTTTTAGCCCGTCACCAGAAGAAGAGTTTGAAGTAGATGTAGTTTGAGATTTTGCATCTGGGATAGTTGATGGTGGTTCTGAAGGCAAAAAAGATTTGTTAGAACCAACAATTTTACCTAATCTTTCAGATGAATTATCAGCTAATTTTGCTGCCCTTCTTTCTCTCAGCAATCTCCGTTTCTCGGCAGCAGACAACTCAGACATTTTAGTGGTTTAATCCGGATTCTCTTATTTCACAATCAGTTCAACAAGCTACTCAAAGAGTTCACACCATTAATAAGTCCAGTGATAACTCTTTTCAAGATGATAAAATAGACCGTCAGAGTCGTTGTGTAACTTACAATTTCAGATTCAACCTTAAGTTTAATATGGTGTAGAGGTGTTTAACACACTTTTTCTTCTTTTTCACTCACGCAAATCGACAATTTGATACTGATTATCAATATTAGTGAAATACTTGAAATAAGAAAACAGAAATTTCAAGTCATCTGGTAAAATGTCACTCAGTTCTTTAACAAAATTACCAACACTAAGTAAACTTGCATTGTTGTTGCATAAATGTAAATAAATTAGAGCTTCTTTGTCTTGGAAAATTTTCAAAGTCAAGCCGACAATGTTGTAGCCGTAACTGGACCTCCACATTAGTTTGTCGCATAAAACTATATCTGTTAGCTCTAACCAAACTTGGGTAACCAAATTTTTTGGAACACGAGCAATAATTTTACCACTTATTTGAACTAGTGGGTCTTTTTTGGAATACGGTGAGAACCCAAATCTGAACAGACATAATTTGGAGTCTTTTAAATTTAACAGGTTGGTGCAAATGGAGCCCAGTTCCTCTAACTGATTGGAGTTCCACACTTTAAAAACAATCTTGAGTTTTTTCTTTTTCCTTTCCAAACATTCTTCGTCTAGATACTCTCTCCAAAGATTCCAAACAAAACTCAAAGATCCAAAGTTTTTACTTGGATACTTTTCAAACATTTCTATTTGTGTATCAGCAATACCGAGAGTCCCAAAAACTTCATACAACTGTTGGTATGAGGAGAAACGCGGGAACTCTTCTTCAGTCAGCTGCCTCTTGATTTCAACCACATCGTTATTGGGTTGGTATTCACGTCTAAGTGTGTTGAACAGATTGAAATATTTTCTTGACTCCACGTCTTGAATATGGTCCATTACTTCTGACGGATCTGAAGTAAGTGGTAAACTAATAGCGGAAACATCTTCAGCATTTAGTTTCCCTTTGTTTCTTCCAAAGACTTTTGAAAATGTCCGCTTTAAAGATAAACTTCTCTTTGAAGTTGGATCTTTTGCAATAACAGACTTTTCACTATTGAAAGTTATGTCGTTGCTTGTTTCTTCGGCATCTTTTCCGTCGTCACTGGTTGTGAAACTATACTCTTGACTAAACAAGTTGTGAATTTTGTTATCGCTTGTCAATTTTACAACCGGTTCTGTGTTGTGGTGTGTGTCCAATGAGATTTTCAAACTTTCCGAACTTATTGATTTTTCCATATTTGATTGTAAGTTTAAATTAGAGTCTTTCAAAATCAAAGAATCATCTTGACTAATTTTTTTACTTTTTAAATTTCTAAATGACGAAAAAAACCAGGTAAAATTACTTTTCAAAGTATTGACGGTGAGTCTCTCGCTCTCATCATCATTTTGTAAAGACATTGTACGCTAATGTCTAATGAATTACAAAGTAGTTTAACTGTATTATCTTATAAACACTCAGTTAATGTTTGAACAGCAACAGTTAATATATCCCCTCTTTCTTTGGTGTTTCCCCTTTCTTTTCGGCCCCTATTTTTTACTGGCGTTTAATTTTAAAATTAAATAATCTGCCATAATAAAAACATGTTCAATAAATTCTATTTTTCAAATCAAAAAAAAAAAAAAAAAAAAAAAAATTTTTTTGTAAGAAGCTTTTTATCTTATTACTACTAGCCTGATATCATAAAAGGATCAATCTTAAAAGTGATACAACTGACAAGATTAATTCTTGAATCGAATTTATATAGCAAGTTGAAAGTTCAATCAACCAATTTAAAAAATCCAAGCATAAACATAACATGGGTAGAGTTTCATCAAGCCATGTGGTGGCAGTCGATATGCCAAATCAAGTTAAATATGAGAGAAGTTTGTCTTCGTATTCAACCAAGTCTAAGTACTCCAAAGACAGAAAGCTTAATGCCAATTTGAAAAAACTAGACTCTCAGTATAAAGATGCAGTCAAATCTGCAGCTCAAACGGATATATTATTACAAGAAGAACAAGGTTTTATGGAGGCTGAAGGTATGGAAAGAACATGGAAATTTACACAAGATGAAATAGTGAAAGAGGTTGATCAAGCTACAGCAAATAAAAAATTTGAATTAAAATTAAATGAATTTGGACCTTATTCTATAGATTATACAAGAAATGGTAAAGATTTACTTATAGCTGGTAAAAAAGGTCACATTGCATCGATTGATTGGAGATTAGGAAAACTTGATTGTGAGTTACATTTGAACGAAACTGTTCATTCTGTTAAATATTTACATAATGATCAATATTTTGCAGCTGCACAAAAAAAATATGTCTTTATATACGATAAGACAGGAATGGAATTACATAGACTAAAACAACATATAGATGCAACATTATTGGATTTCTTACCATATCACTTTTTATTGACAAGTGCTGGTAATACAGGTTTCTTAAAATATCATGATGTCTCCACTGGTGAATTAGTCTCTGAAATAAGAACAAAACTGGGTCCAACACAAGCAATGAAACAAAATCCATGGAATGCAGTGATACATTTAGGTCATGGTAATGGACAAGTTACACTTTGGTCTCCAAGTATGCCAACTCCACTAGCTAAGATTCAAGCCTGTAGAGGTCCAGTTAGAGCTTTGGCTATAAATAGAGATGGTAGATATATGGCAGTTGCTGGTGCAGATAAGACTTTGAAAATATGGGATATCAGAAATTTCAAAGAGGTTGATTCTTACTTCACGCCAACACAAGCAAATACTTTGGATATTTCAGATACGGGTTTGATATCAATTGGTTGGGGACCTCATGTGACAATTTGGAAAGATTGTTTCAAAAAAAGACAAAATTCACCTTATATGAATCATATGATCCCTGGTTCTCAGATACAAGACGCTAAATTTGTCCCATTTGAAGATATTTTAGGTTGTGGACATAATAAAGGATTCTCATCGTTGATCGTTCCAGGTGCCGGTGAAGCTAACTTTGATGCATTAGAATTGAATCCATTTGAATCAGCCAAACAAAGACAACAATCTGAAGTTAGATCTTTATTAGATAAATTACAACCAGATATGATTACTTTAGATCCAAATGTGTTAGGTACTGTTGATAAGAGAGCCTCTCAACAAAGATTAACAGCAAAAGATTTAAATAACTTGGAATTAGAAAAGACAAAAATTGCTAAAACTGGTGATGATATAAATGTTAAAGTCAAACCTGAAGTTAAAGGTAAAAACTCATCATTACGTAAAATAAAAAGAAAACAAAGACAAAATGTTATTAATGAACGTTCTAAAAGAGTTGAAGCTGCTTTGAATAAGGAGAAAGATTTGAGAAAGAAGAAAATCGATCTTGCAAATGGTATTGCTGAGGAAAAGGATGTTTTAAGTGGAGCTTTGTCTAGATTTAATTAAGGGTAAAGACAGTGGTGTATCATAAAGTTGTATTGGATTATTCACTGACGCAAAGCAGTTACTTGTCGAATGGGAGCTTTTTTTTTCTTTTTTTTTTTTGTTTTAGTTTTTTTTTCTTTTGGGTAGTTTGAACTATTTGTATTTAAAAATCTGATTTGACCAACTTTTCAAATACCAAAAATCACGGTTTGATATACTAATACTTTACAGGTGAACATACTAACCTTTTTATTAAAATTTTAAAAATATACAAATAAGTAGCTTTTACAAAAAAAGCTTAATCTTCTTCCTCTTCAAACAACTCTTTATCTAATTCACGATCAATTTTGAAAGGATCAGGAAGTGGAGCTTCAGTTTCAGATTTTTCTCTAACAGTTTTAATTCTATCCACTGGTTTATCGCTTTCTTGATCCTTTAACACAACTATACCACCCATTCCTTTGAATTTTCTTATTGGGACAAATCTATCATTTTTAGAAAATGTAACATATTTCAACTGAGCTGAAACGACTCTTGTCATATTATCAAATTGGTATGGTTCCTTGACGTACAATGATTTTTTCTGTGAATCTTGTAATTCTTCATTTGGAACTGTTTCCAAACTACTATTCGATTGTTTATCTTCATCTTCTTTTTTAACACTCTTGTCATCTTTACTTTCTTCTTCATTTTCTGGTTTTTTCTCATCTATATCCATCTTATCTTCTTTATTAATATCATTCTTAACTTTATCCTTTTGGGCAGCTCTAGCTTTAGCTCTAACAGTTGTTGATAAAACTGCAGTAGCGATTTTATCAGGTTGTTTTTCAACTTGTTGTTCCACTTTTGGCGGATAACCAAAAACATCAGATTTAACATGACAATTGATTTGGAATTTTGGAACTTTAAGATCTTCTCTAACACCAATAATTGAAGTTGGAGAAAATGATAAAGCTAAGAAATGTGTTAATGGATGCCAATACCAATTTTGAACAAACAACACTAAACCAATGATTGCTTTTGTGTTTAAAGTTTTGGTTTGAGTATTTTCTAATTCAATAGTAACATTTCTTCCACCAGCATCAACTATACCTTGAGCCAATGCTGCACCAAATCTAGCTAATGAATCTTCATGTTTATCAGAAACAGTTTTAAATAAATTTTCTCTAAATTCTTTAACTTTAGGGAATGTTTTTTCATTTTGTTGAATTAAGATCATTGATTTTGCAATATTAGCACCTTGTCTAACAAAATCAACTGAATCTTTAGTTAAAGGTTCCAAAACATCAATAGCAGCTTGTAATCCACGACCAGCACATGAAATACCTAATGCTAATGCAGAACCATAACGAACATGAGGATTATGAGATTCAGATAATAATTCAACAATTGTTGGAACTGTTGTATAATCACGTAATAAAACAAAACCTAATGACATAACAGCAGCTCTTCTAACATTATTTGAAGAATCAGAAACTGCAATATGTAATAATTTTTTAATAGCTGAATTATTTGATGTACCACAATAAGCTAAAGCAATTGTGAAACAACCACCATAACGTAAATTAGCATCTTGGTGAGAAATCAATTTTTCAATAATATCATCGGCAAAAGTCTCTTTACCATAACATAATAAAGCAATTCCTAATGATAATCCACGAATGATTGTTTCATGTTGTGTTTCTTGAGCATAAGTAAACATATCATTTAATGCATCATTATTACCTGAACCAAGCATGACTAAACCCATAGCAAAAGCTGCAGCTTCACCTGAAATTGCAGAATCAGCGTATAAAATTGTTTTCAATTCTTCAAAAATTGTTTCATCAGCTAATCCCATAGCAGCAACACCAACACCTAAACAAGCTCCATGTAATAAAATATCAATATTTTTATCATCTGCAGAATTACTGTTATCAACAACATGTTTTCTTAAATAATCAATAACTTCAGCACCATGACCAGCATAAATCAAACCTAAACCAAATAAGGAACCACCATTTGTATAAGGAGAAGAAGTACTTCCTGGGAAATAAGGTTGTAAAATATTACGACCTTGTGATAAATTACCTTTATGAATAACACCTAAAGCAGCTGTTGCTGAGAATTTAGACCAATGATTAGCTTTACCTAACCATTCTAAATTTGATCTGAAAAATGAATCATCGGTTGTACCGACATGTAAGAATGCATTTTGGAAAGTGACAGCTGAATGGAAAATTGAACTTCTACCATCTAATGATTTTTTGGAATTTGCCAAAATCAAACTATCAGTATTATTATTATTTGATAAAAATGTGATATCTAAATCACAAGTTGGAATACCTGATAAAATTTTTTTTAATCTTAAATAATTTTTATCTGTCTTGTCGATTGAATTATCATTTTCCAAATTCGATATTGTCTTGGTCAATAATTCTTGTGAAGCAATATTGACTAAATCAAAGGCAATTTGGAAAGCAATTAAAATTGAATCATGATTAGTTTGTGAATTTGATAATAATTCTTTAAATAATTTATGAGATAGATTATAATCATTCAATTGAACAATTGTCTTTGTAATTATGAAAAAATCTGGATTTTTCAATGATAATAAAATCAACACTAAAGAATTCAAAGTTTCATTTCTAAATTTAATATTTGTTATAACTGTTGTTGCACAAGTTAAAACATAATTGATTAAATTCATGATATAATCATCAGATGTATCTTTTTTCAATAAAAGATTTGTAATAATATCTTTAGCAATATCTAATCTGTAACTTTCTAAAGAAATACCTAATGCTAATTTGATTTCATCATCTTTAACACATTTATTCAACATTTGTGTGAAAATATAAGTCAATTGAGGATCTATAACAACTGAAGGATCATCATATTTTGCTTGTGATAATTTAATATAAAGTTCTATACATTTAGAAACTATAGTTTCAACAAATTCACTATTCTCATTAATGTCAAATTCAGATCCTGATAGTAAAGAGTACTTGACTGATGAATCGTAATCACCTAAATTATAATAAACTTTGGAGGCGACTAAAGCAGCTAATTGTCTATTTGGGAACTGATCATCTTCGTACAACTCTTCAATTTCTGAAATATTATTTGCAATTTCTGCCCATAATTGGCCAACTAAGTCATTCAATGATTTTAAAGCATATGATTTCAAAGTTGCATCAGACTCATCTAAGAGTGATAAATAAGGGGCAGCAGATGTAATTGCAGCCATATTTTGTTGATTGAAAAAATAATGAGAAGAGGGAACAATTGTTTTACTATCTTGGTATCAATCTATCTTAACTTCTTGATTGAACTGTGAATAAAAGGGTTTAAATTTTCTATCTTTTTGCTTGCACTTGAGACAATTAGGATCAATTACACAAGTTAATTGCTGCTACTGATAGTTAGTATTTAATTCATACTATTCAAATTACGAAAGATCAGTATTAATTAATTGTACATTAATATTCACTTCTTTTCTTTTGCCACCCAAGACTGGTTTGAGCTTTTCGAGAAGAAAACAGAGAAGGAAAAATTAATTACGTGATGTATTATGTAAGCAATAAAAAATGTATTGAGTGAAAATTTTAAAAAATAAATATTAAGCGCCAGAATGATTAAAATTGTGAAACTACAACGATAAGGTAGATGAAGTACGGATGGAATAATATTAGTAAAGGGATCAAAAGGTGAGATAAGGTCTATAATAGTAAATTAGTTGAAAATTTAAATTGGATTGTTCTATGAAGAATGAAGAAAGCAGAAATAATATAGAAATGAAACTGTTGAAAAAGAGAAAAAAAGAAAAAATCGATATATCTTACAAGAAAGAAAAAGGGGGTAAAGAGAGAGCAATAGTCGGAAAACAAGTTCAAACCAGATCTAAACATCTCAAAGGAACCTAATACAACAATCTAGTTGCGATTTTATAAGGAGTTTGTTCCAAGTTTTCGTATAATGACTTGATATCATCTAAATTGACACCAGAGATATCTGCCATTAAGTAAGCAACGTTACCTCTTGAATCTGAGAATTGTTTTTCAATGTTGTAATCGGATAAGATTTCATTAACTGTTTTCAAGACACCAGGAACGTTTTGATGGATATACAAGACTCTAACGACATTATCTTGTTCAAGATCCAAGCCTCTTAAGGCAACTTCTGGGAAGTTGACAGCACCGGTTGAATTACCTTCATTGATGTAATTAGTTAAAACTGTTGAGACTTCGACACCAATAGCAGATTGAGCTTCTTCAGTAGAACCACCAATATGAGGAGTTAAAATGACATTTTTCAAAGCTTGTAATTCTGAAGTCCATGAATTTAAATCATTATTAAAGAAAGCACCATTTTTAGCAGGTTCATGAGGGAAAACGTCGATTGCAGCACCTGCTAATTTACCGATTTTCAAAGCATCGATTAAAGCAGGAATATCAACAACTGTACCTCTTGAATTATTAATTAAATAAGAACCATCTTTCATTGCAGCTAATTGAGTAGTTGAAATCAAATTTTTAGTATCTGGAGTTTCAGGAACATGTAAAGTGACGAAATCGGATTGAGCTAATAAATCATTTAAAGTTGGAACTTGTTTAGCAGTACCTAAAGCCATAATCATGAAAACATCATAATAAATGACATTCATACCAAAAGCTTCAGCCAGAACACTTAATTGAGAACCAATATGACCATAACCAACAATACCTAAAGTTTTACCTCTAATTTCCCAACATTTAGCACTAACTTTATTCCAAATACCTTGATGTAATTCCATTGATCTATCACCTAATTGTCTTGATAATGCGATAACTTCTGAAATGACTAATTCTGCAACTGATCTTGAATTTGAAAATGGAGAATTGAAAACTGCAATACCATTTTTAGCAGCAAATTCTAAATCAACTTGATTTGTACCAATACAGAAACAACCAATAACAACTAAATTTTTAGCATGTTTTAAGACATTTTGTGTTAATTTTGTTTTTGATCTGATACCAATTGCATGAACATCTTTAATCTTTTCAATCAATTCTGCTTCATCTAAAGAAGTCTTGTGAAATTCAATTTGATAACCTTGAGCATTGAAAATATCAATAGCAGTTTGATTAACATTTTCAAGTAATAAGATTTTCATATCACCAGTTGAGAAAGGTTTTAAAGTTCTTGTTGTTGATTTGAGAGTTTGAGCTCTTGGTCTTGATAATTTGTCCATATAAGAGTTGTTTGTTGGTGAAGTTGACACGGCATTTGGAGAATTTGAAATTGAAGAATTTTTCAATGATTGACTCAATTGTGAGATTGGAACTGGAACTGGAGCTGACATTGTATGTGTGGTATGTAAATTTTTTTTTTTTGTTGTTGCAAAAAAGTGGTTTACTTTATCTAATTGACAAACTAAAAATATAAAGATTTAAAAGAGAAAGAAAGAAGAAAGTGGACTGTAAAAGATTTTTAAATCAGTTATTGAAAGTAATTAAAGTCAGTCAGTCAGTCAGTCAGTTAGTTAATCGTAATCAATTATTAACTCTTACATATGTTATGTATTATTATATATAATATAACTCATCTCGTATAATTACATAATCCCAAAAGAGTCATCGTTTGAAAAATTTTGAAATTTTTCCACAGCGCGCGAAAAAGAATGGAAAAATGATGCAATTTTAATGTGCGTGCGGCGAGTGCACGGATGTGTTGTACGGAGCGCGGAGCGGACCGGCCACTACTACTATGACGTGGACGTGGACGTGGGAATGAACCTTAACGGGGTTTGAACAAACAAACAGGCTGAGCCTGAGCCTGGGGGGCTGATGCGAGATGAGGTGTGGTGTGTGATTACGTGATTACGTGAGTACGTGAGTGTGAGTAATCAATTTATTACTCACAATTTAAATGTGTGCTCTCTCGTACACGTCGTTTAGTGTGTAAAATTTATTCTTACTAGCTTACCCGCCCTTGCTATTGGTAAATCCAATTTACAACTGCAAGTGTTAATTAGAATTTGTCTAGTTGAAAGTGATTTACTGATAAATAATCCAGGGTAGCTGCTACCTGAATAATACACCAAGATGTCGTATTGTATCAATGTACCTACGTACCTACATTCACATGTGTAAAAGCACAAAAAGGGCCCCTTTTTGTCATACATTTGACTGACTTCTTTTATATGTTTGACTTCTTCCCAGTCATTTGACTCTGGAAAATTGACATGCCGTCTTGTCTTGTTGTGATTATGGCGGTGCTCATGGCGGTGCTTGTGGCGGTGCACAACTTTTCAAAAAGTATTTTGTGGCAAATGTGTGGCGTGTGAAATGGTGTTTAACTTGTGCAAGGATGTATAAATGTTCAAGGCAGTGTAAGTTAAATTTTAACATCACGTGTTTTGTTGACAGGGCTTCTAGCCCTCTCGAATTTATACCGCGCACACTAGTCTGCACATACGCAAATAAACAAACCACTACTGAATAATTTTTCTCTCTGTTTTTTTTTTTTCACCCAATCTCTACCAAGTTGAGATTTTGACTGGAATAGCTTTCATCTCATTATCATTTTACTTTTCGAATTTATCTTAAACTTTATCTTTTACAGTTTGGATCTTACTGTTTAGTTTCTCTTGTACTGTATCACGTCTTTTCTCCCTTACTTTCACTCTCTCAATAGCCAAACATTAGTCGATCGAAACCCACCATCCCAGGATTTCCACGTAACATTCCGACTATTTTATAACAACTCATTTTTTTTTTTTTTTTTTATCTCTTTCTTGATTTAATTAAAAAAAAACTTTTTAAAACCCAAAAGCAAATTAAGCAAAAATGTCCGGTGCACCATCAACTACTCCAAGAAGACAAGCTGGCCCAAGAAGAGGCGGTAGAAAGCCAAGAAGAGGTCAAGATGAAGAAAAAGGTTGGACTCCAGTTACTAAATTAGGTAGATTAGTGAAAGCTGGTAAAATCTCTTCAATTGAAGAAATTTACTTACACGCTTTACCAGTTAAAGAATACCAAATTATTGATCAATTATTACCAAAATTACAAGATAAGGTTATGAAAGTTTTATCTGTTCAAAAACAAACCAGAGCTGGTCAAAGAACTAGAATGAAGGTTGTTGTTGTTGTTGGTGATTCTAACGGTCACGTTGGTTTAGGTATCAAGGCTGCTAAAGAATTAGCTACTGCTATTAGAGGTGCTATCATTATTGCCAAATTATCAATTATCCCAGTCAGAAGAGGTTATTGGGGTTCTAACTTGGGTGCTCCTCACTCTATTGCTAACAAGACTTCAGGTAAATGTGGTTCAGTTAACGTTAGATTGATCCCAGCTCCAAGAGGTTCCGGTATTGTTGCTTCTCCAGCTGTTAAACAAATGTTACAATTTGCTGGTATTGAAGATATTTACACCACTTCTTCAGGTTCTACTAGAACTATTGAAAACACCTTAAAGGCTACTTTTGCTGCTATTGGTAACACTTACGGTTTCTTAACACCAAACTTATGGAAAGATTTCGATTTAACCGAATCTCCATTAGATATCTACGCTGAAGAAGCTTTAGATACTAAAAAGAGATACTAAGTGTTTTTCGCTATTTTGAAATTTTAACTAATTTTAATAGTGTTTATAATTAATAACTGAAAATATCTTTAAAAAATATCGGTAAACGTAATATGTGCGCTTTGCAAGCTTTAGTTAATTCTTTTTTTTGAAATAATCAACCCAGAGTTTACAACACTACTTTGTAATAAGATGTAAATGTGTCTAAAACCGCAGGTGATCCATCATCTTTTAATTTGTGGTTTACACCTTATGTACTGCCCTCTTTCACACTAGTTTTCTACACGGAAATGTTAAAAAAAAAGTGAAACAAGCACATTATACTTGTTCTACTTAATCTATTTATGTAACTCTATAAATAAACTATTTAAAAAAAGCCAAAAAAGAAAAAAAGAAAAAGAAAAAGAAAATCCAAAAAAGAATGGTATCAAACCAACGAAAGTAAAATAAACGGGTAAAAAAAAAAAAAAAAAAAAAAAAAAGAAAAAAAAAATTATCTCAAAATCAATAAACTACTTGAAAATATATATATAAACATTAATAACAAAACATTAATAAAACAACAATAATAATAAAACAGAAATTAATACACTCAAATTTTGGAAAAGATGGAAAGTGATGTTTTTTCCATCGAGTAATTTTTCATCATCAAGCTTCTTGGGCTGGAGCGTGTTCCATAACTTCATCATCAGCAACTGCAAATTGTCTTTCACTAGTAGTTGAATTATTTGCACCATTATTAACCCAAACATTAGTCTTGTGACCAGGATCTAAATTATTTTCTCTACCTTCTGGATGCTTGTATGGACAATTTGTATTTTTACAATTAACACCAAACTTACAATCTTCATCAAGTGGATGTTGGAAAAAACAATCAATTCTAGTACATTGAGCACCATCACGACACATTATTGGACTTGTTGCATGTCTTTTTGGACATCTAAAATTTTTACAATAAGAACCAAATTTACATTGTTCCAAAGTCTTTTCTTGATTTTGTTGATTATCATTTGAATTTGATGATGTTGTTGATGTTTTTTGAAAGTTTGGTGATGAATGTGCTTTTTGACATGATGGATTAGTACATGACTTATTTTCTGGACACCATTGTAAAACTAAAACTTTAGCATCAAGATTAGCAGGAGTAGGATGACCAAATGGACAAAGTTCTTTAGAACAAACTGAACCAAATTTGCATAATGTAATACCACTTGTTTGATTCAAAATTTTTTGTTCAACTTGTCTTGTGACTTGATTAATTAATCTATTTTGATTATTGTGATGATTATGATTACCATCATTTTGTAAATTCGAAAGTCTTGATTCTCTAGCTTTTTCAATTTCAACAACTAAAGCATCATCTTCACCAGGATGTAAATAATTACATGTTCCTGGTGGATTTGGACAATTAGGAAATGCAAAACAAACTTTACCTGGGTGAGCAAACTTACAAGCTTTATTTTTACAATATGGATAATGAGTACATCTTCCAATTGGTTTTCTTGGAATAAAATTAGTCGTTTGTTGACCTTGTTCAGTATTCATCATTGACAAATCTAAAGCTTTGGCAAAATTTGCTTGATTTTTAAAACTAAAATTGTTATTCTTCTTATTGTTGTTGAATTCGTTTTTGAAATTTTTGCCAATACCACCACCAATAGTATGTTGATTATTTTTCATAAATGAACGTGGACCATTTGGTGGCATTGAAAATGGGAAATTTCCAGGCATTGAAACGGCTGGAGGATCAGAGCCAAAACGGACTTGTTGATGCACCTGCTGTTCTTGTTGTTGTTGAGATTGCTCTTGTGCTTGCGCTTGTGCTGCTTGTTCTTGTTCCTGATGCTGCTGCTGATGTTCCTGCTGCTGCTGCTGCTGTTGCTGTTGCTGTTGTGCTTGTTGAACTTGTTCTAGTTGCTGTTGTTGTTCCTGTTCTTGTTGTCTATTTGGGTTCTGGGCATTGTAAATGTCATCAAACACGCTTTGGATAACAACTTCATTGATTGTATCACCAAACAAAGTACTCAACTCCTGAACAATCTCATTACTTGTTCTGTTATTTGAAATCAACACAAGAATAAATTCTGCGATATAGTCTGTATCTTCATTCAAATTAAGCTGACTTAATTTATTGCTGATACTTTGCTTCAGTTGTTGACCAAACTCAGAGTCAATTTGAAATCCCTGTATTCCTGACATTTTTGACTTGTGAATATAAGATTGAAAAAACTAAATGGTTTTCCTTTGTATAAAATTCTACTGATACTAATATGTATTTTTTTTACAAAATAGTGATCTATTTTTGACCAAAATGTAAAGATTTCTGATAAAGAGGCAAATACTTGTAAACACTTGAAAACATGTACAGAGAGGCGAAAGTTGTGTAGAGAAAAAGACGAGGAGAGAAGTAGAAAAAAAAAAGCGAAAAAAAAAAAAAGGAAAAAAAAAAAAAATTCAGCCAGTTTGTGGCGCATGATTAAAAACATAATTGTGGCTGGTGAGCCAGATTGACTCCATTTACATTTGCAAGTTACTGTTTGACATGGTAAAAGCGATATAATTAACCCAGTACTCTGTAATTTTGATAACATCCACTAGTAATATATTGTCGAAAAAGAAGCAAAAGCTGCTAGCATCACTTTTTATCTTTGAGCATGAATTGTGAGAGAGCAACAGCTCCAATAGCAA
Organism: Ogataea sonorensis; assembly: GCA_037951595.1. NCBI lineage: Eukaryota > Fungi > Ascomycota > Pichiomycetes > Pichiales > Pichiaceae > Ogataea > Ogataea sonorensis. Next base: position 2,281,638 of record JBANDG010000003.1, on the reverse strand, counting down.
AATACCCGACAAGCAAGACGGTGTTCAAAGACTTGAAAGAAAACCAACTACCTTCTTGGCCGTTTTGTTCAAACTTCTTGTTACTACTGTGGGGTTCATAAAAAGATTCAAGACTCTTCAGACTGCTGTTACTTCTGGACTCTTTAGTTTGTGTTATTCTTAACGTTAAGGTAACTTTGTTTGTTGATGTATCGATTGCCGTTTGCAAATCTTCGTCTTCGATTACCGAAATCAAATCACCTTCTTCATCTAGATAACTGAAACTGAAACAGTAATTTCCTTTATTAACGTCCCTTTCGAGTTGGAATTTTTCAACTAACTTTTTCGTCAAATGATGAAGTAAATTTTCTGAATGTGGTTCATTTTTTTGATGAATCGTAATTCTGTAGATTTTACCATCTAATCCAAGATTGAGCTTCTCTGTCATTTTCAATTTGATTTTTATATTATTATCAACTGGAGATGAAGAGTTTGAAATCGGTAAAGATGAAGATAATGGGGGTTGTTGATCTGTCATCGAATAAAGAATGGGCGTGTGTTGAATCTTGTTGAATGATTGTCGGCCATGATATGCGGGCAAAGGTGGAGGTGGATGAGGTTGCGATAAGTGAAAGTAGCCTGTTGACTCAGATAGTTTTGCAGGGAAGTGTGATAAAGATGGTTTTGTATCCTCATTAACTGAATTTATCACTGTTTGGGAAGATTCAGATTCAATTGTTTTATTATTGGATGAAACACTTTGTTTATGTAGGGATGACGATGACCTACTTTTATTCATGGTGTTACCACTAATAATAGGACCAATAAATGGACCATTCAAATTTGGGGCCATATTATTATGAGTTGAAAATGAGTCAGTTTTAAATGTTGTTTGACCAAACCCATTGTTGAAAGAGTATCTTTTATCTGAAGATATTGAAGGTCTTGATTGTGTATATGAGCTGTTTCTTCTTGATAATTTTTCACTATGGTCAATTGACGTTAGTGGTTGATCTAAAGAACCCCAAAATTTATTCCAAGCAGGGCCATTTTCAAAAGAGTTGATTGAAAAGTTCTCATTTGAGTTATTTTCATCTACATCAAATGCAAATTTATTAGTCAGAGATGAATTTTCATTATTGGTATATTCGTTTGATGATTCATCTAAAGCTTTCAATAATGCATATGTTAATTGTAAAACACTAACTAAACCTGTTATTATATTTGAATCATTTTTCACAGGCAAGTTTAAAAATTTTCCTTCATACATTAATCTTAAAGCTGTATGAATACCTAAAGATTCATGAGCAAAATTTGGTTTTGGAGTCATAACTCGTATAACATTTGTTTGTTTAGGATTCAAATTTGTTGCTAAGACTCTAAATGCAATATCTTTACTTGTTAAAATTCCAATTATATGATTAGAGTCATTTGAAATATTTGAAGAATCGCAAATTAAAGCTGCTGTTATCTGAGAATCTTTCAACAATTTTGAAGCATTCAAGATTGATGTCTTTGCGTCTATTAAAATTGGGAACTTGGCATTTAATTCTTTATCAGTTAATATTGATTTCAAATCAGGTTGTTTCATTATATCAATTAATCTTTTCAATTCATCAACAATTTTTTTTTTCCTTTGTAAGATTCCAAAATCAATTGATGATTCATTTGTTATTGATAAAGGATCAACTTCATCATTGAAATTTGCAGATTTCTTGTCAAGGATACTACCAGAAGGATCAAAATTAGTCGTATCTAAACTCTCAACACCATCAATGATAGAGTATTTACTAAATTCATCACTGTTTTCAATTTTCAAGTCCGTTAAAGATTGAATTTCAGCAGAATTATTTCTCTCTAAAGATGTTTCTTTTAGTTCATCAAAAGTGATTTGTAATTTTTTAGCTTCTAAAGACATTTTTTCTAGTCTGATCATTGCATGATAAAAACATTTAGTAATATTTAATATCCCCACAACGACTCCATAGTCGTCTAGTAATGGTAAATGTCTAATTTTTTTATTAACCATCAATCTTAAAGCCTCGTTTGGTGAAGTATTTATCGAAGTGAAAAAGGGACTCTTGGTCATAATTTCATCAACTGTAGTCGTTTCTGGGTTCAATTCAGCCGCAATAACACGAAACGCTAGATCCTGTGCTGTGATTAATCCGCATAATTTAGATGATTTTGGGTCATTGACTATGATACAATGAACTCTTTTTTCATTCATTAGTTTTGCAGCTTCAAATACCGTGACATTTGAATAACATTGAACCGGAACATCTGATATTTTAGTCATGACATTCGAAGATAAAACTCTTGATCTAAGAGCGTAAGAGGGTCTCCTTGAACCACTAGAATCATTCTCCCCACTCATTGTTTAAATTATCACTAAAGAACCGTTAAACCTGAGAATAAAACCGATTCTATAGTTACTTTACACAAAACTAATTTATTTAAAGACCATAACATGCAATTCGGAATCAAATAACACTTATTACAACTATCAAGAAGGTTTAACTAAGAATCGTAGATGTATGTCAAAATAAAGTTCTTCTTCTTTATCTAAAAATAGAGAAAAGAAAAAACGGCGCCTAATGCGTATTACGTAATTAATTTGCAAATTGGGGCGCTTATCTTTTATATGGTGGGGTATCGCTTAAAATGACGACATACTGTGTAAATTAAACCAGGTTGTATAGAAGATAGACAAAGAAAGGTAGTACTACTCGATTACTGACTGTAGCATTAATGTAAGAAATTAGATTGTGAACCATTGACCTTCAACTTGGATGAGTTCTTAATTCAACCACCAAATAAAAATGAAGGAGAAATAGGCGAACTTGCTTTAGCTCTTGTTATCAGTGGACACATAAGCGAGTATACATTTTTTTTAGTTCAACAACCCGCTGATGGGAATAGGCGAATGTTGTTTAGCTCCTCTCACATGATACTGTATCTTGTTGTTTTTCAGCGAGATATAACGATATGATACGATATACCGTTATACTTTTTCAAAGTAAAAATTTCAGCACAAAAAGTTAAACCTGTTATTTTTTATTAATCAGTGCAATGGCAGTGCAAACATAACACGTTAGCCAGTCATTCGTTCACGTTACATTTGCGTCTTTGAACGTGGTATTCAAATTATGCTTTATACTTTGACATATAAGCGTATTGAGAGATCGGGAATCTGAACCACTAAACTTAAAACAAAGGCATGAAACAATCTATCAAAAGTGTACACGTTAACTGTTTATACTCATCCTTGTCAATTAGTGTAACATGGTGCGAGTGGCTCTTATGATAATTGAATGCAAACATTCTCGGTGTTAAGTGGTACTATATATATATATATATATATTCAAAGAGGACTTAACAAGTTATCTCTTTATCAAACACTTTAATTTAATGGGCCGTGCTTTACGTCATTTTAGTTTTGTTGGCACTATGACTAAAAGGAGTAGATATTCAGCAGTGATAAGATAACGGTTAAGTCCGTAACGTGTTTTGATGGGCAAACTGGTACTTCCCCGCCTCCTTCCTCTATAAATCTAAAAATTAAGGCTGGCCCCTTTACATAATATTTGTCTTTAAAGGGTAACGTGTTTCAATATACAGTGTTAATCTGTCAAGAACTTTACGTCAAGCACCCTACCAGTGCAAACAAAGGAATACCAATCAGTAGTGACTGAAAACGTAAATCGTTGCTCAATACTATATACTCATGAGTTCATATTTAGCCGAAATAAGTACAAATTTAGTAAGTATATGAAAAAAAGACAAGAAAAAAAGGAAATAGAAAAGCCGAACACTACAAGGGAAATTTGAGCAGCGTTAAATGTTGAAATTTACATCAACCTCATGCATTTATGATTGTATGCATGTGTGCAAGTATGCAAGCATACATGCATACCTGGAGCACGAGCTGCATTAATATGCATAAAGAATTTTTTTTCTCTAATTGTAACACCGCACTTATGCTGTTTTGATAAATTTGCTTTGCAGTGTTTTATTGCTTTAGTTTGTGCGTCTGCCGAAAACGGCAACTGAAATACAAAAAATAAGTTAGAGCGAAAAGTTTAGTTTAAAAGAAGAAAAAGAAAAGAGAGAAGCGGAAAATATTCCTATTCAACAATTTCCCACTAATAAAGTGGATTCTTCCTAAAAAACAAAACGCTCAAGTGCAGTATTGTAATTGGCTGTAATGTGATAATAATTTGTTCCCGAACAAGTTAGTATGTGATTGTTTTAGAGTGTTTTCGCTCTATGTGAAGTTTAAAAGCGAAACGTAGAAAGTGAAAGGGGATTGATTGATTGTGCAAAATAAATAAGAAGTAAAGCGTGTTTTAAATTAAAATTTGACGTGATTTAAACCCCCAATTATGTAAAATCAATAAGCATGATATTTGAATTATCATTGTAAACTAAACTTGTCTTTCGCTTTTCCGTATTTTACGTTGGTTTAGTAGTATATATATATATATATATATATATATATATTATACCTCCAAATCGTCCTACCCAGCTTGAAAGATGAACATGCAGGTAATTTGTATGAGAGAAAAAAAGTACTGACTAAACCGCGCTTTTTCGTTGCTTGCGTCTCTTGATTAACAATATCTCTCTCTGATGTATTGTAAATCCTATACAAGCAAAGAGTGAAAATCAATTGTTAGGCTTTTCCGCAAAATCTTACTACTTTGTATCGTAAATCAATAAAACTTGAAATGCCACGCTTAAATTTACAGCCCTTTTTAATTTATGTCTAATTTAACTTGCTTTCTTTTTCTTTTTTTTTGTGTTTTTTTCATCCATACTTTACTCAATGTGGCATTGAATACTGATCAATCAAGATTTTGCTGATTTCTTGGAGCAAAGAACAAAGTTTTCAAATTTTATCTTTATCAAAGAACAAACTTCACAAAGTTTTTATTCTGTGTATAACATTTGCTGTTTATTCCCTTGCGGGAAAGCATGCTAGTACACAATTCTGTGTGCTTTTTGTATTTCTTTCTGCCAACGAATTTGTGTTTTTTTTTTCTTCTTCCGTTTCTTTTTTTTTTTTTTTTTTTTGGTTCTTTATTTACCACTTGCGCATATTAATCAAATAAAAGAACGGTTAGCCACTAACGAATGGCTACAAATCGTATGTTAAAAGATATTTCAAGCGATGCACTCCAAATTTTAGAGTTGTATTATAGATTGGATTTCCAACTGATCAGATGGTTTTTTTAAAGTTGAAAAAACTTGCTTCACTAGCTTGGGGTATGTAATGTAATGTAATGTAGGTTAACTTACATATGAGGTATAAAGCGTATTGTAAATACAAGAAATAGCCTTGTGTTTTATTTGTTTAGTTTTCGGGTTTTTCTGCTTTAGCTTCAACTACGTTATTGTGCATCTCTTTGTTCAACGTTCGTCTTTTCGGCTAGAAGTCATTCAATGCAATACTGGTTGAATAGAAAAAAACTAGAAACTATTGTTTAATTACATAAGCAACGCTTACCAAGATCTACTTTGGTCTTTAAAATAATAGATAATTGTCTTTGGTGAATAAATGTTTTCGTTTACTATTAATCTGATAATAAATGTACTTATATAATAGCCCTCTATTGAACTCTTTGAGTTTTTTAATTGTTTGTAGTTTGTTCTCTTTGGCTACTCAAATCTGATCTGTACCAGATATTAGCTTGCCTTGCAGTTTTCGTTGTGGTGGCGAAAAAAAAAAAACAAAAAAAAAAAAAAGATTTTTATTTTTCACATGAGTTAAGCAATTAAATTGCGCTTGAATTTATTTGTAGCTTTTTTCCATAAAACTTAATTTAGCTTCTCTTTCTTTCATCTTTTTCGTGTCTGTTGTATTTTTATTTTCTCTTTATTTTCACATCGCGTAATTGATATATTTGGTGTATTTCTATTCTTTTTTCTTTTCCTTTTTTGCTTTCCTTCCTTTAGGCCAACCAAAAAAAAAAAAAAAAAAACTTTCTCATAAATTAACTTGAGCGGCATTAAGCCTTGTTTGTACTGTCGTATTAGTTCTTACCCACTGTGCAGCACAACAAGTATATGCATATGCATCTTCACGTGCACACATGAGCGGTGTAATTTAGTTTTAACACTGCATGTTGACGCACCTAATCAAAGATTACAAGCGATCTTCGCATGTACGATAAACAAAATCCCATTCGGTATTCATGATTAACTCGCTACCCTAAGTGACTGACAATATATTGAAATCAATCAGAGTTACTAGTTTTTATCTTTAAGATGTATGTATGTATGTATGTATGTATGTAGGTATGTATGTAGGTATGTATGTATCTGCTTAGGTTAATGAAAAATAAATTACTAGTAACCAAGGCATCAAGTCGGTAGAATAGACGTAAAGGGTGAACCAACCAACCACTCGGTCAAATTGGCTCCATTCTGAACAAGGTTCTTTGAAGTTTAAAGAAATTATACTGAATATATAAATGTATAATCGTATTCGTTTTCGTTTTATATTTATTTAATAAACCTATAACTTTGATGTATATTTAACACTTTGGTTACTCGTTTTATTACTTTCTACATTGATTTTGGAAATTTCGGATATAAATTTACATAGAAAATTACAAATTAAACTGTCGTAACATCAATCAAAGATACCTTGCTTGTAGTTTATCCCACAAGTCGCCAAACACGCCAAAAAATCAAGTCAACATATTCTTCACTCTTTTGAAAATCTTAGATTTTATTTTTATACCTACCTTCGTTTTTAACTTTTTGCCGGCATTCCTACACTTGGAAAGAAAGATTTTTTTTTTCAATTATAAAATGATGTTCTCAAGTGTATCATATAATACAGAAACTTCAAACAAGAATCGTGCAATGAAATCAAATTTAGATTCAACCCAGACTTCAAGCACAAATTCAAGTACAAATCCTGTTACATACATGAACTCTACCATGTACCCTTATCCATACCTTAATTCCACGTTTAATACTGACAAAGTGCCAAATGATACAAACACACACAAGGAAACAAATTACGAGAAAATGATTGACTTTAACCAATCTTGGGTTAATGATTTTGATTTTTGTTTTGCGAATCAGAATACAATAAATATTAATCAATCTTTAAAAACTGCAAACAATTTTGAAGAGTTTAACAATGAGGATCTCAAAGTTAACCATAATTTGCTAGCACAAAATGGTTTAATAAACAGTTCTCCAGTTTTCAAACATCATTCATTGGATAATAACTATAATTTCATGCATTCAAACAAAGAATCTGAATCCTCTCCAACTGGCATGCCTATCTTTCCGCCATATGATGAAGATAATTATGGGTACACATCGTCAAATGTATCTTTCAACTCATTAACACTGAACCCTCCTTTGATGTATTCTAACAACTCTTCTCATTTGCAAACTTCGGTTCAAGTACCAAGGCATGCGTCTTGGCAAGCTGGGAATAACAGTGATTTATTCCCACCTGTTTCTGCATGTAGGCCAGTACAACAAAATAATTACATTGGTGATCAGTATACTGGAATGAGACAAAAGGCTAATCCCAACTCGGAGCTGCTTGTGCCTAGTTATGACACAAGTTTTGATAATGGTGAAGAAGTTACAGCAGTATCAGCTTCATTAATGTCACCAGATGTAACCTCTTCTTATGTTGAAGATGTTATGACATCACCAAATTTATCACTGTCAACGAATATTAAAGAGCAACGTCCGCATGCAATTGAGCACCAAGCCTCTAATCAAAGCATAACTAGTACTGTTCAATCAAATTTTTCAAGTTCTATGGATACTTTGACATATCACGGATTAGTCAACTTTGAGAAAAATGTGATTAATTCAAATCTGGAATTTACAAGTCAAAATAATAATCATAATAACGACATTACTACGAAGGAGAATGATAACAACGACGATAGTGATTATGAGGAAGATTTTCTGGACTTTAATTTGAACCATGCCAAATTCGAACAGTTCCCAGTTATTAGAGGTGTAAGCTCTGGTGGTTCAGCTACAAAGCCGCCACCAAGTTATTCATCTCCAGCGATTAGTTCCAACTACACTTTTGTTAAATGTTCTTTAAGTCTTTTAGGAGCTGATGAAAAATCTATATGTAAACCAAATTGGAGTTATTTTGAAAAACAAGATAAACGTAGAATAATAAGAATCAAAAGGTTACAGTTGAAAAACAGAATAGTTGCATCATTCCATATTTTAGGATCTGCTATCAATAATTTAGAATCTACTAATGCTGGTCAAGAAGAAGAATCTATTGTTGATTATATTGATGTTTCATGTCTAGAATGTACATTTTCTGATTTGTACGATGACGATGATAACTCAAACATAGTTGCTAAGGATGGGGATGACACTGAAAATAACAATTTACTTAAAAAACAATATTTTATTACTAGCGTTGAAGTGATCAAGCTTGTGGAATTTTTAATAGGTACACCTAATTCCAACCCCAAAGATAGAAGAGCTGAGAGAGGCCGAATAAGATCCAATCTAGTCCCATTTTGGTCCAAGACGCCAATCAATTCAAAAAAACCTACAAGTTCTTTTGCTTTTAGTAGAAATAAAGGCAAGACAAACGCGGATTTCAAACTCGAGTTGGCGCAAAGAATCATGAATTATGAAACTAGAAAACCTAGAGATTTTGACAAAGAAGTGCGCATTTTGGAGTGGAATAAACTAGGACCTGCTTTGAAAAGGGCTTTAAAAAGTTACTATGTTTTACTACCCAATTCTATGGTTTAAGTGGGTGTTTTGTTTGTTTGTTTGTTTTTTTTATCTCCCTATTTTGAGTTTTGCATAATCTGGTTTCCACAACTTTTTTTTTCTTTTTTTGTTTCTTTTTGTATAGGATTGACTGAATACACGATTGGACTTTTTCAATCACGATAGTATGTAAAATGGGAATGTTTTTTCTTTTGTTTGTTTGTTTGTTTGTTTGTTTGTTTGTTTGTTTGTTTGTTTGTTTTGCAAACCTTTAGAGTTCAGTAATGGGCAGTGAATTTCATTATTTTGTTTACTGCCAAAAGGAGATTAAAACCCACAAAGGCGTTTAGTTTACTTGCCAGCGAGTGTGTCTCGCGCCCAAATCCATCTGTACATATAATACCTGTATCATGTATGACATATATAGCGCATAGCTAGATATTTGCATCACTGCCAGTGCATAATGCTGTCAGAAAGTTAGTTAAAGACAGCTCAAAAGGTTTATACCTGTAGATTCACTCCTACCTACTTATCAGTCTAAATGCCTTGTATGCCTATTTCTTTTTTCAACCAGCTACAATTTAACCTTTATATTCCCAGGTATTTCAGCGCATCTATATTTAAGTACTATCAAGCAGATGTGTCAAAACTTATTTCCGGATACGGAATAATACAATGTAAACAGATGTTCCATTTCACTGAAGTTTTAGCTGTCTTTACAACCAATTTCAGTAGAGAACGTTTAATGTACCTATTTTTGTTCTAAAGATGGCCCAGACTAGCCAGAGTAATGGCCGTAATAGTTATTATCCTGTGGAGCACAAAAACGGAACCGGAAACAGTCACAAAATGTCAAGTAAAGCACTTAGCCAGATACTCAAACTAATGATTGAAGTTATTGAAATGTGATTGTGGCAAAAGAAACGACTCAACTGAAATTTCAAAAAACAGCAAAAACAGCTAATTCACCAACTTGTCAAAAAGCTTATTTTTTTTCTATTTACGCACCACGAGGCGATGGGTGAGGATGTCTCTAGGCATAGGCATTTGGCTGTGCGCGAGATGGAATTCCCCTACAGTCTCCTACCCCTTCCCCTTCGCCTTCCGCGAATGCTTGCCCTGGTGCTTTCCTGGCATCACGATGATTTATGTGCAGCTGGTGCAAAATGGAAAACACTTGTTGGTTGTATGTATACCTTGGTAATATACTTAAGATGCAGTAGTTTCATTGTGAGTAAAATTTTTTTCAAAATCACAAGTATTTTGAGTGCAATCTCTACTTAAAACGGCGGCTCCACAACCAGTAACCACCAGTCAACTGCCTAGTGGCTGGCTGTTTTAGCGCGAGATGCAGCCGTCTCTGTCTGTATACGGACCTCCTCCCCGGTATGTACCAGCGTACCAAATGCATGCGCGCACACTAAAAAGAGCAATTAGTTGTGATTGACATTTGCTATCCTATCACACAATAGCGCCCTTTGCAAGATGTGTATCTGGATGTTCATAACCCACTTTGTGATCAGTCAATGTGGCTGTTATCAAGATTGACTTTGCGAAAGTTTCTTGTTCAATCAATTACTATCCCCTATGCAGAGAATTAGTAATTAGTAATTAGTAATCAGTAATAGGTAGTTTAAAAGTAATTGTTCCTCTAAGTCCTTCTTAGTCCTATTCTCAAATACTACTTCTATATGAGTGAGTCATTTCTGTTACTGCATTTAGGTTTTACAAAACGTGAGTTTAAAATTTGCACAATTCGGCTACAAATAGGCAGTTTACCAGGTAGTTTACAAAGTGAAACTAAACACCCCCAAGCAACAACATGATAAAGTGACAGTTTGGTCTTTGGCCTTTGACCTAATGCGCTAATCAGTGCTTTTGCAGTGTAGTCAGTGTAGCTGCATCTGCATCTGTAGCAGCGGAATCTTTTTTGTTCAATATATATGCATGTTGCATACATTAAATTACACTGCTTTTGCTTTTGCCTTTGCCTTCCCAATTAGTAACTTACCGAACCCGTTCTAGTCTATCTAATCAGGCAGAGAGCCCGTAGCAAATTAAATTCAACACGGCTGTGTTGGAAAGACACACACACCACAAAAGCCGAAATAAACACAAAAGTTTGCGGCGCTTTACATTTTCTTAGATGTATTTTGGGCATCTTTCGGTACTCGGCAACAACAGCCCCTAAATGCAGTGTTAAGATTGGCTTTAGTGCAATAAAAATAATAACAAAGTGTAAATATCAGGTCAGAACGACATGTGTATTCATTCATTCATTCAATCCAACAGCGCAATCTCGTTCTTTAGTTACATTTAAACTTTAAAGTAAAAGGTTAAATTAAAATAAACATGAATGGTCAAGAGTCAAAGTACCGAATCACCACAAGACCCCCAACGTTTTAATCGATGGTATTAGTGGCTAACGAATATTCAGATTCAATCCATTGTAATAACATGTGGGATAAGTTACACTTTCAACTATCTGGGGAACAGTCAGTCATGCATAATGCCTGTCCACAGTAAATTATATTGTAGAACAGCCTCCATGCACTAATTAAATTACAAAATAAAAAATATTGAAAAAAAAAAAATAAAAAAAATGTAAAAATTAAATAAAAAATAAAAAATAAAATAATTTCTCAATGGACAAGTAACTAAATCCTAGAATCGCAGTGAAAATGTGTTGAAACAACAAAAGCTTACAGTTTTAATATAAAGAAAGGTCAACAGTAGTTGGAAAAGTCCTTTGATTTAATGCAGTGAATCATCCAAGCATCATCATGTCTTTCAAGCTGAATGGCTCTTCGAACAAAAATTGCCACAAATCTTGTGTATTGAGAGAGACATCGTTGGAGCCACCGTTCACCGTGTTTTTGTCCGGTTGAGCTTTCTCTATACCAAGAGTGGTTTTCTTAAGCTGTTCTTGTTCGTGTTCGTGTTCGTGTTCTTGTCCCTGTCCCTGTTGACCATGATCTTTACAATCTTGTTGTTTGTGCGGCGCCTGGTGCTCGTGATTCATCAACCCGTTATTAAGAGTTGTAACACTTTGTGGCTCTGAGTTATGAAGCTGTGATGCGTTTTGTGTGTTTTGATGATAGATTTGATCATTATTATCATTAGTATGTGATTGACCCATTGGATAGGAGCGTATCTGGGTTTGATCAGGTTGAGCTACCTGTGGCATCAGATGAGACCCTTTGCTGTATAATGCTTGTTGATGTTGATGTTGATGTTGTTGATGTTGAGGATGATGGTTAGCGTTGTGATTCACATCTAAGTTCGGGTTCAAGTTTGTAAAATTATAACTTGGAATATTGAAATCTGCAATGTTCAAATCTTTCAAGATCTGAGCACTGTCGGCTGGATCTAAATACACTGTGTTATTTTGAACATTATTGTTATCATTAATTGTATTCATTGATGATGAAACTTGAGGTGCGGGCGTTATTGGATTGATTAATGGAATTGCTTTATTTCTTTCTAATCTTCCTTGTGTTTCCAAATTGAATGGACCAAAACTACGATCATAAGTTGTGGTCGAAGCACTTTTCTTCATGTCAACATAACGTGTTTCTAATCTTTTACTGATGATATTTATCGCTGATTGTGAAATACGTAGTAAAGCTAGTTGAATATTTTCTGCTGGTGGACAATCAACTTTTAATTTTTGCAACAAGTTGGAAATTTTCTTAGTAAATGATTCACAAAAGTTTAGCATATTTGGTTGATTAGACAACTCTCTAGAGTTTATCAAACAGTAAAAAAATGTTAAACCTGAATGATATATTGAGTGGACAGATAAAAACTTATAGTTTATCTTATTAGCAAGGTTTAACTCTTCGTAGATGCAGATAATGCTATTTGCACATTCTAATAAGATATTCAATTCCTGCATTCCTAAAGGTTTGGATTTGAAACTGGTGGGACGATACAAAGTTAACAACATTTGAAAATAGGTTAAAAATAGAAAATCTTTTGAAAAAAATGTGACATCTTTCAATTCGTCATCGCATTCTATAACTTTAAATAACCAATTGTTCAATTCCATATGCATCTCATAACACCATTGATCGGTATCAACATGGCCTGAATTCCCATTGACGTTTTTATATATAAATTGATGTATCATTGATTGCATACTTCGTATCTCGATAAATAAACAAGAGACTTTTAATGTTGCATTATTGTCGATTGGCTGGAACATTTTTGCTGTAATATCAATGTCATTCAAACTAAAAGGTTTGTTCACATAACAGCAAATTTGACGATCTAAAGCGTAACAAGACCAAAATAACCTTCTATAAAAACCAACAGCAATTGGATTATTTTGTGTCTGTTGGAAATTTTGACTTTCTAATCTTAACAAAGTTGACTCATCTTGTAAATCTAGATCAATACAAAGCCTCATAGCAGTTGCTACAATGTACCAAATACCAGGTGAAATCGGTTTCAGTAGTCCAAATGAGCACACTAAAAGTAAAGCTTGTAAAGACTTTATCTGTAATTTCATATTCATTTCTTTGTCATTATATACGTGTAATAGCATTGGAATTGAGTAAAAAAACTTTTTCAAATTTAATATAGCTCCTGAATAGTATTGGTTTACCACGTATCTGGAATCACCTGTAATTGCAGTTCCAATAGCCAACGTTATGTAAATTAAAAATGATTCCCAGGTCGATAATGAGTTAGTGTTTGCTGTTGAATTTTTATTTCTATTCATTGATTCGTAACATTTTTTGGAGATTGAAAACAATAAAGATTGATCTTCTATTATTGGGTGTTGAATCCAGGCAAATTTGTAATAACTTGATAATATAAAATTACATTCTTCTTCTGTTTGTGGAAGTAGTGGTATGATTTGATCATTCGCCTCGAACGATATTCCATCTCCTCCAAAAATCGAGGAGCTGGTAATATCATGCTCATTATTTGACGGTATCAAAGAAGAGCCTTTAAAAGGAAGCATAGATAATGCTGTAACTTGATTCAAGCTTAAATTTAATTGAGACTCTTCATGTGTATCTATTCCTAAATTTTCCAGTATCTTTTCATAGTTATTCACTTTCTTGATTAAACTTTCAACTAGATTTTCAAGATTTTCAATACCTAATTTTGGCTTGTATGCATGTTCCACACTCTTTGGAAAATCTGCTCTTGGTTTGAACTCTTTAGTTATTTTATCTTGTACGATACATTCAGAACCGGTTCTTACGCATCTCGAACACTTTGGATATTTGAAATCGCATTTATGCTTCAAAGACCGACATTTTTGACAAGCTATTTTAACTCTAATCGGTGCCATAGCTTTATCACCACACAAAGTTCCACTTTTTTTTTTAGTATTTCTCGGTAGTAAGATAATAGCGCCTGTTGATCAAGTACTACAAGCAAGCAAACATATAAGTCACGTTGAAAACAACAAAAAACAAAACCTGTTTATGTTTCCTTATACAGATTTGTTTGTGCTCAAATTACTGTCAATAAAAGTAGAAGGTTTTACAATATTTGATATGTTAAGTTATGGTTTGTTATGTTGAATCTCTAACTGGTTATCACAAGTCAAGACAACAGCCATGTAAGTCCCAAAGTAGTATGTATTTACTGAGCCGCAATTGCAGTATGTGAAAGCTACTAAGAAAAAAAAATTTCACCCAAGTTGAGAGTTTGCTAATCTTGTTTATTGAGACGATAAATCAAGAAGGTTTACAAAAGGTGATTTATTTTGTAGCAGTAACTAGCTGCTGTAGATATGATGATAGTTGATTAGTAGTATTTAGTAGTATTACTGTAATCGTTAGTTTGTAAATTCCAACTATGGCATGACAATCTAAGATTCTGGTAGAGACAAGAGCAGGACTGTATCAAAAACATTGGGGTCGATCGACGTGAGTGGAGTGTTGACCCAATCACAATGCCCGTCAAGGTAACTTTTTTAACCTCATCTCACGTGTAGGGCCTGTACTTAAATACTCCAATACCAACTGTGGTATTTATAATCGACTGACGGGAGTTTAAACCAGGCATACACAGCTCCCAGGCAAAGTCGGTTGGCCAGACAAGAAACACCAGCTGTAGTGACACTGCCTTTAAAATTTATGTATGAGGGATGCTAGTAAGAGGTGCGGGCCGAGTCGGAACAAAGAATGTGTACATTTGATTGAATAGTGCTCATCATATTCAGGTTCCATTTGAAGGGGTTCACAGTTGCAGTGGTTGGTATTTGTTGTAAACCGTTTGAGTTGTTTTAGTAGGCATGCAAAGAAGTTTAGCTCATGTACACTTGAGTAAAGATCGCCTACCATAACTCATCTCATCTCATCGCAACATTTCCCAGCCAGTGTTAAACCGCTCGCTAAGTAGTATTATCCGTCCACCAAAAATGCTTCTTCCGACTCCTTTGAATATCCGTCCAACTAATTACTGAACAATAAAAGGCCCATTTGCAGATTACAGTTGGTATACAGATAAATGATATCTTTGCTAGCTACTTACAGCGATGAGTTGTTGATAAAAAAGCTACTTAACAAACAAGACAAGAAGACAAAGCGGAAAAAAGCCTTACAACCTTATCTGACAGAGCGAGCGGTTATCAAAAAATATGCAAGTCGGTCGGTCGCTTTGCGATCCCGATCTCAGAAGCTACTCGGTTTTATCAAGACAGTTTAGTAAGTAGTAGTACTAGATCCAGAAGCATGTTTAACAATAACACTATATTCACTGCAACAAATGTTTCTCTCGATTAAAAATCATGACATTTTTTTTTGAATAAGCATGAGTCGGTTTCCAAGATTTCATTTTAATATCATTTCAGTTGATGTTTATTTAAGAAGTTAAATGTCCTGAGAAAACTATTAGCACAAGTCAAACCAAGTAAAGAAAAAAATTTAAAGAGTTCTGATCAACTAACACAAGTTACTATTCTTAATAACTGCTGTAATTAAATTCAGAAAAACTAAATATATCACCCAAAATGCCAGTCTCAACTGAAACCAAGTATGTCGAAAGAGCCATTCCAAGAATCAACATGAGCGATTCTAAGAGACGTAGAGAGGAAATTAAGGAACAATTAATCTCTGCAGCTAGAACTGCCGGTTTTTTCACATTAACAGAACAATCATCACCTTCAAAGCAAGATATTGAAGAGATGTTTGCATTATCTAAACAATTTTTCGATTTACCAACTGAAACTAAAATGAAAACTCCTCATCAAAAATTATTAAATACCGGTTATGAATCAGCTTCTCAAGTTAGACCATCTACAGGTACTGCTGATCAAAAAGAATCAACTCAATTACAATTACACAGATTTGAAGAAAATTGGCCTGCTGCTGAAGATGTTGGTGAAGAATGGAGACAAAAGACTAAAGAGTTTATGATTAAATGTCAAAACTTGAGTTGTTTCATTATGGAATTATTTGCTGAAGCTTTAGGTTATCCAAAAGATTTCTTCACAAAGGCTCATAATATTGAAGAACCAACTGCTCAAACAACTTTAAGATTATTACATTACTTTGATTGTACCGGTAAAGTGTTTGAAGGAAATTACTGGAGAGCTGGTCCACATACTGATTTTGATTGTTTAACTTTATTATTCCAAAGAACAGGTGATCACGGTTTAGAAGTTTGTCCAGGTAGAGAAGCTCACACTGATTTTGGTTACTCCGATGAATGGACTCCAGTTCCATCAACCACTGGTGATATTGTTATAAATATTGGTGATATGCTTATGTCTTGGTCTGACGATAACTTAAAATCCAACTTCCACAGAGTTAGACTACCAACTGTTGGTGAAAACCAAAAAGACAGATACACCATTGGTTTCTTTAATCAAGCCAATACTGATGTTGTCATTCAAGGTCCATTGAAAAAATACCCACCAACCACAGGTAGACAATTCATTGAAGATGCAATGAGAAGAAATTTCGAACGTGTTCAGGAATTGAAAGCTTCTCAAAATGCTTAAATTCTTTAAATTTTTTTGTTGTCACAATTGTATTCATTTTTTTCTTTCTTCATTTTTAATTTGTGTTTTTTCATCTGTCAGTAGAAAACTGGTTTTTTTTTTTTCAATCGCTGTGGAGTGGGTTTAATTCGCTGGAGCATATATCAATATATACATATTTACCTATTTATAAAACTTAAAAATATCATTTATTCTGTATTTCTCATAACTATAAAATGTAGCGGAAAGTAAGACAGTTGGATCAATTTATTTACTATAAAAAAAATTTATTAACTGGTAGAATAAGCAGTACCTGCCTAATCATTACAATTTACAAAGCTAGTTTGATAACACAGTACGCAAAAATATTAAATTTAATTAAAAATCAAAAAGCAATCTATAAACCTTTATCAACAACACAACGACCATTGACGTAAACTTTTCTAACATTTCTATCATCACCATTGAAAACCCATTTATCAATTAAATCTTGGAATTTTGAAACGTCATCGCTATTTTGTGAAATTAAACCATCAAGTGAAGGATTCAAGAAATCAAATAAATCGATTGGAGAATCTTCAGCTTCTAAGTCAATCAATTGACATTCCCATTTTTTACCAACTTCAAATGAACCAATTTGATCTTCCAAACCGACAACTTTAGCACCACCCATAGTAGCTAAGTAAATTGACTCATTAGTTGATAATTTATCATGATCATCTTTAGTTTTCATAGAAACGTGTCTAGACACTAACACTGCATGTCTAGCAGTAGTTAAGATGGATGGAGAATAACCACCAGAAACATCAGTTCCTAAACCAACTTTAGTACCGTTATCTAGCATCCATCTGACTCTAGCTTCACCAGAAGTTAAACAACTATTGGATGTAGGACAGTGAGAAATTGAACTTTTTCTTTCATTAATCATTTTCAATTCTTCGTCATTCAAAAAGATACAATGACCTAAAATGGTAGTTTCATTTAACAAACGATGAACATCATAAATTTCGGTATATGTTTTACAATTTGGGAACAATTTCATGATATGTTCAACTTCATCTTCAGTTTCACTCAAGTGAGCTTGAATAGGTAAATTCAATTCAACACTCTTATCAGCTAACCATTTCATGTAAATTTCAGTACATTTGTTTGCATTTCTTGGTGACATGATTGGTTTTATTATAGAATAGTTTGGATCTCTTGATTTGACATGATCAATAACTTCCATAGTAGATTTGATACCATCTTCACAATCGTGATCTGAGTAAAGTGGATTACCACAATCCATACAACTTCTACCAATAAAAGCTCTTTGACCATTTTCAAAACAACAATCGGCCAACACATTAGTGGATCTTGAATGAAGAGTAGCATAATAAGCGCAAAAAGTTGTACCGTTAGACAATGTCTTTTTGACAACTTTGTCGTAAACTTGGAATGCCTTTGATGCATCTTCTAAAGCCATTTCAACAGGATAAGTGTATTTTTGTAACCATGAAAACAAAGTTGAACTTCCGAAAACACCACAATTTGGGTATTGAGGAGCATGAATATGTGTATCTATGAAACCAGGTAAGAAGAATTTGGTAAATGAAGAAGATAAGTCAACAACCTTGATGTCTGTTAATTTAGAATCATATTCTAAAGCTTCTTGTTCAACTGTTTTGTTTGAATCTAATGGATCTTTCTTTATGTAAACAATAGTACCTTGTTCATTAACACCGACTCTGACTTTTGGAGTAACTTCAAGTTCATTTAAAGCTGGAGTATGGACAATTGTACAGTAATAAACTGTGAAGTTTAGCTTTGCTAAAGCTGGAGAATCAATAGATTCAGCAAACTGATAACTATCTGTCATAATGGTATGTATTTATGTATGTACTTGACGAAGGATTTGGATCACTTTCAGTTCAACTTTGCACGAGTAAGAAACAAAAACAGTTATCACTAAATCTTGAAACAAAAGAGTCCCAATATATATAAGTATGTTGCAATGTAAATTATGCAAACTAGCCTTGAAAAAGAGAAAGAAAAGAAAAAAAGGACTTCTCCTTAACGTTATTTCAAACAAACAAGCACAGTAAAAGAACGTGTTTAGACTTGAACTTTAATTCAGCTCATCTCATCTACCTACACACACTAGAAGCAGGGCATTGAACTTGAAATCAAAAAAGCACTATGCTTTGTTTTCGCATACATAAAAATACTAATCAAACACTACAATACGATAATTAAAGGGTATTATTGTGTATCGCATAATGTAACGAATAAACCATCAACAAATAATCAGCTAAATAATGCTAATCAAATCAATGGCCACTCCAACACCGAAGTATTATCAGCGTTTAAACAATACGATAAACCGTTGAATTGCGGCTTCTTTTTAACAAGAGTCGGCTCTGTGAAAACTATCCGATCCGCATCGGCAAGACTCTTTCTCAGCCTTGATGCCAAGCATACAGATTGAGTTGAAAATTAACAAGAAACGGAAATACTTGAAGCGGTCCGAGTCGGTTCATTGGTAGGGTTTGTTGTTATAAGCAAAAGTGCGATGCGAGGCTTTTGTCCTCTGTGCAGCGCAGCAGCGCAACTTCGTTTCTCTTTGCCCGAGATGTCGAGGGCCATACTGAAAAATTGTCCCAGTGTGGCGAGAAGTTACCTTCTTGCCTTTATTATGTATGCATCAAGCTAGATGGTGCTAAGCTGTAGTTGTATGTGATAACGGTCCTCGATTGAAAGAGTCCAAGCAAACTGCGATGGAGACTATTATTAATTGAGAAGAATAAGATCTATATACTATACAGACATACAGACAATAGTATATTAAAGAATATTCTGAGATAAAAAAAAAGAAACAATAGGTTTGATAGAAAGATAAACATCTCTTTAACTAGCATTTGAAAATTCTTAGAAGCATCTCTATCGCTTTCTTTTGTATGGTTAATAGATTCTCGAGCATTTAACATGCATTAAATTTTATTTATTATTTTCTATACGTTTTGGATTATCTTTGCATTATCGCAAAACTTACTTACAGATAGATAGATTACTAGTATTGATAAAAATATCAGATTTGGTTCTCCTCCTATGATCTTTTTATGAATTAAGTTTGTCATCTATCTATATATAAAATGATCCATGAATCTCTTTTGAAATATTCTAGAGTCTAAGCTGTCATATATCTAATGTCTATCTTACAAATACACATTTAAGATCTAGTTATTAAAACGATAAACTAAAGAAGATAATTAAATCTTTCTGTATATATATTTATATACATTACTTTGTCAAGGAACTAGCAAGCATAGTATAGGTATACAAGCTCGATAATTATACACACGATACACGATGTCTTCCAGTTCCTCTGATTTAAAACATCCTGTGATTGAACAATTTGTTGTTGACGATACCGTTGAAGGTGAAATTGATGAAACTTCTTTATCATATGGTGACAAAACAAGAAATGTGTGGGAGAGAATATATAGAAAATTTACTACAAAGAAAGGTTGGTTAGGTGACTATGATTATGCTCATATGTTTACTCCTGATTTTTATCCTTTCAACAGAAAATACAAGAATTACAAACAACCTTATTTTGCAATTAATGATGATTTACCAATTTTGTTAATTCTATTATTAGGTATTCAACATTGTTTGACTTTGGTCTGTTCTTTGGTTGCAGTTCCTTTACTTATGGGTAATGCTTTAAACTTAACATCAGCTCAAACTCAACACTTGTTATCATGTACTTTAATCACATCAGGTATTGCCACTTTTGTTCAAATTACAAGATTCCATATTTACAAGACTCCATTTTATATTGGTACAGGATTACTCTCGGTTGTTGGTCCAACTTTTGATATTGTTGGTATTGCATTTTCTTATGCTAATATTCAATATTCTAATGGTACTTGTCCAGTTGCAGAAGATGGTACAAGATTACCTTGTCCTGATGCTTTGGGTGCTTTCTTAGGTTCAATGTTGGTTACTGTTTGGATTCAAGTTTTAACTGCTTTTGTTCCTCCTCGTTATTTGAAAAAAGTTTTCCCAAGTATGGTTACTGGTACTTTATTAACTTTACTTGCTATTTATTTAGCTGGTAATGGTATGAAGAATTGGGGTGGTGGAAGTGGTTGTTCTGATGGTACTTATGATTGTGTAGTTGGATCTCATACAGCTGCATGGGGTGCGCGTGCTTTTATTGGTTTAGGTTTCTTGGTTTTCGTTTCAATTGCAATTATAAATTGTATAGGTTCTCCAATTATGAAGAGTTCTTCTGTCATCTTAGGTTTAATTATTGGTTGTATTGTTTCAGCTGCTACTAATTATTGGGACGGTACTTCAATCAATGCTGCTCCAGCAGGTGATTTTATGTGGACAAAAAATTATACATACTCTGTTGATGGTACTTTGATTTTACCTTTATTAATCATGTTCATAGTGGAAGGTATTTCTTGTATTCCAGATATTGTCGCAACAGCTGAAGCTTCTAATTTGTCAGTTGAGACTGAAGAATTCCAATCAAGAGTTCAAGGTGGAATTATGTGTGATGCATTAGGTTCATTGATTGCAGCATGTGGTGGTGGACTTCCAATGGTTTCTCAAGCAGCTAATAATGGTGTTATCTTATTAACAGGTTGTGCATCTAGAAGAGCAGGTTGGTGTGCTGCTGTTGTCTTGGTGTTGATGGGTATTTTCTCTAAAATTGCAGCAACTTTTGCTGCATTACCAGCTCCAATCTTTGGTGGTATGCAAGTTTTCTTGTTTGGTACCATTGGTGTTGCGGGTGTGAAAGTTTTAGCTTCAGTTCCATGGACTAGAAGAAATAGATTTATCTTGTCATGTGGTTTAGGTTGGGGTTTTGCAGGTTGTGTTATTCAAAATTGGTTCAGTCAAGTTCTTGCTTATTCTGGGGATAATCAATCATTGGCTGGTTTCTTAGAAGGTATTGAATTAGTTGTTTCTACTCCATTTATTTTTGGTGCTTTGATTGTCTTATTTTTAAATTTGATTTTACCTGATTCTGAAAGCAAACTTGAAAAAAATCCTTCTAGTAATGATGAAGAGACTTCAATCATTTCAGCATAAAGAATCTGGTTGCGTTTTTGTTATTTATTAATTACTTTTCAATTCTATTTTTTTTACTCTTCTATATTTTTTTCTTCTTGAAACTTGAGTAGTTTGAGTGCATGCTATTCTGTTGTTTTACTGCTTTTCAGTTCTTGGTCTTTTTTATTACATATACATAAGTGCTTTTATCAAAAGTTTATACAGTTTTTTATTTCGATTTCACAAGATTTGTGATTCTAATACCCAACCATAGTAGTAATGATTTAGTTGCCATTAGTACCAACCATCATTGTTTGATATATTCAAAATGTTATTTAATACTAGGGTATCTTTAATCAAGTACAACAGGTACTCATACAGTTATGTCCGTATTTGGGCTCATACAGTTTCTGCTAAAGTAATCGAGCCGCATGAAGCTTAATTCCGGTTTGGGCCAAGGAGTGGAAAACGAGCACATTATAAGAGAGAGAGACAAGAGACGAGAGACAAGAGACGAGAGATGGATCTATTGGTTATCAAGGTTCGGTTCGGAGTGTCTACGTAGCTTGGATTTGAGCAAGATGTATTTTATGAAAAGTCAGCTTGTCAAATACATGTATGTAAGTTAAACAGAAGATCGGTTAGATAATGAATAGATTACTTAGCAACGACGGATTTAGCATTTTTTCAAAGAAATAGAAAATGACTTTAAGTAAAGGTGAATCATCGGTGAATACTAATGAGAGAAATTCAGATTCTGGTGTGGAAGACCCGTTTCGAGTTAGTTCCAATTTCTCGAACTTGCAAAACGTTGGTGAACCAAGCTCGAGGCTTGTGGAAAGTGATGATGATATCGAGCTAGATGATCAATTTGTTGAACAAATGAATGAGGATATGGGGAATGCGATAGTGGGTGATATGGATTACATTGCACAGGCAATCACCCACGATGAGTTCAATAGAAATGGTGATGAAGAGAATTTGGAAGACGTTTTTGACGACAGTAATGCAGTTAATGAGAATGAGTATAGATTTTTAAGTGATAATCCAAACGTACTGTTGTCGTTTTTCTCGGGTGCTTTAGCTAAAGAACGATTCAAAGTGTTGTTGCAATTTGGCAAAGTTTATCTGATTATGATAACATGTAGTCTTATAGTTCTCAGCATCATATTTGGCTCTTTTCATGGCAGAAACTCCAGACTGGGTAACTTGAAAATACAAGTGTATGCGAATGAAAATGATGTCTTGGGTAACTCGTTAATCAATGCTACAATTCATCAAAGTGGGAAATTGGGTTGGGAACTAGAAAGTTATGATTCATTGTCGGAGTATCAAGAAGCTCATAAGTTAGACTCTTTACATGATGCTATAACAAGGAAAATACATAGAAGAGAAGTGTGGGGGTTAATATATGTTGATCCTCAAGCGTCTGATAAAGTTAGTGAGTTTTGGGAAAATGGAGATACAAAAATATTGAACTCAATCATTAGCGTTTATTTCGAAACATCAAGAGATCCAAAGACAATGATGTCAGTTGTCAAGCCTTCTCTTGTGAAATTGGAGAATGTTTTCAATGATTATGTTAGTAGGTTTGCGTATCCGAAACTGTGCAAACAAAAATTTGAGTCCAAAGACATGACTGAATTTCTGGATGTACTGTTTCAAGTGCCAAATTTTCAATATAAAGATCTGAAACCGTTTATGAATCCAGAAATAATGGTTCCTTTGCAAGTTGGACTCATCATTTTGATAATTGTTTCATTTTTCCAATTCAACTTCTTTGTTGCAGTGCATCAAATAATAGGACCAAAGATCAAATCTAAACACTACATTACATATCGTATGATTGCATCACAGATATCATACATAGTTTTATCGTTTTCAGCTGCTATTATGGCGGCGTTTTTTCAAATTGACTTTACGAAATTCAACGGGAACAATTCCGGTTTTCTGATATACTGGTTCACGTTATATCTTGGAATGTCTGCAGTTGGTGGAGCTAATGAGAACATGGCTATGATCTGCATGTCCACTTATCCTCCAGTACTAGGATTTTGGCTCTTGTTTTGGGTTATGCTCAACATCAGTCCGGTTTTCAGTCCTATTGCGTTGACTCCCAAGTTGTATAGGTACGGTTACGGAATACCAATACATGCTACGCAAGAGAATATCAAGGTGATATTATTAGGGACCTGGAAAGGTGAGATGTGGTGGAATTACTTGATCTTGATAGCATGGATCTTATTAAGTAACATGTTGATGCCATTCGTGATCAAGTTTGTGGCCAAAAGAATGGCTAGAAAGAACTCTTTGATGAAAATGGAGAAGTAGTCATGAATGGAGTGGAGTGTTCTGTGTAGATAGTTAGTTGTTTTCATTGATTGTAGTTGAAATAAATAAAATTGAAAAGGAAAACTGAAGAAAAAGGTGTTTAAACCCGACGCGTTTTTTTGTCTTTGGCGCAAGTAACGAGGAAAATAGTTGATCTCTGTGTTAAGGAAGGCTTGAACTAGTGAATGATTTATAAGATGGAACATTGATGATTGGCGTTCAAGTTCAGCTAGAAAACAACAGTTTGGGGACATTGCAAAGTTTGATTAAAAGTAAAGAGTTACTCTTTAAATTTTGGAAAAAATCTCATGACTTTAGCAGTGCATGATGAAGATAAGGACAACGATAGTACATTGAATCACGAGACAAAGAACAGATCCACAACTTTGTTCGATTTGCTAACTGATTCTGAACGACTCGAGTCGTACTCTACAGGTGTTGCAAAGTTGGACGAGTCTTTACAAGGCCATAGAGGGATACGGCAAGGTGGTATTTACGATGTTTGTTGTCTCCCTGGGAATCTCGGTAAATGGGAGCTAATTTTCACAATAATGATTAATTTTTTAGTTGTTAAAAAGTCAAAGAGTGATGATAATACAACTGGAGGCAAAGTATTAGTTATGAAAGCGTATAATAAGATACCATGGTTTAAGTTCAAGTCCATGGAAGGTTATTCAGAAGAGTACGATGAAATGATTGATATTGTTTGTGTAAATTCACTTACTCAGCTTATACATATCTTACAAAGTATGAATTTTGAGAAATATGGGATGGTGATAATTGATGAGTTTCATAGTTTTTATCAGTATTCGTTGTATGATTTACGTTCAAGTATGATTATGTCGGGTGATGATTTCCCCCAATTTCAGCAATCACAAATGAACGGTGATCCAAATACCAAGTCATCTCAAAGAAATTACATCAAAAGAGATATTAATGGGATGCCTATAGTCAATCCAACTAAGAAACTAGGAATGATAGTACAAGAGATAATGATTATGTTGCAAAAGATAATACATTTGCATAAAAATGTATTCATCACGCTGGGCAAGATGGAAACATTAACGCAGAAATTTTATTCAAAGGCGTCTGTTAGATTGTCAGAGAGGAGAAGAAAACGCATGTTGAAATTGAAAAAGAATCGAGTTTTGAAAGTTAGAGATGGGAGTGAGTCGGATATTAAAGTCGCTGAGAGTGCAGAAGATGAACAAGAAGCAGTAGACGATATTAGTAGTGATAATGATGAAGAGGAGAATAATGACGACATTGAGAGAAAGCAATACACAACGCAGCAAATACTAGTACCTATACTATCATTGAATGGGAAGTGGTCTAATTTATATACAAATAGGGTGCTGTTGTACAAAGATTGGGTATTCAACAAGGACGAATTACAGGAGTTGGTTGGTTATACATCGAGTGATGATGATGAAAGGTACAAGATTGGAATACTACCCAAACTCAGTATCACTGATTATATCCAGCTATACGAGAACGAAGCATTAGTTGCCAATCCGCAATATTTATCAGTCAGCTTGTTGCCTAATGGGGAAAAGCGGTTTACTCAAGGTTGGTTTGAATTGAAAAGCGACAAGTATGGAATAGTGGATTGCGATCGTGCAGTGGGTAAAGAATGGCAAAGTGGTGAATTGCTGCGTGATTTGCAAGTCAAGCAAAGAAATGTTGCTCAAGAAGCAGGTCTGATATCACCTTCGGTGTCACCTTCCCCGGTACCTGTTACGAGTTTTGAGGTAGACAATAATATTGATAACCAGTCATTAAAGACAAGTCTCACTTCGAATGAATCGGCGAGTTTGTTTGTGGAATCTCAAGATCAAAGCACACAATTACATGACAAATTTGTCACAAAAGTACATGACAAAGTTAATGAAGTCCCTGAGTCTCAGTTTTAACAGTTGAAGTGTATTTGTTAGATAATATTAATTAACTTGACTGAAAGATTAGTTTCTAGACATTAAAGTCTTGCTCCTAGTAATGAATTTCAATGCGTAAAAAAAGTTGAAAATTCTATGTCGTTTCAAGTAGTCACTACTAATCCAAACGACCGTAACTGAGTAAGTGGAATGTAGTTAACGTCTCATAAGTTGAATGACTTGAACTGGATAAAATGTATTGGACTCACAGCCAGTCAGAGAGACAGATAAAAGAGTCTAAAAACATGAAATATAAATAGTCGCGTCGATAGTCGCAAGGAACTATTGATAAAGACACTTCGCACCATAAAAACGTAATAGAGTACGTAATCTTAGCAACTAATAATTTTGTTGTTGTTTACATACAACATATAATTTGTTGTGGCTTAACTGGTGTTGCTTTTTTTAGGAGCAAAACATCAGGCAAACAGCCTCGTCATGTCTCTCAAAGTTGGTAATTAGAGATTATGTTGTTACAAAGGTTATTCAAGATAAGGAATCTTGAAAATTACTGTGTTTTCTACAGTTATTTGTTTGGATGTTTGACAGATTAATACAAATTTAGTAAATTTGTAATCTGAAAAAAGAACAAAAGGTTGTCAGCTGACTACAGTTTTTTTTATTCTTGGCTTCTTTCTTTTGAAGAAAACACTAATTTCATTTCCCTTGATAAATTGTTAAAATAAAGACAATCAACAGTGTTGGTTAAATCTTATCTACTAAAAGGGTAAAATCATAACTGAGATAAATGAAACTGATTATACACACTGTCTTTTTAGATTACCTAACACATTACATAAAAAGAAAATATAATTTTAGTTTTATATTTAGCCGGGTAACTAGATAAGAACTAAAATAATTCAAAGGTAGTGTACTAAACTAATTTATTTTACTAATTACTAACTGAAAAGGGAACGGCTAAATTACCGAGTTGATCGGATGGATAAGCAGTTATATGATCAGCAAAAACAAACAACCACGAGGTGACGAAGTTATTTTGGCAAAGACACTAAATGGCTGATTATTCACTACTTACAAAAAAGGAAAATCCAATTAAGTGAGTGAAAACAGTGCTTGGGTTAAGGTGAAATTTGAGCTGATTGATTGATTGATGTGTGTTATGCATGTTGTATATGCAGATGAACGAGATGAGGTTTTGTGAGAGTTATATAACCGGTAAGTGAGTGTGAGTGTGAGTGTGAGTGTGAGTGGCAGTAGCCTGTGGAATAGCAAGTGTGGGTGAAGTTGAAGTGTAGTTCATATTGATTTTTGTATGTATAGTGAAGTGAATGGTATAGACAAGTGGGTTGTTAATACAATTTACAGTAAATTTCTATATAGTGTAGGTATGTTATAATTAGAAACAAGCACAGACAGAGAGAATGTAGTGTAATGGAACATGAACAGGAAACTGGAAAAGGTACATGCTGAAATAATAAATAACCGCAATTGACGGGGACGCATTAATGCAGAAAAAGGAGAGAGAGGAGATGAGAAAAGAAAAGAAAGAGAGTGGGTGGATGAGACTCATATTGTTTAAAATGACCGATAAACAAATGCCAAAATAACCAAGAAATTTCACAAGAAAAAGCGTAAAACGAGAAAAAGAAAAGTGTAGTATAGTACAGTATAGTATAGTGGTTGTCTGTTTCAGTCTAAAGAGTTATTTATTAGCCACTTAGGGTAATTTACTATAATCAAGCCATCTTTGAGTACTTTTTAATAAAACCATCAGCTGGTTTCAAGTTGTAGTGATAAAGTAGTTGAAAACATCAACCTAATAAAACCTTAAAAATGACAATAAAACAGACGCATTGAGTAAAATTAAAACAACGTTTAAATTGATGTGGAGTTATATTCAGCCAAGCCGGAGAAAGCTCCTAAGTATAATAATAACCCGGTAGTAGTATGCGGGTGGAAGCAAAATTGCTTAAAAGACAGTATACGATGGATGTGTAAGATTAAAGATTACTGATTGGTGGAAGAAGAAAGGCAAAGAGAGAGCAAACAGAGAGAGTAAAGTGAACAAATTTAGTGAAACCCAAACAAACAAACAAATGAAGTGAAACAAAGCAAAGCAAAACAAAACAAAACAAAGTTCATTAATAACAATAATTAATGTAAACAAATAATAACAACAAACAAACAAAAAGTGAATTAATTACTGAATTAAAACTGTGTGCGATTGAGCAGTACAGGCAATGATCAGCGAGCGATAGAGGAGGGCGGCGTGTAGTAGACCCGTACCGTGGGCGTCGCAGTAGTAAGTAGCACCGCGGTGCTTAAAGGACGGGAGAAATACACTTTAAAAGGTTTATTCATGGGTAGTGCCCAGTGAGCACTTGAACAACTTAGTAATAAATAGTAATCTGACAAATTACAACAACCTCAAGGGTAGGTTGTGATGTAATGTATTGTAAAGGAAGATATATACAAGTATGTCTTTGTATAATTACCATTACTTTAATGTTGTTTATTGTTTGCTATTTCAGGGGAAACAAAACCCATTTGCACAATTGAGTGAGTGGTTATTGTACATCTCTGGGTGTATACAATAAACAGTAAAACGAATAGAATGTTTGTGTGTATTCTATTATATTATACTATTGTACACATGTTGACATGGTACGATTGATTGATTGATTGATACGGTATCCCACGTACCACTGACTCGCTCCCGGTAAATAAGAAAAAAATAGTGCCGTGCCGTGTTGTCGTTGTTGTAGTAATGCTATCGTCATATATATAATCAAAATCCCCTGCGCGCTTACTTATACAGCCGGTACAACAAAGTAACAAATTACGTATTTTGTATTGTAATGCGAATGCGAATGCGAATGAGAATGCGAGTCGTCTTAACAACAACCCCTTTGTTCCTTTCCTTTCTAGTGGATGGGTGGCGAGTGTTGCTAATAATAGGGGGAAAATAAATAAAGAAAGAAAGAAATAAAGCAAAAACAAAGAAAGCCCTTGTAGAATAGAGTAGTACTATTACAAAACGCCAGTATTACATCATTGAAAGGGAAAAAATTGTAGAGTGATTTTAAAGATATGAGTGTAGTGTGGTGAGTTAGTGAGTTATACATTAGTGACTCACTCAGTCAATCAGTCACTAGTTTCTACCAATTTCTAAATGACGTATATAGGTGATAAGCTTATATTAGAACATCATACATTTATTACAGTTACAGGAGGCTTGAGTTTAGGCATACCCCTACTGATGCTCTATTTTTACATCAATGTGTAGTTAAAATAAGTCAGTAGTGAAAGTAAATAGTGTAGTAGTGTAACAACTAGTTGTAGTGAAGCGCTTTTTGCTTTCCAGTAGCAACTAACTAACTAACTAACTGACTGACTGATTAAGTAAGTGCACAGTACCTTCTTACGCACCTAACTACCCACACACAGGAAGAAAACCACCAATCACCACCAGAGCAGGAACTCTAAAATTAACCTTATTAGTGCGTGTGCGTGTGCTAGTGCTAAAAGGGTGTCCTGCTGACAGTGGGCTACACTGCAACATTACACTACACTATACACTACGCTACACGGCACTCCACTACACTCCGCACCACACCACACCACACCACACCACAGGATACCACAGGATACCACATCGCACCGCACTTTGGCAAACCACACCACCACCACCACCACCACCACTACCACAAGCACTATTTTTATTCCGCTTTCCTTCAATTTCCCCTTTCCGCTTTCGCTCTCATTCGCACTGTTGCTATTTTACACTTTTGCTACTGTACTAATTAGGCAACAGGAAAAGTAGTGTCTTTACCGCACACCTTCCTATTTAAGTAACTGTTTCTATTTTTAACATCATTTTAAATTCTTTTGTTTATATTTCCATTTTTGTAAAATGTTTGTTTTCGTTTTTTTGTGCATATGTAGTAATAAAAATTTTTTTTTTTTTTCTTTTTTTCCTTTTTTTTCCTTTTTGCGTTCCTGTCAGTCAGTCAGTCACCAGAAAATGCTAGTAAGTAAATACAGTTTTTTGTTAGTATCATCTATTTGTTATCCCACAACAGGACAAGGGAAAAAGTTTATAAATAGTTGGGAATTCCTTCCACTTAACTTTGATATAAAACACCACTTCTTGTTTTCCCTTTCCTCTCTCTTTCTTCTTCTTCTTTTCCCTTTTTCTTTTTTTTTTCTTCTTCTCTCTTTAACCAAATATATTTGTCCTTCGCTTACATTAAATTTATATCAAAATGCAATTCAAACAATTAATCCCATTAGCTTTCGCTGCTTCCGCTTTCGCTGGTTACAATGACACTGTCACTTACGAAACCACTTTAACCGAAGTTGTCACTGCCATCACCACTTACTGTCCAGAACCAACCACCATTGTCACCAACTCAAAGACTTACACTGTTACTGAACCAACCACTTTAACCATCACTGACTGTCCATGTACCATCAAGTCTACTGTCACTGTCACCAACTCAACCACCCCAGGTCCAAAACCAACCACTGAAACCACCGTTTTACCAACCCTTTCCACCGCTACCAACGGTGCTGCTAAGGCCGGTGCTGCTGGTTTAGCTGCTTTAGCTGGTGCTGCTGCTTACTTATTATAAGTTTATTAATTTTTTATTAATTTAAAAAAATTAGAATAACAAAAAATAAGTGTACAGAGAATTTTATTTTAATTTATTACAATTTTTTTAATTGTTTTCCTTTAAATTTCTTTTACTGATTTTTTTTTATTCTTTATTTTTTTTCTTTTCAATATAATCAATTTTCTTATAATTTGTCGACAATGGAATTAAATATTTTTCTTTTTTTCTTTTTCTTTTCATTTTGAAAAAAAGGGGTTCTAACATATATCTGTATTTGTTTTCAACAGAAGTTTAATAATATTTTTATTTATATACATACATATTTATATTATTTAAAATCTGTAATGAATAAATACACGATATTTTTTTAGAACTTTGGAAAAGAAGAAAGTTAATATTTAATTTTATTTTTTTTGTTTAGGCATTTACATATTTTTTTATTCCTTCCTTTTTTTTTCTTTTTCTCTTTTTTTTTTTATAGTTTTTCATTTTCATTAAATGAAGAGCAATTTTTTTTTTGTTCAAAAAAATCAATTTTGAAGAAAATTGTATTATTCAGACTTGTTTATGTATAGAGATATATATTTAATGAATCTGATTGTATGATTTTCTCCAAAAATTTTGAACAAAAAATGCTTTTTTACATTACATGAAATGAAGTGACTATATAAAAAGAATTGAATTTGAATTACAAGGTGTGAATTGTGTATAGCTTATCAATTTTAATCTTAGATATCCCCTTTATTATCAAACTAAATTACTGTAGTTGTAGATGTAGATGTAATTGCTGAAATATGTCTGAAAAGAAGCGGACATGTTGACTGACTGACTGACTGACTCACTCTCTTACTGTTTGACATTATTGCATCAGATTTCGATTTCGCATCGACCGGTGCTTGTCAGGAGATTGATGAATTGGTTAATAAGGATTTCCCAATTAAGCGAGTGCCGTTCCCGTTGTGGAAGCCAAGACGAATTATGAAAGTTGTGAAACAGGAACGTATGCGCGATTTTCATTTGCACGGGTTTCATTGGCTGACTAGGCTGATGACGGATACTGAGAATTCTCAAGGGGCAACGACTAAAAATAGCAGAAGCTGAGCCATGTTTTTTTTTTTTTCATTCCTCTTTTCCGGGTAAATCAACTACAGTCGCAGTCGCAGTCAGAGACGGTGAGATTGGATAGACTTAAAGGTCGATCGACCGGAGAAGGCAAATAAATTTATTAATGACGTCGATCGACGGACGTCTGCTTCTTTTCACTCAGATGCATGCATATCCATTCAATGCGCTTTATCTTACTGTTCCTTCACAATTTATGCTGCCCCAGATCTAAACTCAATACATTATTTTTAATACTTATAGTACCAGTCAAAGATTGGAATTGCACTTGTAGATGGACAGTGCAAATGAACGACTCACAAACTGTTCAGTCGTCAACCGCTTCACTTTCAAGAGATGATCTCGTCCACGCCCTGATACCCCAGTTATTCGAATCCGAGCCTCCTTCCAGCAGCACTACCACTTCCACTACACTGCGACTATCTCAGGAAACTACCCTCACTTTGTCCCTGATACTAACCGAGTCTGTGCTGTTTGAAACTCTGCATTCACTAGAGAACGCAACATGCTGGTTTTACCAATTCACCAATCTTGATGAAGAATCGTGCAACTCTCTATCACTCTGCTTGTTCAAAAATGAGACTGAACAGACCAACTTGAAAAAAAACCATAATCAATACTCATCTTGTTCAGGAAATAAAGCTCAAGTTGAAACAGTTCTAGCAGATCTGGCAAACTGGTTTTGCTCCTGCGATAGTCATAGTGTCCGCACCCAACACCATCACCATCAAGAAGGTGGACCAGCTCACTCTTCTTCCAGACACTGGTGTCCTCATTTGCTGTTTTTATCAATATACAAAGTCCATAAAGACCTCATTGATAAACACAAATTGGTCCATCATGTAACCATTAACAATGTTCAAGATTGGCTACAACTCAACAATCAACCGTTGATTATGTAACGTACTACATACAACTTATACTGTGATTATGTAACCGTATATTTTATTTACTTTTTTTTTTCAAACTTTTTCTTCAAATTTTTTCGCCCTTCATTTCACTGACAGGGGAAAAATTTGGGCAATTGAACAGACAAACAAACAAGTTGTGGCCGACAAAAGAAAAGTAACTAGCAGTTGGTAGCTTGATTAAACTAATTTCCTTCTTTTATATGCTATTTTATTGTATTATATAACGAAATACAAATAATCTTTTGTATAATTGGACATTCTTTTCAAATTTTGTTTGCTTACTTTTAACTTGTGCTCAAAGTGTAAGCTTCTCCACTCTTTTCAAACTGCACCTCACATTTATATATATACCCTTACAGATTGATCCACAAGTGATAATCAAGGAAAAATTGTACAACTTTACCCGCACCTGGATAGTTAAAGACCCTTCAGCATACTAATCGCTTATCCAATGACCCAACAAGCTTCACAATCGATTGAATTATCAATTCAACAGCAACATTTGAATATAACTAATTCAAACAATGTTTTAAAACTATCACAAGAAGATGAAAATAAATTTCAAAATTTCCTTAAAAGTAAAAATGAACCTTTTTCAATAACTTTGAAAAGTCAAACATTCCAGTTTCCTAGATATTTTGGTACTGATGAAAAAGAATTTACCCAATTTAGAAAAAATGCCTTGTTACAAAAAAGATTGAAAAACAATTCAAATTATCCAGTGGAAAATAAAGAGAATTTAAATGAGCAGAAACAGCGAATAATAAAAAAATCAGAATCAACTTCCGATTCAGCTACTACTACTACCATTGCAACACCATCATCTTCACAAGTCCCAGTCCCACCTGCAAACGGTCATTCTTCTACATCGTCTTCCGCTATAACGACGACATCCACCATTACTTCAAAACCAGAAACTCCATCGCCTACTACTTCAACTGCTCCAGTTTTCGCAAAAGATGCAACCCCAGTATCATCATCGTCCATATCGCCACAACCATCAACCCCTTCAAATACCACCACTAGTACTGCTAACACCATTACCACTGCTAGTACCACTTCTACACCAATAACGGTTAAACCAGCTACGCCAGTGTTGAAAACTCCAATGAAATGGAACGCTGTTGTTCAAAATTCATTACCTAAACCAAAACCAACCTCTACAGATTCTCCTAATTCTTCTGCAACTAGTATCACTGATAAGAATAATATCAACAACACCACCAACATCAATAATAATAACATTGGAGGTAGTAATTACAACGGATCTACAGAATCAGGTGGCATGAGCTCATCCTCTGCTTCATCCTTGTACGTTCCATCAGATTTACTAACTACTCCAACTGCTTCTTTAATCCCACTACCTAAAAAGACAAACCCATTAGGTATAACTTTAATTAAAATAATGTATGATAGACAATTGTTTGCAACAACAATGTTAAAAGATAAAAATCAATTGGTTTCTCCACACGGATTGACTAATTCAGGAAGTATCTGTTTTATGAACGCAGTCTTGCAATTATTATTTGCTTGTCAACCTTTCTCACAAGTTTTAAATTTAATAAGGTCTGGTGCAATTGGAAGCTTATTACCATCTTCAAATGAAAGCATACCAAAGACACCTGTGTTGGATGCACTTTTAAATTTACATGAAGAATTCAAAAGAAAAAGAAAAACAAATTCAACAACTAATGGTCATTCGAATGAGTCACAAGATAGTACCAGTAATATCATTTCAAATAAAGAATATGAAGTTATAAATCCATTATCATTTTATACAGCAATTAATAAATTACCAAGATTTTCTCATTTACAATGGGGAAGACAAGAAGATGCAGAAGAATTTTTAGGTTATTTGCTTGATGAATTACATGAAGAATTTGTTAGTAGTATACAAAAATTATCTCAAAGAGAAATTTCAGAATTACTCAATTGTATTGAAGATAAAGAAACTTTAAGAAATGTTACAAATGCTTTTGAATCAATTGCAGATTCATTCACAAATTCATCAGATAATAACAATAATAAGAAAAATAATGTAGATAATGGTTGGTTTGAAGCTGGATCTTCAAGTAAAAAAGTCGCCGTTAAAAGAATAGTTGAAGTTAAACCTTCACCAATTGTTCAATTGTTTGGTGGTCAATTCAGATCAGTTTTACAACTTTCAAATAAAAAATCATCAATTACTTTAGATCCATTTATGCATGTTCAATTAGATATTTCAGATCCACAAACTGTTGATTTAATTAGTGCATTTAATAAATTTAGTGAAATTGAAGAAATATCCTATGGTAATAATTTTGCCAAAAAACAAAATTTCATCGATAAGTTACCATCAATTTTAATTATCCACTTGAAAAGATTTTCATTTGTTGCAAACAATGAAAATGAAAATGATAATAACGATTATTACGAAGTTGTTTCGTCAAGTAAACAGAAAAAGAATAAAAATAGTCAAAATAATAATGGTAATAATAACAATAATAATCAAACAACTCCAAAATTATCCTCGAGTGGAACTTTTGAAAATGGTGGTCGTGTTGAAAAACTACACAAGATTGTGCAATATACCCACGAGTTGGTACTACCTTCAAATTGTATTTCTGTTAATGTCCAAGAAGAACCTAAATATAAATTAATTGGTGTTGTTTACCACCATGGTAGAACGACAGATGGTGGTCATTACACAGTTGACATTATTGATTCTTCAATTAATGATGGCGATGACGTCAAATCTAAAGAGAAGAAGGATTCTTGGATCAGAGTTGATGATACACAAATCAGTAAAATTTCAGCTATGGACGTTATTGAGAATGGTATCAGTGGTGGTTCTAATTCAAATAATAGCAAGAGTGCCTATATCTTGATGTATCAAAGAGTTTAAGCTCTTCATTCTTCTTTACTTTCACATCACATCACTTTACTTTCCTTCAGTAAAACGACTTTCTCATTTGATAAAACTGATCTCTTTCTCGATTAGGTAAGTGCACAGCATGAAATTTTTTTTTCTTTTTCTTTTTTTTTTTTTTTTTTTTTTTTTTGTCTTAGAAAATTTTCTAATTTTTCAAATCTTGTATTCTAAGTAAATATATACTCAATAATAACACTTTTCTATAGATTATACTTGGATAAACTTCAAACAATTGTAGGGATAGTCGTCGAGAGAAAAGCTTACATTTTTTTCAACCTTCCACTTCTGCTTTCCACATAAACATATAGGCAAAAATGGATGATTTGTTTGATGTCTTTGATGAGGCTCCAGTTGATGTCTCCGTCTTAGAACAGCAACAAAATAACCAAAAACAAGAGCAAAATGCACCAGAAGTGAGCAATAAAAGACAACTTTCAGACTCAGAGGAATCAAAGAGTGCTGAAAGGGAATCCGACTCTGCATCAAAGAGTAATAAGAAATCGAAAAGATATGAAAAGAAATTGATTGAAAACAAAGAAAATAAACAAACAGAGTTGGTCAATCCTATAGTGGCGGATTCTCTTGAAATTGAAGCTTCTAGAGAGGTTGCTGCATCGAATGGTTTACTACCTGCAAGCTCAATACCTAATGATAACCCAGATGACAAAGATTCTTCTAAAGTTAAATTGAAGCATCAAGTTAGACATCAAGTTGCAGTTCCACCTAATTATGATTATATTCCAATTGGACAACACAAGAGAGTTAAAGAGGCAAGAACGTATCCTTTCACTTTGGATCCTTTCCAAGATACTTCCATCTCATGTATTGATAGAAATGAGTCGGTGTTAGTCTCTGCTCATACTTCAGCTGGTAAAACAGTTGTTGCCGAATATGCAATTGCTCAATCATTGAGAGATAAACAAAGAGTTATTTATACATCTCCAATTAAAGCGTTAAGTAATCAAAAATATAGAGAATTACAAGCAGAATTTGGTGATGTTGGATTGATGACTGGTGATGTTACAATTAATCCAGACGCTGGTTGTTTAGTTATGACTACTGAAATTTTAAGATCAATGTTGTACAGAGGTTCTGAAATCATGAGAGAAGTTGCTTGGGTCATCTTTGATGAAGTCCATTATATGAGAGATAAATCAAGAGGTGTTGTTTGGGAAGAAACTATTATTTTACTACCTGATAAGGTCAGACATGTTTTCTTGTCTGCTACAATTCCAAATGCAATGGAATTCGCTGAATGGATTTGTAAATTACATAACCAACCTTGTCATATTGTTTATACTGATTTTAGACCAACTCCTTTACAACATTATTTATTCCCTGCTGATGGTGATGGTATACATTTGGTTGTTGATGAAAAGGGAACTTTTAGAGAAGAAAATTTCCAAAAGGCAATGGCTTCAATTTCTAACAAGATGGGTGATGATCCAAATTCTGCTGAGGGTTCTAAGAATGGTAAATCTTGGAAAGGTGGTGCCAAAGAGGGCAAATCGGATATTTATAAGATTGTTAAAATGATTTGGGTTAAAAAGTACAATCCTGTTATTGTTTTCTCTTTCAGTAAAAGAGATTGTGAATCTTTAGCATTGAAAATGTCAAAACTAGATTTCAATACAGATGAGGAAAGAGACATGTTGACAAAAATTTTCAATAATGCTATTAGTATATTATCTGAATCTGATAGAGAATTACCACAGATTAAACATATTTTACCATTATTAAGAAGAGGTATAGGAATTCATCACTCTGGTTTATTACCAATTTTAAAAGAAATTATCGAAATTTTGTTTCAAGAAGGTTTCTTAAAAGTTTTATTTGCAACTGAAACTTTCTCAATTGGGTTAAATATGCCTGCTAAAACAGTTGTTTTCACTTCTGTGAGAAAATGGGATGGTGCTGGATTCCGTTGGGTTTCAGGTGGTGAATACATTCAAATGTCCGGTAGAGCTGGTCGTAGAGGTTTAGATGATCGTGGTATTGTTATTATGATGATTGATGAAAAGATGGAACCTCAAGTCGCCAAAGGTATGGTTAAAGGTGTTGCTGATAGATTAGATTCTGCATTCCATTTAGGTTATAATATGATTTTAAATTTGATGAGAGTTGAAGGTATTTCTCCAGAATTTATGTTGCAAAACTCATTTTACCAATTTCAAAATACTGTTTCAGTTCCTGTCTTGACTAAAAAAGTTGAAGAATTGAAACAAGAATTAGAAGATTTACAAATTGATGATTTGGAAAACATCAAAGAATATTACGACTTGAGAAAACAACTGGATCAATATAACGAGGATTATCGTAAGATCATTACCCATCCTAGTAACATTTTACCACATCTTAAAGGTGGTAGAATGATTGAGGTTAAAATTGGTGATATGGATTACGGTTGGGCAATTGTGATTGATTTTGTCAAGAGACAAAATAAAAGAAATAACGCTGAAAAATTCACTGACCATGAATCCTACATTGTGAATGTTTTCGTTAATACATTATTTATTGACTCTCCAGTGGGGTTAATTAAGCCATTCAATCCAACTTTGGTCGATGGTATCAGACCTGCCAAAAAAGGTGAAGAAACAAGAAGTGAAGTTATTCCAATAACATTGTCGTCAATCAAGAGCATAAGTAGTTGTAGATCCATTCTACCAAAAGACTTGAAAAATAAACAAGCTAAAAAGACTTTGAACAAAGCACTCAAAGAAATAGTGAAAAGACATCCAGATGGTATTCCATTATTAGATCCTGTTGAAAAAATGCATATTGAAGATGATCAATTCAAATTATTATTGAGAAAAATTGAAATTTTGGAGTCAAAACTATATTCTAATCCATTATCTCAATCTCCAAGATTAAAAGATCTTTATGATCAATATGCAAAGAAAATCTCTATTGAAGAAAACATCAAGAGTACAGAACTTAAGATTGGTGAGGTTCAATCAGTGATTCAATTGGATGATTTGAAACATCGTAAAAGAGTGTTGAGAAGATTAGGGTTCACAACTCAAGACGATGTGGTTGAAATGAAAGGTAGAGTTGCTTGTGAAATCAGTACCGGTGATGAACTATTGTTAACTGAACTAATATTCAATGGTACCTTCAGTGAATTACTACCTGAACAATGTGCTGCTTTATTATCTTGCTTTGTTTTCCAAGAAAGATCTAAGGAAACTCCAAGATTAAAACCCGAATTAGCAGAGCCATTGAAAAATTTAAAAGATATGGCTTCTAGAATTGCTAAAATTTCAAAAGAATGTAAGATTGAAATTGTGGAGAAAGACTATGTTGAGTCGTTTAGATCTGAGTTGATGGAAGTTGTTTACGCTTGGTGTAAAGGAGCTACTTTTACTCAGATTTGTAAAATGACGGACGTTTATGAAGGTTCATTAATTAGAAGTTTCAGAAGATTGGAGGAATTGTTGAAACAATTAGTTGATGCTGCAAAGAATATAGGTAATGTTGCTTTAGAGGAAAAAATGACTAAAGCTGGTGAATTAGTTCACAGAGATATTGTTTCTGCTGGTTCGTTATATTTATAACGTTGCTAATTCGAAATTTTGTTTTTCTTTTTGCTTGTGTACTTGTGTACTTGTACTTTTTCAAACCTATATAAATCTAAAATAAAACTGTAAAATATCTAAGCTGATAAATCCATCACATCTACTTTTGCTTCTGAGCGTGAAGATCTACCATATTTCATGATTTTATATGTTTCTTGAACTTTATTTTGCCAAACACCCAACTTTTCCTTATGCGATAACAGATTATTCAAGATTTCAATTCTAAGTTTAAAATACTCAGTATTTATCACTGACTGATAATCTTCAAATAGCTTATTCAAAAAGTTAGTCCAAACGGAAACCAACTTGGAGGTGCCATATTCGGTGCTACTCAATGTTTTCATGATTTGTAAACTTTTATCCAGGGATAGGCTCAACAAGGCCGATTCCGTGATATTCAAGCAATTGAATAGTTGTTCGCTCAATATCCAAGATTGATACATCTTAAAAGTGCTTTGGTTTAAAGTCAAACTTTGTATAAAACCTTGTTTTTTGAGCAAAGTTTCTGGTTGAAGGTTGATCAAAAAGAACTCTGCTGCTTTGTCTGAAGTGTAGTTAGTAATTGCGTAATTTATTAATTGGTACTGTAAATCAAGTTCAGAAAAAACATCCGGTAACCATTTGTTCAAAAATGTTAATATGTCAACAGCACTTTGCCTGAACATCCCAAATCCTTCAGTCTTTTCTTTTAACGAGTCTTTAATGAACAAATCAACTGAGTACTGAAAGACGCCATGCCAGTTACTCAACAAATGATTAGGATGATGTGGAACTCTGAATACATTCACCATAATGCTGAAAAACTCAATTGTATGTATTGCAGACAAAATATCGTCGTCCAGTTCATTCACTAGCTCCTGATAACTCATTAGATAGATGCTCTCTGGAATCGGGGCCTTATTATCAATCTTTGTAAGTCTCGCAAGCAAACCAAACAATCTTACTCTTAGCTTTGCATTCAAAGCCATTGTCTTAAAAATATTCAACACTTCATCACTGCATATTCTTCTTATTATCATTTCCCCACTTTCTGCCAATATATACAAGCAGTCCTCAATCTTGGCGGCAATAGTTTCATTAGTATCAGCATCTTTCAACAAATTGACAAGAGTAGAGACTATTGGAGTGTTAGCTAACAAATCAGGAGAGTCCACTCTTTGAAGAACACTGATAACAAAATTTTGAAGGTAGTACACATGGCTGTTCAAGCCTTGAATAATCATGTCTATTCCGTAAAACTCTATAATTTGCTCTAGAGAGTAGTGGTCAAGGATCTCGTTCAACACAGCTAAGGCACTTTTTGCGGTTTCATCATCAACATCTCCCCTACTGATAATCTGGAGAGTAACAGGGCTGAACTTTTGAAGCAAGATGTCTCCTTCACCAAATAGTGTGTTATCGTAGCGTATTTTCAATAAGGCATCTCTCTGTAAGTTGACATCAATCTCATCGGAGTCTCCATTAGCCAATTCCTCAAACTGTGCCAGTAGCTTTGCAATAGTAGGCTCTAAAATATTATTTGAGTCGGACATGAGTGATAACAATTTTGCTTTGTAATTATATCGTTAGTTGACTAGTGATTGACACAAAGAGAAAGATGTCAGTAGAAAACCTGACAAGATTACACTGGTTGAAGTTGAAGTTGAAACTTCTTGCAATCTTATAATTAGCGATACAATTTTTACTTTCTGCGATTATTTTTTGCTAATTAAAACAAACTTTTAAGATTGAATGTTTAGCTATAAAGTCATTATGTAAGGTTAACGGCAGTTAAAAGCATCAGATACACTATAATACATAATGACCAAAGACATAGAGTCGGTGATACTCAAAGATCCAAACTTCAAGCCTTCACGGCTGGAATCATTGTACTCCAACTTCAACCATTTGAAAGAAGTGAACCCTGAGGGTTACGAGGCAAATATACAAGCATGGAAGCATTTGCTGCTTGATTTGATACACCACCATGCCGATTTCTTCTCTGATCGTATAAGCTTTGATGGGGATAAGTTGGTTTATCAGCTATCGCTACGTTCGTTGAATTTGAAGCCCAAAGGACTCAATAAA
The DNA here is from genome assembly GCA_037951595.1 of Ogataea sonorensis. Classification (NCBI taxonomy): domain Eukaryota; kingdom Fungi; phylum Ascomycota; class Pichiomycetes; order Pichiales; family Pichiaceae; genus Ogataea; species Ogataea sonorensis. The sequence goes on along the minus strand of JBANDG010000003.1, from coordinate 2,240,501 downwards.
ATACTAAATTATCTGGTTAATAATGACGGAAGTTTGATAGCTTATTCTATTTTTGTCAAACATGCAATAGATAGTGAAAAGGGTCTTTTCGGATCAATTTTCAACTTGCTACTAAACAGATCAAGTCGGAATGCTTATTGCAGCGGTACTGATGACGAAAACGGACAATTGAACAGAGGTGAACATTTTATAGTTAAGGACCTGCTTATATCGTACAGCGATCTGCTGTTAAGTTTCATAAGGAGTGAGTCTCATGCTCCGATTTTGAAAGGGCATTTGAAGCAGATAATAAGGAAAGCCAAGTTCGAAGATGTGCACCACCTCGCAGAGCTTTCTGACTTGGATATAGAATGCTGTTTACTGTACTTATCCAGGGATTTAGGCAAGCTGAAAGTCATACAAGATGTTGCCTTTCTACCTTTAGTGGATGATAAATCGGGTCAAGAAGGGTTAAATTTTGAGCAGATCAAATCAATTGCTGATTTGAAGTACGCCATTTTCCAAATATCAGCGTACAATGAAGAAATGGCTACTAATATACAGACGCTTGACTCGAAGGTGAAGTCCTTAGTTCGGGATAAGAAAATGAGTTCCGCCAAATCACAATTGAGAATCAAAAAAGTGTTGGAAAAGAAACTCGACACGTCTTTACAGAACCATGAAAACTTATGTTTTGTGTTGTTCAAGATTGAAGAAGCTACAACTACTCAACTAACAATCAAAACTCTCGAGTCGAATTCAAAGATACTGCATGATCTTAACAATCAAGTTGGTGACATAGAGCAAGTTGTTGAAAACGTAAAAGAAACTACTGACAAGACTGACGAGATAAGTGACCTCATGGGCGGATTATCGATTATGAACGACTCAACGGAAGATGAAGCGGAACTAGACGAAACCTTGAAGAAGTTAGAGGCAGAAGAATCGAACAAAGAGAACCATGGAAAAGAAGCTACAACTACAAATCACAGCATCAAGACCAATACAGCAGCCGAGAAGGAAAACCAAGAGGACTCGATTGGTGCTAATGAATTGAGTTCCAAGCACAGCGACACAGAAATAGACAAACTAGAAGAAAGACTCAAAAAACTGAAAGCACCCTTTGATAGAACTGAACAAAATACAGATTCCACTGAGAAGACAAGCTCAAGAGAAGCCATATTAGAATGATTTTCCAGATTGAGCTATTTTTACGTTGAATACCCTTTGACACTAACCCAATGTACTGTATAAAGGCTCATGTGAGCAATCAGTTGGAAAATACTGGTTTTATTTTTTATCTTAGTTAGGAAAATGAGATTAAATTCTATGTAGATCTTAAAATATATCGCCTTGGTTGAAATATGTACATTCTTGACTAAACGTTTGACTGTTGAGTGATAATCCCGTTAGGTGGATCAATATACTGTCTTAGCTTTACTCCAGCTTCTCTAAAGACTTTGGAGCTCAGCTCGTCCATGGAGTACGATTGAGCATAAACCACTTCCTTCACTCCACACTGTATTATCTTTATTGAACAAGTTAGACACGGACACGTATTACAATACAGAACTGCGTTACTACCGACACGCTCTCTACCAGACTCCAGTAGAGCGTTCTCTTCAGCATGCAAACACAGACAAGTTGAAAGTCCCACACCTGCAGAATCACCCGAATTACACCTTGTACATCCTCCCTCGTTACAATTCTTCGAGTTTCTAGGTGTACCATTATAACCTGTGGCTATAACTCTGTTTTCTCTGACCAAGACACAACCAACTCTTCTTTTCATACAGTTGGATCTTAGTGCAGCCAAGTTAGAAAGTCTCATGAAATACGCATCCCAAGTGGGCCTTAGTCTCTCTTCACTTAGTAAATCAACTTTTCTCAACATATTGTGGAAATCTTCAACGTTTGTGGTATTATTTATCAGTTTCAAATCAAAGAGATTAGCCATTTTCAAAAATTGAGCGTCGTCCTTGTACTTCAAATAATCCGATTTCTCAGCAAACTCCTCAATAGTAGTGTTTGGGTTCTTCTTCACGTACCTATTGTAACTTGACATTAGCGAGGAGTCAATGCTAACACCCAGAAAGAATGGCCTTTTAGCGACAGCCTCCAAAAACTGCAGACTTGTAATATCAAGTAGAACAAAGTGTTCTTGCCAGTTCTTTGTCACATAGTCTATAAGCTCAGTTTCTGTGGTAAACTCTTTATATATTGAAAATGGTTCTTTTCTAGTAGAATGCTTGAGTTTAATAGCTTTGAAGTTGTATTCGTTTATCAAGAAGGATGCAACCTCAGAGGCCCCAGCGCACAACGTAGCCAAAACACCAATCAGCATGCTAGTCTCTCAAATTTCATATAATACTACCAATTCTAGCAGTATCAATTAAACTTACACAACAATTAGCTCCCAAAGATGGTCAAAAATCGACTGAAAAGTGTCAAAAATGACTAAAAATTGAAAAACTGAAAAAAAAAGAAAACTTCCTGAAAAACGCGTACAAATTGATTTAAATCATCTTTTTGGAGTTGTTTATCTTTGATACTGATAAGATGCTGTATTTAATTATGCCATTGAGTTTTAGGTTTTCGAAGCCTTGTATATTTATCAAACAGAGATACAATTGAATTCAGATATACATCATGGTGACGGACTTGTCTTTGCCAAGGATAAGGCTACAAGCGGTTAGAGACTGTGTTCAGTGGTCCAATGACGGGTACATTTCCATAGTGACACCATCTGAAATTATCATATTGGAGCCGAAAACAGGTCAAGACTTGGACTCCGATCTTGATGAGATTGGAGACCTTTTTGACTATTATAAGATTGAGTCAAAGTCGTTTCCGAACTTGTTTGATTCTGTGTTGGTGTTGAACGAAAAAGTTAGGCTTGGAAGGGTACAGAGAGGTAAAAGCGAGCCTTTCCCATCAGCTATCGATTGCAAGTGGTCTCCTCCAGGGTTGGGTTTATATAAAGAGTGTCTATTTTCAGTTGTAACAAACTGTTTTACAGGATACATATACTCTCGAACCGGGTCCGACTGGGTTGTTAAGTTTGATTTGGTTGAAGAGATTAAACAAACTGACGGCATAGATTTTTCCAAAATTTTAAACTCCGAGCAGATCAGAGGTTTGACCATTCACTGTATAGAGTGGGCCAAGTCTGTTGATTTCAACTTGATTCCGGTTCCTATCTGGACCGATAGTCCAAGTTCTTTTTTCATCTTGTGTACAGAGTCTCCAACACTATGGTTTTACAGAATAACAGCAGAACAAAAATTAACAAGATTGGCAAGTATCACCCTACCGGAATGCCACGAAAGCAGTTCAGGAGCTTACTCTTATGTTAAAAGATGTAAACTTTCCAGCTGGCTGCTAAACGAAAGTCAACCAAACGAGCTTGTCACTTATGCCGCTTTTTTACTTTCAAACAATAGTTTGATAGTTAGAAGATTGAGGTACAACACCAGTGATCATGTACTTAGTGCAGATGATGAGTCAATAACTGTTATAGAACCTTCGTTGAAAGTGACAAGTCAATTCGAATTCCTCAAGTTCAAAGACGAGAGTACAATAGCGCTAGCCGTGACATCAACAAACTATCTGAAAATCTACAAGTTGACAATCAAGACAAACTCTTATTTGGACACTGATCTATCACAATGTTTTGTTGCTTTCAATTCTATATTGCAAACCGGATCTTCTATTGATAACTGGTCTTTGCTGATGTCCGATTCCTACCAGAACTTGGTCCAAATAAATGTCAACTGGAAAAAGAACACAATAACCAAAAATGTACTAAATTACAAACAGCCGTTGGATAACAATGTGCTCAATTTACCCTTAATTACGAAAATCAACTCTCTAAATAAGACAAATTCAAACAAGATTCTATCACTTTCATTAGATCCATCCAGATATTTTGTCTTGATGCTGACTTGCATCTACCACGAAAATGTGGTGTTTGATTCGAGACAAATGCACGAAATGGATGACTATAACTTGTCAATTGTCCCAGTTGCAAAGTTTCAAAATTCGGACAACTTGTCACTCTTGGACCATCTATTAGAGTTGAATTCTATTGAATACAGTGCAAGATTCAGGATCCAGCATTGGCAACTATTGAAATCATTCCAAGACCACGACGGTCCTGCGTTTGAGGAGCTTTATAAACTAGGCGTGTCTTTACAAGAACCGAAAACGCACAAATCGGCTAGATTGATCGAGACGATACATAAAGACTTGTTTCTTAACATGTCTGCAGAGAAGTTGAGAATTTTCAATACACTCGGTACGGAACAGAGAAGAAAACAAATGCTTCAACTTTTAGCTCAAATTGTGGTCTCTCACGTTCAAAACCATGGATTGAAGCTCAAGAGTTGGGACAAGTTATTTTATTACAGCTTTTTGAAATTAGCCAATCTTGAGTTAACACCTGAGCAGGAAGAGGAATTGATTCCAATCCAAATCGAGGATTTGAATCATACAGAAACATTTCAAGTTAAAAATGAAGACAGTTTAGATCTTATCCAGATTGTATCACTTGAAAACCATCCATGGTCGAGATGTTCTATTACATTGTTGCCTTTATTTTCGCCCAATGTTAATATCTGTGAATGCTGTGGAGCTAGAATGATTAGTTTTGAAAAGAAAGATGATGGCAATACCTTGATTTTTGATGTGTTGAACAGTCTATGTATTTGCATGTTTTGTGGTGAGAGATTTAGTGGGAGATGAACAGGAGTAAATTTAAAGCGCTACCAGACTTTTACTAAAAATGTATATTAGATACGACCCGTGTATACGATTCTACTTAGTTTCACATAGATTGATACAAGTTAAACGCAAAAACTTTTCGACATTAAATTATACAGTATACATAATAAAACGATTATAAAATTAATGGATCACCTGGCCATTCTGAGTCTCCTACTGACCTCATCGTTATTTGAACTTGCGTATGATGAAACCTGATAGCTTGTGCCTCCAAATCTGCTCAATAACAATGGTAAAAACACTAAAGAATGGACGCTGGCGACTAAGATTAAACCAAACCACATTCTGAAATAGTACATTTGGAAGATTTTCGATCTTGTAAAACTCAAAACACTGATACCGATAAATTTCGTCAAAGTTATACCAGACAAAGTTGATCCTCCTATTGAAATCAATGCATTGTAAGCCCTTGTTATTGTATCATTACGCTTCTTGACAAGATGGGCGGTACCGATCTCCATGCCTAAAACAGCCATATTGGATTCTGTGAAATTAAATGCCTTCACTAAATGAACAGAGAACTCAATAGCTAGACCTAAACAGATAAGTAAGTTGACTAAAGAGATTGCATTCAATGAGATGTCCCAAATACTCATTACCCCACCTATATTAACCACTATCATGAGAACGTTAACAATCAAAAGAAGTGAATTTCTGAATGAGCCAAGCAAGAAGAATGAAATCAAGAAATTCAACAAGAGTGCCACAGTGACTAGTTTAATTGTCAACGAGATGATAGTTTCATACTGAACGAAAAAGATGTAGAATGGGGAATAAGCGAAAACATTAATATCTAAATATTTTTTAATCTCTTTCACGATTCTTAGTGAGTTATGATAAGCATTTATGAAATCCGATTGGGATTTCAATGGTGCATGCGATGTTCTAAAGACTGATTTTGAGATAGTATTAGCTTCTTTATCAACTAATAGCGATGAAGAGTATGGGGCCTTTCCACCAAGGGGACAAGGATCTGACGGGGACTCAATCCATTGGTTGAAAAATTTCATAAACTCTTCATTTTGAGGAAATCCCTCCATTTTGAAATTCCATAGCTTGTCTTCAAAGCAACCAATACATTGTCTTGGTGCTTGATATGGAGAACAAAATTCTTCCTCATTCGACAATTTCTTGAATCTACAGCAGTCAGAAAGATCAGGGTTTAACCACAAGAGAAAGTCGTCTATCCAACTTGCAATTGGTTCTGAAATAGTGCTGATCTCGGCTCTTTTGTACTCTTGCTCCATGATATTCACCAGCGAGAATTCCTCGCATGTAGAAAATCTACCACAAAGTAACTGTTGATTCTCAATCTTTGTGACATCCAAGTCCGAAACGACAAAATAAACAGGTGGTCCAACGTTTAGATATTCATAAATGGAGTTAAAGTAATCGATAAGATAGGAGTCTGAGGGAATTGCAAGTCTTTGATCTAAACCTAGTTGAATATTTGGTAGCAAAGATAATGAAATACCAAAAACCAAAATGAAAAAACTCATAATGAATTTGTAATTTTTTGGGTCAAATAATACAGGTGCATAAATTTGTTTTATGAACTTATCAAATATAGAATCAGAATCTGATGAATTTAACAATTGGCCTAGCAATTCATCGTTTATGCTATCATCCGGATCATTTGGCAAACTGATGGACTTACAGTTGTCATTGATTTTGATAAATGGTAATAGATCAAGTCTGGAGTCTTCCACTCTTTTTTGATCCAAGGTAATAAGGGACACAAATACGGTCAATTGTAATGATGTATTGAAAACAATTGCAAATGTTGAATATAAGGCGAAGTTTCTAACAGCAGGCATAGCCACTGAGCTCGCTAGTATAAAGCACACAAATTGACAACAACAGCTCAATAGAATACTAGGTCCTATTTCAGCTAGTGTTTTGGCCACTCTTTTTTCCACTGGATCATTGCTGATATTCAAACTATTGACAAGTGATAATTTGTTGGATATCAAGAAAATATTATCAACACCAATGGCTAAAACCAAAAATGGAATCACTTCTGCAATTATCAAGGTGGACTTTAAATTGAATAAACTCCAGAATCCGGCTGAAGAGGTTACTGAAAGCAGAACAATAAATATACCTATCAAGCCGACTCCAAATTTGGTGTTGATAAAAGTACTTAGTATTGAATCACTGTTTGAGCTGACATGTTGAATACCTTTGCTACCGCTTCCCAATGCAATTGAAGCATAAGCAAACATCACAAGGTATGAAATCAAGACAATCTTGAAATCAGTATTGGTGGATTTATTCAATTCTTGTTCTAATGAAATCTCAGTACTAAAACTTATATTCAAACCTAACAAATATGCCTCATCAGTCAAATTGAGCAAATAACCTTCTAATTGTTTTTCCCAAACCATTGAATGAGACACCTGTTCACTTTGCAAATCGTTATCGTTATTGAGTAAAAGTGTCACTACAATGGCCGTTGAGTTTAAGACATCTTGATCCAAATCACCTCCAAATAACAAGCTTCTTTTCAATGGTTGCTGGAATGCAGGTAGACAATTGACAGGTGAAGTTGTGCATTTTCTTAATGAATTTTGCCAAGAGTCTTCTGGGAAGAAAATGATTTCACCGTTATAATATTGGGTGAACGATTCCAAGATGCAAACATCACCTGTGGGTTTGAAACATAAATCATCATAAGTAACAACTTCTTTTTCTGTACCAGCAAAGTCTGTGACTTCAGCTTGCAAATTGACAATCTCATCTTCTTTTTCAAACCACCATTTTAAAGTATCGTAATCTTGTAAAACTGAATCACCAGTGGAGTTATAAATGAAAATTTGTTGAGTTCTATAAAAAGGACCAAAGCTTTCATCATAGGTCATTCTTTCAACAAAGGCGTCTGCATCTGGACTAACCCACAAATTAACAGGATTGGTTTCCAATTGCAAAAACACCATACAAGAGGACAATGCTGCACATACAAGTAGACCAACACTGATCACTAATAAACAGTGAGATGCACAGAAAAGACCAATGTTGTAGAATAATTTTTCCAGTGAGTTATTGATTGAATAAGAGTCTTTTAATCTAAAACTTTCAAAGTTGTCAAACTGGTCTATATACTCATCATCGTCATCATTATTATCATTATTATTATCATCTAACCCGTCGAGTATGCTTTCACCTCCTCTTGAGAAGAAGCCACGATTCTCCAAATGACCATTTTCTTGATCATTGATACCAGCTGCAGTAGTATGGTCATCATCTATAATGAGCATTGGAGAGTCGTAGTGTAAGAAATTGAACTGATTTCTGTGTTTAATCCAAGAATACAACGAGATTCCGATATAAAACAAAGCAATCAATGAGTAAACAACAATGACTGTGAATGAAAACCAAGGTAACTTCCCCACATGGGGTGAATCCTGATTTTTCAACACAGGTAGATTTGGACAAGATTCTGGACAATCAGAACAAGCGCATCTAAAATTCTCGTCTTCATCATTACAGTATCTGGGTTTGATACTGAGAGGATTTAAATCGGGACTTGTATCGTTCTTGTATCTGAAATTTATTTGAAATGGAGATCCTCCAAGCAAAGGTTTCTCATCTCCCAAAAACTTTAAAAATTGCTCGTAATTCTTGGCTCCTCCGCCTATTAAATCCATTGCATAACCATTTGTTGCACCAAACTTGATATTTTTACAAGAATCAAAAAATCCTGATGCGAAGAAATCATCAATATGCAAATCGAGCTCAGCAACAATTGGTTCTCCACTCATTGATGTTGACTGTTTAGTGATATCGACAAAAGTGGACTGGTCTGGAGAACAGGTGAAGTGACAAAACATCTGAAAAAAGTTTTCACGACAAGCTGGACACGAACTGATCAATGGCTCGGCTTTATGAAGGTTTGTCTGCAATGTAGTTAGTTGAGACAAGTCACAGCAGGCAAGTTTGGTATCTGACCAGGACTCACCACATATTGAGACTAGTAAATCGTGCTCCTCAAGCGTAAGTTCGGGTGTTTTAATATTATTTGGCTTTGGCAAGTCAGCTCCAAAGAAGGTTTTTTTACCTCCTGAGCCATACATTGCACAATAACCCTTTTCATGGATTGGAGTGACAGATTCTACATCTTGAGGTAAATGAAAATCTGAGACTCCTTTTGTTGGGACCTCTGCCAAAACCGAAAAACTGGGGCTTATCAGAAGTAGTAGTGGGGAAAACCACTTGGGCATCAACATGTCTTTTCAGTCACTAAACGAGGGAAAACAAAAGACCTGTGACAACTTTTGTGAAGGAAAATGGTCAAACTCAATCAATTGATAACTGAAGTTCTTGAAATGGATGTAATTTTAAAATTAAAAGACAGCAAACTAACTGATAAGTGATAAGAGTTGCCTTTCTCTTTAACTGGTTTAAAAATACGCAAAGGAACAGAAACAGCAAAAGAGCGGCAATTTATCAAAAAATTATCGACGCGCCGATCGACGCAAAGACTGAATCACTCTCTTTTTTTTTTATGAGAATCTTCACGGTGTGAAACTTGTTGCAAGATGACATTAACTGATTTATCATGGCTTGACTTGCTTATCTTGAGTTAAATGGTATAGACGGTTACTAGCAAAATCTTTTACTGGCTGAAGACATCAACTTTTGAGCACTTGTTTATTTGTGCGAAGCAAAACTATCATGGGAAATTTAATGTCGACTTCTTTTGCTCCTGAGTGTACCGAACTAAAACAGAAATATGATGCCTGTTTCAACTACTGGTATTCTGAAAAATTCTTGAAAGGGAAGAGTGTTTACAATGAGTGTGAGGATCTATGGCAAGATTACAAAGACTGTTTGGATGTGCATTTGGCTAAGAAAGGTATCAAGCCTATGTTAGACGAGGCTAGAAAAGAGGCGCCTTTTGAGCATGGTGGTGTGCCCCTCGATAAGAAACCTGAGGACGAGCAGAAATAGGGTTTCAGTTGCTTACGAATATGAAACTGCCCGGTTTTAATAAATTCTTTTGTAAATTGTTGTCCTGTTTGTTTGTGGCTGAAATTTTTGTCCTGTATATAGTGGTGTAATGAACATGGAAAGACGGAACAGTGATTGGTGAATTGTTCCACTAGATTATTACACGGAAGCGAGTAACTGACTCAAAATAATTATTAAATGAAAAATCCCCTTTATTTGTTTAACTACACACATGCATTAATTATAATCGTCGTAATCATCTTTTATGTCAAAACCGGCATCTCCAGCATCGTCGTCCGACTCCACATCCGTATCATCTTCATCTTCAGAGTCTCCAATAGGAGCCAAACCTGGAGTAAGACCGGGCACTGAAATGTGACCCTTTTTAACCTTGGCATTAAATTCTTGTTTCTTGATTTTACTTTGTCTGACTTTTCTTCTCTTATTAGTTTCACTGCTTTTCAATCTGAGAATCTTACTCTGCAACGTTTGCAACTCTTGTGTGTTTCTAGACTCCCACGATTTCAAACTCTTCAAGTTTCTATCTAGCAGTTCTTTCACTTGGGTCTCGTCCCCGTTTTGCAATTTCGAGAGTTTATCTATCGTTGCAGTCATTTGCTGATTTTTACGAATTTGCTGATTCTTTAATTTTTTCTGCTTTGTCTTTAGTTTAGTCAAGTTATGTTTGTTTGATCTCAAACTTGATAGATCCTGGTTCAATTTATTGATCTTAGCCGCTCCCGAGGTCAATCTGTCCATCGTGAAACTATCTGATGCCGTGGTATTTGTTAAAGATATTGGAGTAGATCCAGGCAAGTACGTTGCGAGAAACTTGTTGACTGTATTCTGTGCGCTTGCCTGCGTTTGCTTCGATTTAAAATGCGACATTCTGCTATGAAAGGGTTGTATCGGTATTATCAGAGCCGTTTCAATTCAAATAAAAAATAGGTTATATATCTATACTACAGATAACAATTAATACTAGTTTTGTATACTTAAACATTACAAAAATTGAAAAAAAAGAAAGAAAAAAAAAATAATTAAAATTTTTGAAAAATGAAAAGGTCGTGCGCAAACATAAAAAATTTAATAGAGGTGACACGTGATAGAAACCACGCGACACTTTATTATTATAATCTTTTTGTATCTTAAACAAGTGGTTGTTGTTAGTTCATAGGCAACTAATCCAACTCAGCCAGTGCCATTCTAACATTTAAATCTTTCTAGTTGTCTTAAAGTACTCGGTAACTCTGTCCAAATCGTCATAGTAGACGTTTGTGAGCAATTTGCTCAAATCTTCGAATTTAGGTCTTGTCTTGTCTTCTGTTCTCTCGCCCCTTAGATGCAAATCCTGGTCTAACCAGTCCAAAGCGAGCGGGTACAAACTGTCTGATTTCCTGATTTTAACAGTCTTGCCATCATCGTCAACTTCTCTGTTGCTGCCGTTATTGCTGCCGCTACCAACGTAATCTATATTATCAATAGCGAGATCTTTGACGACGCAGCCTGAGCTTAGATGGATAATTCTAGTTGGCCATCTGCCCAAGCCGTCAAAGATGTGTGTTGCATACACAACAGTTGCGCCTCTGCCTATGGTCTCAGCTTGCAAGAAAGACAACAATCTCGATCTCACCAAAACGTCCAAGTCGACTGTGACTTCATCTAGCAAGAGAATGTCCCAGGGTTTTAACAACCCCATCAACAACTGGACCCGTCTTCTCTCACCGTCTGAGCACTGGTTCATTCTCCACGTGATATCAATATCTAACAAATTGATCAACAAGTCTCTTCTTTCAGTGTACACCGAGCCACCAACTGAGTCAATCAAGATAGACACCGGGATATCACGTTTGGTGATCTCGTTATTCGCCCATTCTGTACCAAGATAGGTGATCACACCGGTGGATTTCAAACTGTTGCTGTTTCTCTGGAAATCAAACGGATCCACACCGTTCAACTTGATGCTACCTTGCTTGATCAACTTCTGACCAGCCAAGATTTTTAACAACGTAGATTTACCAGCCCCATTTGGACCCACCAAGAGTAATCTTGCAGACTTGTGCAGTTTTATATTGATATCATAAAGACCAACTTTCTCTGAGTTTGGGAACGTATAAGACAAGTTCTCAGTGTCAATCGAATAAAGCTCTTCTTCCGTGGTCATGTTAAATCAAGTAAGTACAATAATTAAACCTGGTAACTGTAAGATATATATATAATTCTTAAGGAAAAGTAGTCAACAGCAACATTATACAATTACTACTGTTATATAAACTTAAGATAACATGTCAATGTTAAACGGGCGGTATTTCAAGGCGCGGTAAAATAAACATAAAATTTCTACAAAACACGTGATTAAGTAAACGTGACTAAGTTTTTTCTTTCAACATGAGTGAAACAAAGCATAAGAGAATGATAAAAGTGTGTTGATTCAGTTTATTATAGACATGTTGAGTTTATGTTTGAAATGGTTGGATAGTGCTGTATATACGTTGATAGATATTTTAGGGACACTGTGATTTAGAAGGTAGGTCATTGTGGTGGAAAGAGAGAGAGATTTTTGCTTTATTTTTTAGATACACTTTGCTATGGATTCACAGGACAATATATTTGACGAAGATATCGACTTGAATAGTAATGATTACAATGACGAAGATGAAGACGAAGATTTAGACGAAGATGTGGAGATGCATGATGCGCCAGCTGCTCCTGAGGACGAAATGGAAGATGAAGAGGACGAAGAGGAAGAAGAGGAGGAGGAAGAAGAGGAAGAAGATGAAGAAGAGGAGGAAGATGAAGATGAAGATGAAGAAGAGGAAGAAGAAGAGGAGGAAGGGGAGGAAGAAGAAGAGGATGATGGCGAACAAGACACGGTAAAAGCAAATGGTGATACAGTGGACAGTGCAAAAGTGACTGAAAACGGAACCAAGTCATCAACCAAGACAGAAGTTGCAAATACTGCTGAAAAATCAGACTCGAACGCTGATGAAACAAAGACAACGATAGTCGAGAAGGAGAAACCATTGACTTCTAGACAAAGACTCTTGAAACAAGCACCGTACAAACATATAAATGAGATCTTACCTGTTGTTGCAATTCCATACTCGACACCAGTGCATTCGATAGCGTTAACCAAGGGACCAAGATGGTTATTCACTGGTGGAGAAGACGGTTTGATACGTAAGTTTGACGTTTTTGGGTCTCTTGAGGGAAAAGCGCCACTTACTGTTGCTCAGAGACACCAACTTGTTGATTCTATCTCGAATGGTGGTATGATCAATTCTTACTGGGAGAACGAACAACCGTATTATAAAGATAACTTATTGACTACTTTGATAATGGAACAGATGAAGAGTAATCAGAAAAGCAGCAAGAGTGGAGGCGGGAACAAGAAAATTGATATTAATTCCGTGACGATGTTCGAGCCACGGACTAGCCCCGTTTACTCATTAAGCGTAGAACAGAACGGTAGATGGTTGTTAAGTGGGTTGAAAAGTGGTGGTATTACGTTACAATCGGTTAGGATAAACGAAGGATCGATCCAGTATTATTTCAAAGATGCGAAGAGTGGTGGCATTGGAGCACAAACAGAGGAGGAGAAAAATTGGAGACACAGCTCGACTGTCTCGTGTTTGAAGTTGAACCAAACAGAGGACCGGTTTTTGAGTGGGTCTTGGGATATGAAAATACTAGAATGGGATTTGAATACTGGGAAACCGGTTAATAAGTTCAGTAAATCTTCAGGACAGATTAGCTCGATCGAGTTCAGACCAGTTGGCGGGGCCGATGTGTCGCTTGATGGGTATAATAACAACAGACAAAAAGAAGAGCAAGACGAGGATGAAGACGATGATATGGATTCTTTGTTTGGTAGTAGTGAGGACGAATCGGAGAACAAAGAAAAGCGAACAGAGACTGGAACACAAGCCGAGGGAGGTGATGGTGATGGTGATGGTGAAAGCACATTGAAAACAATGGAGACTGAGATCAAGAAACATCAATCTGATGCTCTTCAATCAGGGTATGCTGAGTCAATAACCAGGTCTTCAAATATTTTCCTATCTTCTGCGATAAACGGTACTGTGAACCTATGGGACAACAGAATGGGCGACAAGACAGTGCAAATTGGTCCATTGCTTAAGAACCTGTCGCCGTGGTGCATGTCTGCCACATGGTCGAATTCAGGGAATTCTATCTTTGTAGGCCGTAGAAATGCTGTTGTTGAGGAATTCGATATCAGAATGGATCGTTCAAACAGCGAGCCAATACAAGTGCTCAAGTTCCCTACTGCAAGTGGACCAATAAGTTGCGTGAGAACAGTCCCGAACGACAACTATTTACTGTGTGGTTGTCAGGATAACATCAGATTATACGACTTGAGATTAAGTGAGAGTGGTGGTGGTGGATCAAACAAGAGCAGTTCAGACAAAAAACACAAGAAACGTATACCGTTTATGATTGTTCCTGGTCACAATGGTGGTATATTATCTGACTTGTATGTTGATCCAACATTCAGATTCATGATAAGTGCTAGTGGAAACAGAGGCTGGCAGGGCAGATCTGGAGACTATGTGTTTATCTACGAGATGTTTGGTACGTATAGTGATGAAAAATGATGTACAACTAGATTTGTAATTTTAGTTTTTAAACACAGACAATTAAGGAAATAATGATTTTCGTAAGTAGTAATACACAGTATAAACTAAATAAATAATACGTAACGTTAGGGGGAGAGGAGAAAAGACAATTTTCAAAAGCTCAACTTTTGGGCAATTACAATTTCGATTTCAATTTTTGTTGTTCAAGTAAGACATCTTTAATTTCATTAACGGCAACACCGAGATAGTATTTCAACTTTTCACCATCGGACTCAAAAGAGCTGTTTTTGTAATTAGTGATATTAATGTGAATCCAATCGTCATTCATCATATAAGCCAAACCGAAACCTTCAGTTGTCACTGGGGCCCAACCGTACCCATTAAATTGATTAGAAGATAATTGTGAAGTTGACAAATACCAAGTTGAAGAGTACTTCAACATTGGAGAATTCAAAAACTCGTGTTTTGCTTGACCGATTGATTCATCATACATTAAGCTCAAACCTAGTAAATGACGATCAACACCAAAACCATTTGAAGCATTTGAGATATAGGCGACATGAGATTTAATAGCGTTTGTTAATGATTTTAATTTCAAATCATTAGGAACTGAGGTATTTTCCCAATCTTGAACAAATTGTTTAGATTCGATTGAAACAGATCTACAAGTTTCAGTACGACCATTGAAATATTTTCTAGTTGAAGCAGCTTCATAAGTTGGTTTAATTGTACCTGTTAATTTGAAATAAGCCAATTGAATTATCATTTGAATAAAAGCATCTGGTGAAAATCCAAAAGTCTTGATCACGTTTTTACCAATACCGAAATATTGGAAAACATTCAATTCTAAATCATTTACATTTTTCAAAAAATTTGAGTGTGCAATTTGAATTGAATTAGCTAATTTAGTTGAAATTTCAAAATTTAATTCAATTGGATTGATGGAATTTGAATCAACAGGATCATTAAAATCTTTAATTGAATAATTTTTCAAATTTTGAACAATTAAATCATTTAATCTTAAAGTTGGAGTACCATCCATTTTTGAATGTTCACCTAAGAAACCTGAACTTGCATTTTCACTAACAAAAAGTTGAATTGGTTTATCGAAAAATCTATTAAATCCATCACCATGCCAACAATTTCTTGATTTTGATTCAACAGTTTCCAAGATTTTATCATCTAAACATAGGATGAAAGAACTCTTGTGAATTTCATTAATTGAGATTTCATTAATTGGTGATTTAATCAATTCTTTATAATCATTAAACCAATCATCTCTATTATTTGAAGTTAATATACCAATTGAATTTTGTAATTTACCTTTTTGTAAAGAATCTTTTTTAATATTTAAAAGATTTTGATAAATTTGATTTAAAGAAATCAAATTATCATTTGAATCATGATGATATAATTTATAAAATCTGTTATTTGAAGCAACAATCATAAATCTATTTTCACGAGGATCAAATGTTAAATTCAAATCTCTTGATTCATTTGGAACTCTACAATTATTAAACATCCATTTAAAAGATTCCATACAAAATGGGAATTTATTTTTAATTAAATCTGGTTTTAAAGTTTCATTTTCAATTTCAGTCATAAATTTTAAAGTTTCCAAGATTAAAACTGAAGCTTTAAGTAATTGATCTTTACCAATTTGAGTATTTAAATCATTATGAGAATAAAAATAAGAAACATATGGCACAACAGGATCTCTATAATCCAAATAAGCATAATTATCCCAAAATTCAGATAACCAATTACGTTTACCTTGACTAAAAGATTGTAATTTTTTTTGTAAAGCAGCACCTTGAGTTGATTCGAAATCATCAATTAACTTGCAGTAATTTTTAAAACTTTCATCATTTTCTCCATTAGGGTAAAAAGGTGCAATTGTTTTTTTGTAAATTTTCAAAGTTTCTGATAATTCAGGGACAGGCAAGTCTGGTAATTGACTTTGGTATTTGAACAAATCACCTTTAGGTGTTGGTGAAGAATAGTGTCTTTTAGTCAGTTTAAGAGGCATAACTGATAAAGGAATTTTTTGAATTGAGACTGAATTTGCAAATCTTGATAGTATCTTTTGACTTGAAACCGAATTCAAGGTTGTAAATGAATTCGATAATTTCATAATTGTGACAAAAGATGGTGTGGAGATGTAAAGGGTAGTGTAATAAAGATTTAATGATTATAAAAGTTTTGAAAAGGGGATAATTAAATAAATAAATAAGTAGTCAAAAGTTTGCTCCAGATGTTACTACAGTGAAGGGACCGGATAAATTCTTAGTGAATAAGGACAATTAGGAAATTTATTCAGGCGGTGACACAAAATTTGAGTGAGTTAAAAAAGAAGCATGTGATAGCGAGAAAAGCAAATTGCGGAGCGGTAATAAATAAATGAATAAAGTATGGAAATTGAATTGATCGGTCAAATTGTTTTATTGTTTCCGGTACAGTAAAGAGTGAATAAAGAGGGTTTCCGTTCTTTTATTAGAAGAGTAATGAAATAATAAAAGTTGATTATTAGAACAAGAGGGAAATCAGTACTGTATTTAAATCAATCTTGTTAACGATTAAGAAAAGGGTTGATGGATAGAAACGAAAAGATAGTTAATGGTTGTAAAATCACTATTCACCATAATGATAATATACTTTTACTTAATTAACAATTAAACATTTTTTTAATCATGATTAAAAGACGGATTAACGCAATTTAGGGCATTTATTTATTCTCACACAGTTATTTAATTCAATTATTCATTAATTCCTTTGTTCAATTATTCCTTTGTTAATTTATTGTCCGCCCGCACCCTCTCACGCATTTTGCTCACGCTCTTTTTTCGCCTTATCGCATAGAAAAAAAAGTGGGGGAACGGAATTTATGTGAGTGGGTGGCAAGTAAGATGTGGCGCAGTAGATAAGTAAAGAGAGTGAGTGAGTGTGTGTGTGAGTAAGTTAGAGAGCTAGTGTTTATGTGTGTGTGTTTACTTGTTTGTATTGATAGTATATCACTTTACTCATTATCTCTTTGTATCTTTTATCTTTATTCCGGTTAACGCTTCTCATGTGTAATTATTATATCTTTGATTGTTGAATTACTGCTTCTAATAACTAACTTCTCACTTAGTATGTATGTATGGACTAAAATCACCTACACACAGTATGCAATTGAAAATTGGTAGAACCAAGGCAGTGCAATATTTTTTATTTCATTTTAACAACGCTTTGGCTACATAAGCAATTACATAATCTATTTCTATACTCTCTCTTTTTTTGATTACCTAATACACACGGTTTGTATCACTGACACGGAGAGATAAATGTACGATTCTTGTCTTTTTTAATATATCAATCAGGATTGATAATTTTTCAATGTAATATATACTACTTGACACAATCTTTGCATTTAGTAGTACTGTCACCAGATCTGAGATACAATCCAATCTAATGAGCCACAACACCAAGAGAAAGTCCTTCAGGTTTTCGTCTGTCGCTCCAACAAGTGGCATTCATCATCACCAACAGCAACAACAACAGCAACAACAACAGCAGCAGCAGCAGCAGCAACCGATCGATGAGTTATCGAACTTGGAACAAGAAATCACTTTAATACTACAGCAAATAGACAAAAATTTGAGCTTGTCAAATTTGATAATCAAGAATAATATATTGCCCAACTTAGTCCGATTCGGAAAAAATTCCAACAAGATTTTCCATAATATCGGATTCTGGAAACTGTTTTTCGAAAATAGTGCAAACGTTGAAATCACCACTGAAGAACAACAGCCAAACGAGAATGACAACGAGAATGAAGAAGGAAATGATGAGTCATTGGACAAGAACAACCAGTCTATATCAATCATACAAGACGTGAAAAACAGATACTATGATTTAAACTCGTCACTTGAAGTGTCAAAAGACAATTTACCAAACAGTTCAAATAGCTTTTCAGTGACAACGCCCAAATTAAACACGCCCAAAAGAGATACCACTATCGAAAGCCTAATACCTACATTGCACTCCGACTACGAGATTGAACCTTTACCAACAAGCGTAAACAACAATGGTAACAACAACCATTTAGACGAATCTACAAAAACGACAACTTTATTACTCAGAAACAGACCAAACTTGCATGAAACCTCCGCGCATCAGCCACCACAACTCGATATTGTCACTTTGATGAGTCCCACAAAGACGAAAAGACGACGTGTTGAAAAATCTCCATCTCCTACAACAACACCCAAATCCTCGTCTAACCAAAACTACGACTCGTCTCCATTCAGCAACACGCCTCCTAAATTACTCACTCTTGGTAACACACACGCTTCTGAGTCACTTGGAAAAGACAAAGACGACATGAATGTGGATTTCTACCAGAACGAAGAAGAGTCAACTACAGATATAAGCAACACTGTTTTCACAGCAACTCAGTCAACACTACCGAGATTCCCTAAATCTCCACAGTACGGCCAAGGTGGCAGGCTATTAAGGTCTTTTAAAGGCCAGCAAATTGCGCTTAATTTCGCTAGATCTTCTAAATATGGTGGTGGTGCAGGGGACGCCAACAAACAGGACAAAAGTAACAAAGATGGAGATTCAATCTCTGAGACTCCTGTGTTGTCACTTGCTGATCCCGTCTCGAATGAGGAATTAATCAGTGCAAACAGATACGATAGCGACTCTTTTGACGAAGAACCAGTGCCTGTACCAATGACAACGACTTTGCCAGAACAAGCAGATCCAGTTAACAACGAGTCAGAGTCGTCAGATAGTAACAATCCACATATCGAAAAGAAAACCACCTAAAAAGAAAAATTGCCGCATTGAATCAAGGCGGTGTATTCTATTTGCAGCGGCTGTGTTACTTTGTACGTGTGTATGTATATTTTGTGTATACGTGTTTATTCGTGTTAATCAGTGTGTAAATAGACGATTTTCAGTACAACTAATTTGCAAAATGATATTAACGTAATAACAATGTAAAGTAGATAGACCAAGTAGCTCAGATACCTAACACCAAATAGAATGGCACACCTTTGAAACACCTTTTGGCACGACACCACTGAAAAACACGAGCAAAATAATGCAGGTTGTGGTCCCCGAGAGAAAAAAAAAAAACAGAAATTTTCCAATTTCAAGTCAAACAATGCCCTTTTTGATAACCGATAAAAAGTAGTGATGACGATTTTTCACTAAACTTTTAAAACTTTGTTGATTTGTTTTTACTTTACTTTTCGTTCACTTGTTTGTTTATAATATTTGTCAGTATTACACCGTACATTCACCATTTACAACAGATAGATCACACACATGAGCTTGTTATCAGTGAATCCAATAGCTTCTGAATGGGGCACCCATCACAAACACGAAGATAAATATACAGATGGCAGAGACGGCAACATCAGGAGTTTTGGCGTTCCTATCCCTATAATGTCCATCCTTATACAGACACTTGTCGTATTTGCAGTCTTTTCTATAGTGGTTGTGTATAAGAGAAACAAGCAGAGTACGGGTCATGGTAAGATTGACAAAGATGCTAGACTAATCTCGATGGTGGTAAAATGGCTTGGTTTGAGAAGCAAGGGATCGCCCCAGCCTGATAAAGTGAGTATATTCGGTGCATTCTCAGGTGATCCAAAGGACAGATTTGACATTTTTAACAAATCTTCCATCTCTGTGGTTTTAATAATGATGGTTACAGCTGTAGGATTACTTTGTTAAGATTGAGAATAGTGGGTTACTTGTACGTTGGGATTAGTTTATTACGTGTACTTTAATGAAATTTATGACATTTACGAATACTCCAGTGTGTAGTGTATTGTAAACCGTAGAAATGACACACAAGGGTTTGCTGTAGTTTTGAAAGATCGACAATATGTTCCTATGTTATACGCAAATCCAAGTATATACGATACTAACAAACGACAACAAATCTGATCTAGTTACGCAGCGAAAGATCTGAAATCTCGTGAGTCGCACAGCGGGCGTCGAGGCGTCTACGCGGGGCGCTCGCTCGCTTTTATCTGCATAATACGGCAGATCTCAATCTTCTACGGTTTTGCGTGTTGATGGTGATGGTGATGATTTTTCACATAGTAATCAACATTTTTCGATTTAACAAACTATAACATAAACGCATAAACAAACCTGAAATAAAAGAAAAAAAAAAGACAACAAAAAGGAACAAATCTACAAAATTGGTATTCAAGAAAAGGTAAAAGTAAAATACAAATAACAAATAACAAAAAAAACACAAAAAAATCATACTCCCAACAAATCATCAAGTATTGGGAGGTTTTAGTTCTTTTCAATCTAATCGATAAATAAAGGTGGGTAGAAATCACTCACAACTTATTTGGATTCTCTTTTTTTCAAGAGGAAATCTTCGGTACCGTACTCTCTGAAATCTTTACCGCCTTCAACTTCGGATCTGATCTTGTCCATTTTTTGAGTTTGTTCAGCCCAGACTTTAGCATCTTTTTTCAAATTCTTGTTGAACAATTCTGTATCTGGTTTTCTATAAGAACCGCCTAATCTGTCCCATAAAGTGGTGAATTGGCCGTAATTGTAATTAAAGTATAAATGATGGATGGTGTGGCAAGCAGCACCGTTAACCACAGGGTCGTTGGACATGTACTCACCATCATGGATCATAACTGTCCAGAAATTAACAAATGTGAATAGTAACAAATAGGAGACTTTATGAAGTGGGAAGATGAATGGGTACCAGTGGTATGGTAGAGATTGGGCGTAACCGTCAACAGGATGGAAAGCGTGGGATGCAAATGGAGTACAAACGATCCATTTATGATGTGGTTTATGTAATCTTTTGTATAATGAAGGCCAGTGTAAAGCTCTATGGATGAAATAAATACCACAGTCGGTGAACATAATAAAACATGGAATTTGGTACAAGATTGCTGTCCAACCTCCTGTTGATTCATCGATATCGTAATATAATTTAGAATAACCGTGTAATTCAATAAGGAACCAAGGAACTGTAAGCATGACCATTACTGGAATAGCAGACATGGCTTGTTTGATTTCCAAAGACATTTGATTTTTCAAGTATCTTGGATGATTGAAATTAGCCTTGTCATAGACAAAATGGTAAGATGCTGCAGCAACCATGAAATATAAAGCCCATCCTGCTAATGTCATGATAACAAACAATGATAATGCTTGTCTCAAAATATTTGATCTTGCTAAAAGCGATTCATTAGTATAAATGGTTTCGTTGAAGAAATGGTATGGTGCGTTTAAACCGTAAATTGATCTAATTTTTTTAGTGGATTCAGATGCAACTGCAGCTGAAGAGTTGATAAGAAAATTATTATTCAACAGATGATGAGTTTCTGAAAAAGTCTTTGCAAATTCTGTACCATTGTTAATAAGGTTTGCAAAATTTGAAATGAAAGCTGGTGGTGAGTCAGGAATGAATTTAGATAATGAGCTTGGGAATGCTTTAGCGTAGAGTTTATCTAGCAAGAAATGATCTGTGATTTCTAAAACGATATCCATGTTGCGATGCCAAAAATGTGTTTAGTAAAAGTGGGTGATATCAGTTAGAATGAAGTGTATAAAGAGTGTATAATGAGTGTATAACTACTCTTAGTATATATATATGACAATATAACCGGGTCAAGTAAATGAAGTCTCGGTGTTTTGGCCAAACTTGGAAAAAGAAAAGAAAAGTTAGAAAAAAAACTCTGTTGAAACCGATAAATAGTTGATGAGTGTATTTGAAAATGTATTTATATATACTTTAGTATATTTCAATATATTTGTATAAACTTATTGATGAGCTGAATAATCTGATGATTAAAAATGAAAAGTAAATATAAACAGTAGAAAACTCGTACGGATTATTTATTATACACACACACACAAGCTTTCAACAGAATTAAAAAAATAACAAACAAAAACAATAAAAAATGAACTGATTGTTACAAGGTATATATAAATAGTATTATATAATATTAAGTAGTTTAGTAAGAATAAAGTATAGTCTTAGATCTTTTAATTTCAATAAAGTATAGAAAATAGTAAGTAATAGTGCCATTTACATACATATACGAAGAAACAATTGAATAAAAAGTCCGTTTGGCTGTAGGAGTGTCTCGTACAACTCGTTTAACTCGTTTAAAGTGGAAATGAGACGATTGTGTGTCTGATTGACGAGCGGCAATAATTCTGAGAGTGAGCGAGCGGATGGGCAGATGATAAAAGAGGCTAAGTAAGAGGCTGGTAAGAGTAAGTGTGTGTGGCTGGTGAAAAAATATTGTAACACACAATGGTGCACGGATGTATCACTTATTATTTTTCTAATTCATTTATTTCGCTCCCGTGTGTCTCCGTAATTCTCCGTATGGTGTAACCCCCTCTCTTGTACCTCTTTTGCCCCCCATTTTCCCGGTTCTCTCCTGTCCCTTCCCGTACTGCCCCTCGCTTTGTTTTACTTATTTTAACGCTCTTATTGTGTTGAAGTAATTAAAGCTTATTATAGAGTAATATTAAGTAGTAATTTATAGTGTACTTATAGTGTATTACATACTCATTCAATTATACAATAGAGCCTTTGTTACTACGTCAAAGTAAGCGTTTATGTTGGATAGTCTTGCGATAAGTGAAAGTGAGTAATACTATTAATATATATATATATATACTATACACCACATTACTTATACTGGAATTGGTCCTATCTGTTTATATTTTACAGCTGTTACTCCACTGATAATCTAATTGTTGGCTCTTTCCCCGGCTAGACTATTTACCAACTTGGCACTTTTTTACCCAACGTATCCTATTTCACAATTGAATCACAACATCTTCCTTAGCACTTATCGTATTATTCCTTTATTTAAATACTTAACCGTATCCACACCATACCCTAATTGGCAGTTTCTCGGCACATATATATACATACATACACATATATATACATAACGTTTTGTGTCAACTGAAAATTTCTGTTTTTTCTCTTACACATTTTTTTTTTACCAAAGTCCGGTTCCGCATCATGTTTAGTAAAATCCATCAAACTACAAGGGCATCAACGAGCTTTAAACAGCTTACACAGCTTTCAAACAGAATCTCATTACTCAACCTCAATGCAATCCGTTCCAATTCAAGCAATGCTAGCAACTCAGTGAATGAGCAAGCTATTAAGAAACCAACATACAGAGTCAATGACAAGTCTCATTTCCCAGAAGACGCTGCAGATGCAACTTCAACGGTGCTTGCAGATGCAATTGATTTCCAAAAGAGAATTCAAGCTAAAGATAGAGTCACTTGGTGGGAAATTTTACATAAACAAGATCAAAGAAAAAAGAAAAATTTAAATATTGATTCATTCACAATTGATGATGTCAAGACAACTGAAATTTTCGAAAGAACAAGAGCAGACGGATTCTCATATTTAACTCTACCTTTCAAAGACGATTTGTTCTTGAGAGATTTTTATATTAATGCCGCTGGTAGATTAAGATTTGGTCATTTATTTCAAGATTTAGACGCTTTAGCTGGAAGAGTCGCTGCTACTCATTGTAAACCTGCTGAACCAATGAACGTTACAGCTTCCATTGATAGAATTTACGTTACTAAAAAAATTGATGAAATCGACAAGTACAATTTCATAATTGTCGGTTATGTCACTTATACAGGTAGATCATCAATGGAAATTTGTATTAAAGGTTTCTCATTCCAACAAAATACACCAACTAAAATCGATCCTTCAATTATTGATGAATTCAAAGATAATTGTTTCCTTAGCGCAAATTTCACTTTTGTTGCTAGAAATCCAAAGACTCACAAATCTCATCCAATTAATAAATTGTTACCAACAACTGAAAAAGAATGGATCGATTATAAAAGAGCTGAATCTCATAACGCTGCTAAGAAATTACGTGCTAAATTAGAATCTCTTGATAGAGTACCACCAACAGAAGAAGAATCAAGAATGATTCATTCTTTATACACCTCTTCAAAAAAAATATCATTGATGGAATCAAAACCAAAACATCTTGTCAAGATGCAAGATACAAAAGTTATTGCCACTCAAGTCCAACAACCACAATATAGAAATCGTCATGGTATAATCTTTGGTGGTTATTTATTAAGACAAACTTTTGAACTGGCTTATTGTACAGCTGGTGCATTTTCAAATTCAAATCCAAGATTCATCTCTTTGGATAACACAACTTTTAAAGCCCCTGTTCCTGTTGGTTGTGTGCTTTTCATGAACGCTAAAGTTTGTTATACCGAACATTTACATGAAAAGGACGAAGTTTCACCTTCTAGATCACTTTTATCTTCATTATTGAATGACTACGATACTAGCGTCAATGTACTAAGTTCAGATCAACAAGAGTACTTTTCCAGTCCAGGTACTTTAATCCAAGTTAAAGTCGATACCCAAATCAGATCCTTAAGTTCAGATTCTTCACAAATGACTCCAAGTGGTACTTTTGTTTACTCATTCTACGTTCCTAGAGATTCTAATGGCGATTTCGATAATCCAGGCTACTCTTCTGTTGTTCCTGAATCATACGGTGAAATGATAGATTATGTTGAAGGTAGAAGAAGAGCTTACGATACTGCTGCTTATGCTCAACAGATCAATTCCAATCATTAGCTACATCTATCTAGATTAACTGGAGTTGATTATCTATTTATTTAATTAATTATTTATTTAAACTATTGAAATTTATTCGCTGTAATGGTCATCCAAGACTCTGTTGTAGATTATCTCGTATCATGCATTACCTATTACAGTTACTTTCCGCTTGGGAACTTACAAAAGTCATAGTATTAAGGTATCACAAAATGTTAAAATTACAAAGCAGAAAAAATTTGAAAGATTAAAGAAAGTAAAACTGAACTGAAAGTAAATAAAAGCACAAATTAAAATTAGCAGCAACGAAAGGCAGATTAGAATTGAAAATAATTAGGTTAAAAGACACACACGCTCACGCACAAACACACACTCAGGCTAAACTTGAAGAACTACCACTTTCAATTATACCTTCAAAACTTCTCTGTTCATTGTAGCCTTCATTTTCATTCTTTGACGAAACTTTGCCTTGGAAATCAACTAGTTTAGGTCTGACTGTGTTTAGCTCACTTGAGTTACTGCTCCACTTGTTATCACTATTATCGTCACTGTGCGCTGCTTGCTTATAACCCAATGGTAATTTCTCTAAATCCGATGATACGCTATCACTGTTATTCTGGTTAAACACTTTAAAATTTCCTGAAATTGAATCATTACTTAGTGTCTTGTTTGTCCATGTCGATAATGACTTGCCGAATTTCCCATTTGAACTAGAATTCGATCTATTGTTACCAATTCCGAAAATTGCAATCTGGGATTTTCTCACTTTATTTGAATCGTCGTCTGTCACTTTAACAGTCATTAAATCTTGGGTAGCCACCGTGGCTAACGAGCTCAGTGAATCTCTAGGTTTCCACGCAGGTTTACTATTTCTCCACGATTTAGTGATTTTAGCTCCAGCTACAGCATCAGCACCGACTAGCTCGTCACTCGACTGATGATTCAGCGCATCGTTGTAAAGCGAATTAGATCTGCTATGTTGACTAGCAACATTTGTCACAGAAGACCCATCATCGCCAAATGACGAAGATATGCCACTCTCATTGAGTTTGAGTATATTCAAAGCTGATAATCTCTTTGCATCGCTGTTGTAATTGTCGTTGCTTCCAATTGATCTTCCTGCACCTGCACCGGCAATTGCCATTGCTCCTGCACCTCCTGGTCCAACATCGTCGCCTGAATAAATCGTCATTGAATCATTCATATCACCGCCTTTCTCATTGTCGTATTTATCATCATTGTTGCTTCCATCGTCGCCGTCCCCGTTCTTACGTCTTTTCCAACAACAGAAGAATAAGATGATGACGCATGCAATGATAGCAGCCACTGGAATACCGACTCCTAGACCAATAGCTAGCGATTTCTTTGAATTTGAAGATGTCGATTTCGCAAATGGTGTAGCGGATATGAGTGACGAAGATGAGGTTTGTGTTGGAATCGAGGATGAGTAAGCTGATGTTGTGTTGTGCGACAACGTGGTTGATGAAGAAACTCTAGAAGACGATGACGCAGTGGATGAAGATGAAGATGAAGATGAGGATGTTGTTGTTGTATTGAATTCACCAACGCCTATTATTTCAAATTGTCTTGATTCTGATAAACTGTGCATTGTAGCATTGACATTGATATCAACTTTTTTCAAGTCTCTTGGAGCAACACCTGCAAATGTATAGTTTGTATAGTAATAAGTCAACCAAGGAGCTTGATCGAATGAGACTTTCAAAACTGTGCCATTCAAGTCTGTAAAATACTCCTCTTTCAAAGTGTATGTGAAGAACTCACCTCTTGTTACATTCTTGTTTGGCAATGAGTCAACTTCAAAAATCTTGGTTAATAGTTCAATCTCAAAATTCATAAAGATTGAATTACCGTAAACATCACTGATTGTCACATTGAGCAACTCGTTGTCTCTCTGTTCAACGGGTATAACACCAGTCAACTGAGTCTTATCCTGAGACACAGTCACCCAAGATGGCGCATCTGTTAGCTCGACTGATGAAATATCGTTTGGCTGGATTGGTGTGCCATCGAGGTAAATCTGGTTGAATGGGATATCTGCTGAAAAAGAATCGCCTGGAACTGTACCATTGACAAGAACTGGCTCAGTCAAACTTGTTGACAACTCGTGTGATCCAACAAGCAAGTAGAATGATCCATATGCTCCTGAGAATCCTTCATAGTCGGTTGCGATCAAAATGAAGCCAAATTCCTGGGATGGTGCAATGTCAGAGTTGACAGTTGGCGCTGTTCCTGAAAATGTTAAAGTATCGCTATCAAAATAACACCAAGGTGGTAAAGATGTTCTGTTTAGTGATTTACCATAGTAAGTCACAATTGAGTTTGATGATCCAGATAGCATTTCAAAAGTATCTTTGTCAAAAGAGATTTCAAATTTAGAATTTGGTTCTACAATCAACCCATTGTACCCATTTGTAGAACCTTTGGATTTAAGCTGGTTTGAAATTGTATCTGCAGAAACCAATTGTGGTCCTGGGTCTTGGGAAACTACAATTGAAACGTTTCTTTCAATTGATCCTGTATTGTCAGCTCCTGTTAATTGGAACTCGAGATTATTCGTAGCGTCGTTCAACTCTGGGACTCCTTGGAAAGTTAAAGATGATGCGTCAAACGACAACCAAGAAGGTAAATTCTGTGCTGAGTACGTCACTTGATCAGAATCAGACTTGAATGTCTGACTGTTGATTGTAAATTTATAAGCTTCTCCAACTCTTGCAACATCAGGCAATTGCTGATTGAAAGGGAACCCGACATAGGGAGTTGCTTCAACTGAAATTAAACCCGACAGTAACGTCAACGTACAAATTGTACTTTTTAATTGTCGATATAACATTTGGTTTTGGTGTAGTGTAGTGTGGTGTGGTTTTGGTATCTACTTGTCCTCAATTTATTTGTTTCAATAAACTTTTACTGTTTTGTATTATGGTTAAAGTTGAGTTTTTGTTGTATTATTGGCAATTATTATAGTGAAAAGGTTGTTGTTGAGTGAAAACTGACGTGTAATATCGATTGTGTGGTTTGCTTTGTGGTGTGTTTTTTTCTTTCCTAATCAGTGGTTATTACCTGTTGGACTGTTCTTTTGTGACCAGTAATATTATTAGTTTTCACAGAATTGAAAGAGCTAGGGTTTCGATGAAAGAAAGAGAGTAAGTAAAAGAAAAGAAAAGGTTTGGAATCGGAATTATCTTTGAAACCAAAGTGAACAAGTGACAGAAGAGCCTAATGTTGAAGACTTGTTGTAGTTTAAGATACTCAAAAGACATGTTGAAGTACCTAATTACTTTCAATTTGAATAATTTCCGTATCCAGTAGTTTGAAAACGCTATAAAAGTCAACAGGAAGGGGTCAAGCTGCAAAAACAAAGACAAAGTTAAGCGTTTTCATGCACAATTGGTCTTTAGTCTTGGAAATTTTATTGTTTATACGCACAAGAGGCGCGTTTTGCTCAGATCTTCTACAATTATGCGGCGGCGGCTGTCTTTTTTTTACTTCCCAGAAAAAAAAAGTAATAGTGGTTTCAATCTTGTCTACTTTTATCATACACGCAAATTGGCTACAATAGTTGAATATTAAAATTACCATGTTAATAATTTTTTTAAATGTTGGTCTACAAGCAATTACAGGTTCAATTAACCAATCATTTATTCATCTCTGCTGGTATCAAAAGAACCAAAAAAGAAAAAAAAAAAAAAAAAAATTGAGACGCGTCAGGTAACGCCGCACTTTACAACCGCGTTTGCTTTTATTTTATTTCCCAGTTGAGAAACTCAAAGGGGGAAAGAAAACGAAGAAAAAGAACAAGAAAAAGAAGAGAAGCGTATTAAAGAGACAGTTAGCGAGCGACTGTGAGATGTGTCTGTTTGGTATCGAGTCTTGTATCTCTTGTCTTGTCTTAAAGTTGGTAGTGGAAAACAGTTACGGTAACCCTTGCAGGACTGAAATATTAAAAGCTCAGCCAGTTGCCGTTTGTCTAATTTGATTGCTTCTGCCTGAGGTTGAGCACCGGTATGGCTGATTACGCACTAACTTGTACTTGTTAGGCTATCTTTATGGTTATTTGTCAACAAGTACTCAAGTGAACTCATCGCGAAAGCTTATTACACAGTAAAAGGTCATTTGTATGAAAACTGAATTTAATTGAATCCCAGTAATGTCAAGTTGTCGCAACGACTACAAGAAAACAATCAGACTTTAACCATTTTCACAAAAAAAAATAATAGTCGCCAATAATGATTTTTGAAAAATCTTACTCGTAGTAAATCAATAAAAAATATAGTGAATAGCCAATTTGTAAGGGCTGACACTAAAATAACTTGATAATCATCAGCAAACATCAGACAGTAAATTACAAACAAAATTACATACAGACTTTAAAATTAAAAATATCAATCTTCAACAAATATTACCTAATCAGTTAAACAAAAAAATAAATAGCTTATCTAATGTATTACGTAAGTAACAACATATGTTTTTCCGGGATATAAAATAGCATATACAATTAGTCATTGTGAAAGGGTTCCTGTGGTCCAATTATACCCTATTCCTATTTCCGTTAGATCTCAGTGTTACTCTGTCAGAACATCATCCTTTTATGAGCAATATGTTATGTTAAGGATAAATAATTGATCAATCACTTTCAACACTGACTACTGCTTCAGAGTCAGTAAGTTGATAGTTGACTTCTATGATGGTTAATTGCTTAATTTTATTTATCGGTACTACGTGTTGCTAATGTGAAGCTAACAATGTTACGGTATATATCGGTACGATGGTTATTGTATTTTTGTGGTTCGACTAACTGAAAGATGGTGTCATCAATAATAGATGTGGTGTCATCAATAATGAATATGGTGTCATCAATAATGAATATGATGTGATCAGTTGGAAGATGGTATGACTAATTTATTCTATTTGGATGAAAGCCAAAGGCCGATAGAGTAAAAGTCGTTCAATCACAACAACTGATTAATCTGCTTATTGTATTCTAAAGGAGGCGAAGCAGTGTTAGCCATTGATTTGTGTTTAGAACAGTTGAAGGTGAAAAATTTTCACTGGATCATATTTGGTTATTTAATGGACCATATATCCCAGTAAAATGAAATAGAGTTTCTTCATGGATCTCATAATAAAAGATCTTAGAAGAATCATCGAGAAGAGTTCCTCTTTAATCACTACTAGTTTTATAAATCTTATTTAGGTTAATCTTATCCGAATAGAAGCTATTCGTTTTATATTTAACATTCAACCAATTTCCAAACCGTAAGTTATTACTACTTTTTTACCCTGGTCCAGAACAGGTAACCAATTCTTGGTTGATACCATCTACATTGGTATGATGGTAGGTTACTGAGTTGAGACTCCTTATGTCTTTATTAGGCATCAAATATCTCATTAATTCTGATATGGCACCCATGCTGGGAGAGTTGATTTTATTCATCTCTCTTATATTCTTCCGTTAATATACTAACATTAGTTATCTATTCGGATAAGGTGAATCGAGGTTCAACCTATCTAAATCTCATATTACTATATTTTTGCTTTATTACAGAAACCACTTTTATTCGTTTAAAAATGTCTGCTGCTCAATTAAATTCTTTGACTACTGATTTTCAAAAATTATCTCTTGATGTTACCACTAAAATCAAGTCAGTTGATGGCGAAATCCAAAAGCTGTCAAACGACATTGGCACCATCAAGAAGTTATATTTTGATTCAACCAAGAACAATTTAGCCGTCGATTGTGACCAAGTCACTAAGTTAAGATTAACCAATGTCAATCCAGTTATCGTCTTCACAGAATACTGGGTTAAGTTTAGCAGAATTGCTAATAAATATGGTTGTCAGAAGTTCGTCAAAGGTGTCAGATCAAATGATCATTCAGTTAAGCTTTCAAAACTGGAACACGATACCATTGTCTCAATTCTTTACAAGACAACTGATGAATCACTTCACCCAACCATTGACCTTGCTATCGGTGAAACTGATGATGCATCTATTGTTCCTCCAATTTTTAGGGTCTTTGACCATATCAAGGAACTATTCGATGTGTCTGACATTTCATCTTACGATGTCTACAAGTTCATTGAAAACATCAAATTAGGCAAAACAACCATGGAAATTCATGCAAACCTGTCCAAGATCCAAAAGTATTTAATCTACTGCAAAGAAGAGAATATTGATTTCGTTATGAAACATGTACTTTCTAAGGTCGTTGAAAACATTGATCCTGCCTATGCTGACTTCAAGAAAAAGATGAAAGAGCATGTCAAGAACAAAAATGAAACCCCTAGTGAACTAAAATCCATTATGAATTTTGCTGACGCTATCGCAAAGCAAACTAAAGAGTTGAAACTTGACAGTACTTTGAAAGAGAAAGGTGACTCTAAAAAGCACAAAAACAAATCGAACACTCAAGTTAACGTTCAACCTGTTGTCAAATCAACTTCAGTCAAAACCGTTGAATCCTCTTCTGCGAAACCAAAAGGGAAACAACAAAAATCTATTAAAGCCAACTCCACCGTTATTGAAGTTAATGGTGCAAACATGAACAAAGTTGAGAACACATTAGATAAAATTTCAGAGAAAACCGATCACAAACTTAGCAATCGCAACCTCAGCAATTGTTGATTCCGGAGCGACTTACTCTGTGTGTCCTGACAAATCCATGCTTCACGATTATCAAACAGTGTCTAACGTCAGTTCTTCAAGTTATGCTGGTCATCAAGACACCGTTCGTGGAAAAGGAATTTTGTTATTAAAGATTGGGAAGAAGGTTGCAAAGATCACCGCTTTTCATATTGAGAATGCGAAACTCATTTTAATTTCTTTGAGAGACCTACACGCAAACAAACTTTTCTTTGATATTCAATTCGACAAGAGAAGATCCTTCTATTCCTATTTCCTACGTTTTTCTAATAAAGATTTTATCAACTTGAAACTTAAGAACTATTTGGTTTATATCCCTACTGATGCTTTTATCTATCCAAAACTACTTATCAACAACCTACACCTTAGATTTGGCCATGTCAACAATCGTGACCTAATTACCTCCATCAACAAGAACACTATTATTGCTGATGAAAATGATAAGAAGATTTTGAATCAACTAATACAACGTGAAACTTGCGTTAGTTGTCTTGAAGGTAAAGCAAAACGTTCTAATGCTGTTGAAGACTCTAAAGCCCTTTACCAATCCAATGTTCCCTTTGATAAGATATATTCTGACGTTGGGCTTGTGAGTACTAAATATCACAAACGAAATAAATTCAAATGTTATGTCACTTTCAAATGTGCTTTCACCGGTTTTACAATAGTTAGACTGATGCAAAAGAAGTCCGAAGTCCCCGAAATTATTGAGGATGTATTCAATTGGATCCACAATAGATTTTATCCATATAAGGTGCACAAACTTTTTACTGACAACGGCACTGAGTACATGTCACAAGAAGTTGGTGCTATCTTATCTAGATTCGGCATTGAGAGAAGACTAACGTCTACCTACACACCAGCTTCTAATGGTAAAGCTGAAAGACTTAATCTCACTCTATTTAATGATTGTCGCACGATGTTAAGAGGCGGTAGGTGTCCATCCATATTCTGGCCGGACGCTTTGGTTTACAGTGCTTTCCTAAGGAACTATATTTACAACCCAAGGTTAGATAATTCCCCTGCAGGATACTTAGGTTATCAACCATTACAAACCAAGCATGTTCATGTGTTTGGGGAGAAATGTGTTGTATTTGACCCCCCTGAGAAAATTGGTGACAAACTCAATCCAAATGGCAAAGTTGGAATCTATCTTGGTTACGACAAATTTACTTATGGATCTGTTGTTTTCATCCCTGATAAACCCAGCAAACCTCATGTTGGTCGTTACATTTACTCTAGACACGTCAAATTCCTCAAAAACCATCCACTATACACCAATTCTATTGCGGGTTACAATGATAGCTCAGACTTTATTACCCAGCCATATCATGAAGCTCCTGAAGACTATTCCCACCCACCTCACCCTACCTTTACTCCAACCTTTACTCCAACCATTGATGAACAAACCATTGACTCTGACTCTGATCCTGACATTCAATTCCTGTCATCGTCACCGTCACATGATGAAATGCTTGCCCTCGACTCATCTTCCACTGAATCTGATGACGACGATTATCCTGTTGAAATTGAAGCTCCCCGTTCTCGCTCTACAAATGAAACTTTAACTAAAGCTCCATTGAAAGCCACCAGAATGACAACGGCTGCCAAACCTCTGTTATCGACTGAGTTGACACCACTGACAGAGACTGCCCCTGCAATCACTGATCTGCACTCTGACATGCATATGGCCGCTGATGAACCTTCACCAGACAACGACAATGCAATTGACTCCACTGAACTCACTGAATTTGTCCCGTCTGACGCCCAACTAGACGCTACTATTGCTGTCGAATCTATTCCTGATCATGGACGACCTGCAGTTACTCCTGATTCCCATCCTTCCCAGTCAATTCAACTACCAAACCACGCAAATTCATCTCCCCCTACTCAATCATCAACTACTCCATCCTCTTTATCTCATCAATCATTACAACCATCGGATACCCCATCTGATTCCTCTGATTCTCCAAAATCAACTGGTACTACCCTCACCTCCAACAAACTGTCTACTCCTTTATCTGATGCATCAACTGCTGGCTCCTCTCTTTCACCATCCACCGTTACAGCAATTGATTTGACCTCACCTATTGTCGATACAGCACCTGCTGTTTATACCGCGACCGACCTACCACCAGATACAGTCCCTGTTGATACTAGTCCACCTGTACCAGGCTCTTTTACTACTAAGGTCTTATCCAGTTTGTCCCACAAACGACCTTCGAAACGACGTGAAGATCTCACTGTCGATTCAACTGGCACCAAGCGACCTCGCTTATTCCACATTATGCTTCATCATCTGACATTAACACCACCACTACCCAAATCCTACCAACAAGCTCTCCGCGGACCTGACCGGCAGAAATGGCAAGTAGCTATTCAAAATGAATTGGGATCTCATTCTGAACTCGGTACTTGGAACCCAGTTCCAACTTTAGTGTCAAGTGACGATTTCAAAAACACCTACGCTAAACTTACTGTGAGTACTCAATGGGTTTTTGCAATCAAGTCAGATGGCACCTACAAAGCAAGACTAGTTGCTCGTGGTGACCATCAATCTCCAGCGACATACGGTATAACTTATTCTCCCACACTTCGTCCTGAGATTGCCCGACTTATCCTTGGTCATTGTGCTGCTAATCATTGGCATTTTATGCAATTAGATGTCAAGACTGCGTATCTCCACAGTCTTATTGATACCGACATCTACCTTCATCCTCCACTCGGTGTTCCACGCTCTTCTACTCCAAAAGGCAAGAGGGTGATATACAAGTTACAGAAAGCTCTTTATGGTTTGAAGCAATCTGGTAAACTTTGGCATGATACTATTAGTACCTTTTTAAGCGACTATGGTTTCGAACACGAACGAGGATATCCTTCAACCTTTATTTTGAGAGCTAAGACGCAAGTCGTTTGCATTATTGGTATTTTCGTTGATGATTTTATTATTACTGCTAAAAACAAGCGTATCATCACAAAGCTGCTAACATCTTTGAGAGAAAAATACGAAATCAAAATTATTCAACCAAATGATGCTGGTTCTCAAACGTTTTTGGGTATGGAGATGACTGTTGAACGAAACTCTCAAGAACAAGTGACACAAATCTCTTTGACACAATCATCTTACATTGAGACGTTTATTCAGAATCTCGACCTAACCTTATCACCTAAACATCAATCAACTCCTTTGACACCAAACTTTTATTTCGATAGAACTAAAAATCCAGTTGACGTTAACAATCCTAAGTTTAAAGCTGAAGTTCGCAAGTTCAGAATGATCATTGGTACTCTACTATACTTATCCATAATGACTCGTCCTGATATTACATATGCTACAAATTACCTTGCTCGTTTTGTTGAACATCCTCATAAACTAGTCAAACAACAACTTCAAAAGTTGGTTGACTATGTTTATCAGTCTAAGAACCAAAAGATTGTTTATGGAAAGCTTGAAAACCCACAGAATGATAGACTACTTTGCTACTCTGACAGTGACTACGCTCAAGAACCTGAAGACAGGAAATCGATGAATGGTTTTATTTTTATGATACATGGTGGTCCAGTATATTGGACAAGCAAATACACTAGCTTGGTATGCGGATCATCAACTGAAGCTGAGCTACAAGCCATGACTCTAACAACCAACTCATTAGCATGGTATAAGTCACTACTGGAGTACATAGGAGATAGAGTTGTCAATAAGGCTAAACCAATTTGTCTAGTTGATAACCAGGCTGCTATCTCTACTATCCTTAGTGGAAACTTTTCTAACGAGAACAAACACTACATGGTAAGGCTGAAAAATGTTATTGATAGATATCAAGTACACAAAATGTATGATATATCTTACATTAACACAAAACTTCAACTTGCTGATATTTTAACCAAACCTATTACTGTTGCTGTGTTGAAAGAATTACGACCACTGGTGCTGAAATGTTAACATTACTGATCTGCTAACGAACTATGCTAATTTACCCTTCATGTTTTCTTGTTGTTTATTTTATTTTGATTTATTTGCTCTTATCTTCATACACTCATAAATCAAGAGGGTGTGTCAGAACATCATCCTTTTATGAGCAATATGTTATGTTAAGGATAAATAATTGATCAATCACTTTCAACACTGACTACTGCTTCAGAGTCAGTAAGTTGATAGTTGACTTCTATGATGGTTAATTGCTTAATTTTATTTATCGGTACTACGTGTTGCTAATGTGAAGCTAACAATGTTACGGTATATATCGGTACGATGGTTATTGTATTTTTGTGGTTCGACTAACTGAAAGATGGTGTCATCAATAATAGATGTGGTGTCATCAATAATGAATATGGTGTCATCAATAATGAATATGATGTGATCAGTTGGAAGATGGTATGACTAATTTATTCTATTTGGATGAAAGCCAAAGGCCGATAGAGTAAAAGTCGTTCAATCACAACAACTGATTAATCTGCTTATTGTATTCTAAAGGAGGCGAAGCAGTGTTAGCCATTGATTTGTGTTTAGAACAGTTGAAGGTGAAAAATTTTCACTGGATCATATTTGGTTATTTAATGGACCATATATCCCAGTAAAATGAAATAGAGTTTCTTCATGGATCTCATAATAAAAGATCTTAGAAGAATCATCGAGAAGAGTTCCTCTTTAATCACTACTAGTTTTATAAATCTTATTTAGGTTAATCTTATCCGAATAGAAGCTATTCGTTTTATATTTAACATTCAACCAATTTCCAAACCGTAAGTTATTACTACTTTTTTACCCTGGTCCAGAACAGGTAACCAATTCTTGGTTGATACCATCTACATTGGTATGATGGTAGGTTACTGAGTTGAGACTCCTTATGTCTTTATTAGGCATCAAATATCTCATTAATTCTGATATACTCTGTCCTGAATAACGTTTACTTTAACTTACTGCGTTATTCTCAGTTCTATTCCAGAACTGATATCGAGATAACCTTAAACTGTGGTTCACTTAACTTAACTACTTAGTTTCCTTTCTGCTTGCTTGCTTGCTTGCTTGCTTGCTTATATATCTTATATATATTAACTAAGTTCTCAAACTGACTTTCTATTCCTGAAGACGGGAATTCCAAGTCTGTTTATACCACAAACATAATAACTCAAATACTAACTAAAATACTCATTGATACTTTGATTGCTAACTTGCTATTAAGTCATACCCCGCATTATTCTTAACTTGGTTGTACGACTTTCTTAATTTGTTAATCTGTTAACTATTCTTGGACTCTGTACTTATCTCTTTTTATCTGCTAATTCTTCTTATCTATGTGCTTTTCTTTTTATCTGCTTTCGTTTCTTTTTATTGCTGGTCACGTGACTTTGGAAATCAACTTTTCTTGAATTTACTGATCCCTTACACATTGTAAAAGCTTTCGTGGCCCAGCTGGTTAAGGCGTCAGTCTCATAATCTGAAGATCGCGTGTTCGAATCTCGCCGAGAGCACATTTTTATGTTTTTCGTGTTCTTTACCACAACAGGAAAATATATTTTTCTATATTTAGATCACCTCCTCCCCAATTTAGTCATCTGTCAGCCCATGTGGTTTAAATTTAGTTGATGTTATTTGACAAAAAGTGAAGAGCAATCAAGTTTAATGTGTTGAATGGATTGATGGATTGATGGATTGATGGATCGACAGTCTTAACAAACCAATTGCAGTTGTAGATGTACTAGAATATACATTATAATATGTCTACTTCACATCACATTTTTTGAAAAACCCTCTTATAGCTAATAGTTTTTCCATTCGGCAAATATGCGTGTGTACTAAAAAATAAATATGTATAAACACACACACTACTGTAATTGTAATTGTATATGTAATTGGTAACGGTTTGCCAAATAAA
This sequence comes from Ogataea sonorensis, assembly GCA_037951595.1. Taxonomy (NCBI): domain Eukaryota; kingdom Fungi; phylum Ascomycota; class Pichiomycetes; order Pichiales; family Pichiaceae; genus Ogataea; species Ogataea sonorensis. The sequence continues at coordinate 2,203,035 of JBANDG010000003.1, read as the reverse complement.
CTACCTTGAACAATAAGACACCGTTTTTCATCGACAATAAAATATTATATACATTGAAGTGAAGTAAGCTCAATATTACTTACAACTTGCTTTCTGTTTCCTGTTTATTATATTATATAACAGCATGCGTAATTTATTTTGTGGTTCAAAATAAAATATTCAGCCACAAGTAAGAGCAGTGTGGGATTTTTGAGAAAAGGTGATGTTGTGATGCACAATCATTAGTTTGCTTAAACACTCGTGCTGTTTAAGGTACTTTTTTTTTTTACTAGTAGCATTCATGTATTGATTGTAGTTTGTAATACTTCGAATTTGACACAAAATTGAACTTTGTCCTTTTATCAATTATCTGTTGAACTGGTTTTTTTTTACAAATTTCAATTTTGTTTTTCCTTTCTCTTTGACACTTTTTTTTTTCTGCTAGAAAAAAAAAAATAAAAACACACAAAACAAATATACATTAAAGCAACATTCAAAGTCTATGTACACATCTTGTTGTACTGACAGTAGCATTCGTTATTTCTTGTTGTTATTTATAAACATTCGTTATTTTCCCTCAAGTCAATTGTGTGTCGATCTCTACAACACACAGCACTGCTAACAAGTGGCTTGAAAAATTCCCAACACTAATAATTTGGGGTCAAAGCAAAGCAATTTTGACCCATTTTTATTCATTCGTTCCGTTTTGTTTTTCCACGTTCTTTGACACTACTTTTATTGTGTCTGTGTGTTTTTATTTTTGTGTGTTTTGTGTGATTTTTCCAACACTTCCATATAATTGTGGTTTATAACTACCCTAACAATTTAAAGTTTTCACTGGGTAAATAAATCCCTCTAAGACTGACTCAATGAGAATGACTCCCCTGAGTAGCATTCCTTTTCCCTCGAGACAAAGATTGCTATCCCCGAGTCTTATACTCTTTTCTCTTACGATATGTGGGTTGACGTTAATATCACTCATTTGTTTTAGTTTTATGCAACCTTTGCAAGGTGCTGATACAGCTAGTTGTCGTGGAGTGTACATGTCTCCTCTCTATGCTAGAGTCAATGGGTTTGATACCACTCACACAAAATTTGCATCCAAATACTCATTGTATCTTTATAGAGAAAACGGCAAAGATGAATTTTCTGAGAATTCTCAAGATATGAAATTAACAGGAACACCTGCTTTATTTATTCCAGGCAATGCTGGTAGTTACAAACAAGTAAGATCCATCGCTTCTCAATGTGCAAATTCTTACTATGATGATTACTCAAACGTCAAATCATCCAACCCTGCAGTGAATAACTTGGATTTTTTCAGTGCCGATTTCAATGAAGATTTTACTGCATTCCATGGAAGAACCATGCTCGATCAGGCTGAATATTTAAATGACGCTATAAGATTTATCTTGAGTCTGTATAAACATAACGAGACACCTCCCACATCAGTCATTATAATAGGTCATTCAATGGGAGGAATTGTCTCAAGAGTCATGTTAAGTTTACCAAATTATGTTGAAGATTCAGTTAATACTATAATCACATTAGCAGCACCACATGCAGCAGCACCAGCAACTTTTGATTCAGATTTATTGAGCGTTTTCGCCTCAACTGATGAATTTTGGAGACACGCTTTTATAAAAAATCCAACTCAAAAAAATCTGGGACAAGTTGCAAAAAAAAGACTTGCTGATGTATCTTTGATCTCAATCACCGGTGGATTACTTGATAATATGTTGCCTGCTGATTATACTTCAGTTGTCGGTTTAATCCCAGAAACAAACGGTTTCACAGTATCAACAACAGGTATACCCGGTGTTTGGACCCCAATTGATCATTTAGCTATTGTTTGGTGTGATCAATTGAGAAAAGTCTTATCTCATATATTGCTAAGCATCATAGACAAGAATTCACCTACTCAAACATACCCATTGAATAAAAGAATGCAAATTTTTAGAAAAGCTTTACTTTCAGGTTTTGAAGATGGTTCATTCAAAGATTTGGATTCTTTTAGAGCTGGAAAAGGTGAATTAGAGTTGAATTATAAACTTAAAATTGATACAAAACAATTGAAAGAAACACCAAGGGAAAGAACTTTTCAATTACCGAAAAACTTAAATAAGAGAGAAGTTTCATTCCCGGATATGCATCTTTTCTATATTCCAAAAGGAGAATCTCATTTTGATTTCAATTTTATAAGTTCTATGAAACCTGTAAGTATTGAAAGTTTGAGTAAATCATCTGCACCATCTGTGGTTTTATGTCGAACATTATCGTCCAACCAGAAAAGTTTCAAGAAAGAATTCGATTATACCAATGGTGCAACAAATCAATTTGTTCAATTGGAATGTGTAGATGTCAGAAATGATGCCCATATGATTCCAAGATCATACTTTGATTCAACAACATCTAGCGATTCTTCAATAGGTGGCGAAAAGGATCCATTCTATGCTATACATTTAGATTCAAATGTATTATCCATGTTCGATGCCATCGTTATTGCAGAATCTCCAAATGGAATGAACGAACCTGATTTCGTACTAGCAGATTTTGAAATGTCCCAAGCTGCTAATTTAGTCTTAGGTGAAGCAAGCTTATGGAGATTGATTTCTCAAGGTTACGATATCACATTGCCTGCAAATAGACCAATTTCTGTGAATATTAAAGTTCCATCATCGTGGTCAAGCTTGTTGGCTTACAAATTGGATATAAGATACGATCATAATACAAATGAAAAATTCTCACCAATTTTAAGTCAAACTGTTAGATATGAGACTAAATGGCATATAAATCTGAAGAATCATCACGACATTACAGCTTTGATTCACGGTGTTTCCCCATTTTGTGCATTCACTAAAGATGAAGGCTCTCAAATGGAATTAAGACTTTTTAGTGACGCATTGTCATCTGATCAATTAATGGATATTTACTTGTCCGTAGATTGGTTTAAGTCTTTGAAATTGTTAGTTTTGAAATACAGATTATCAATCTTAAGTTTCCCTGTTTTCATAACTACATTTGTCATGTTTCTTCAATTCAAAAAATTTGCAAAAGATGATATTTTCCCCTCATTTGGTGAAGGTTTACTAATGTTTTGCCATGTTAAAATTTTGGGATCATTGACTATTTTACTATCATTACTCTCACTATTAACATCTCATAAAAATATTCAAAAGCTGCTTTATATGATAAGTCCTGTGGATTCAGGGAGTACCGATATAATGACTGAAATCGAGCAATCAGACGTTTTTGTGAATCAATATTATCTAGGTTTGGAAGAGAAAGTTTTGTGGTTCTTTGGTCCTGCTTCTTTAGTCATTTCTTTAGCATTAGTATGTGCATTTTACTACACAGTTATGACTTTGTTGAAATTGTTAACCACAATATCAAGAAAATTACATCTTTTTGATATCAATCACAAAAACTTCAAACCTTCTTCTCATAGCAAGCGTCGTACTTTTGGAACTGCTATTTTAATCACATTGACACCTTTATATTTGCCATACCAGTTTGCTTACGTTGTTTGTTGTATCGTACAACTTGTTGTTCTTTTAAGAGCTTTCACGCCTTTAGAAACTACTGTTCAAACATCAGATAGCAATGGAGATCAAAATGAAAAAGATCCAAGTTTGATAGCCGCTTCACAAAACTTGATTGAAAATTACAAAAAATTCAATTTAACTTTATTCATGTTAATGCTGCTCATTTTACCAATCAATATACCAGTTTTGATTGTTTGGTTGCATAATTTCTCATTAAAATGGGCAACTCCATTCTCTTCACATCACAATTTCCTATCAATTATATCTATTGTCTTTTTGGTTCAAAATAACGTTGCTGGAGGTTTCTTATCGAAACCAAAGTCTAAAACTATCATTTTTTTCACCAACTTTATTCTAGTTTATTTCTCATTATACTCATTGATTTATGGTACTAGACACTTATTCTGGTTGCATGAGCTATTTAACTACTTCTGTACGTGGATATTGGTTTTACTAGGAGAAGATTATTGGAAAGGAACCATAAGAAATGTGTTTAGTGTTAAAAAAGGAGCAGTTGCTTCTAAATTGCACTGAAGACAAACTGAAATCAGTTGATTCACGTCTATTAGTTTTCCCAATACGTTAAACGATTTCTGCCATCAAAACTTTGCATTGTATCACGTTTTTTTAATATTTTGTTTATGACTTCTGTTTCTTTTTTTTTTTTTTGTTCATTACACGTTTCCCAACTTTCTGTTCATTTCTATCGACTTTGAAACTCTCTTTAAAGATTTGACCAACTGTCATTTTTAGTTGCGTTTGATTATAAGGAGGTTTTGGTTTTTATTTTGTATAACTAATTGTTACATCTTCACTTTGGTTTTGTGTACTATAACCTTGCCTGTTCACATCATACTGTACAATCTTCTGTAAATGGTAAATTTTACAAATTTGCTCGGTATCCTTCAATCTTAAGAAAACCAAGATTAACGGGTCTGAACTGCAACAAACCGGTCTCACCAAGTTTGCGACTTTGCTCAACACTATAGTTCCCACCTTGTGACTCACCGTTATACCGCTCCAATATCCAACTATCTTCGGTGGCCATTTTGGCAAAGAGGTCTTTATTTGTGGAGATCAAGAATTTGAACGTACGGGGATAACAGCCACCTGCAATCCCTTGTTTGTGATTTTCGTCGTTGATCCTTGATGAATCAATATCTGATTCTTCGTGCGTAGTAGTGGATTCAGTCATTCCTTGAGAAACCAATTTTTGAAATTCATCCGTGTTGTCTTGTCCATCAAGCTTTGACAATTCTTGTACAACCGAATAAAGGAAACTTCTAAACTCGGCATATATTAATCCTAAATTAAACTCTTTGCCGAAGGAAATGTCACCATCTGATCCGTGAAGCAAGTCCAACAATAAAGATCCTTTAAAACTGAAACCGTAGCATTCTACAACATTTTGTTCACTGTCATTTTTATTCTTGCTTTTTTCATTAGAATGCACCTCGATGAAAAATCGATCTAGTACGCCTGCGTTTAACAACTGAGTAAGCTTTTCCGTTAAGTTTTTAAGGTAGATTTTCACTCCCGGGTGCCTACTTGTGTAAACTTCTAGTTGAAACGATTTTGCCCTTTGAAAGGACAATTTAGGATAAATCGATCTGTAGTACCATATCTGCTCTATCGTAACACTTATAAGCTCAAGTAATAGCGAGAGAACTTGCTCTTTTGTAAGCAACTCGTCTTCTTTTTTTAAAGGTATGTCAAAGTTCATGTATCTCGTGCTGAAGAATCATATTTATTCTGAAATCAACGGAATGTAACAGCCTTCACAATGATGTAAAATTAGTGACAACTCGAACTTTTCTGTTTTCTTATCAATAGCAATTTTTTTTTAATTTTCTATGATACTTTTATTGTTTTGTTTGGGGTAACGCGTATGACATTTTGACGTTTAATAAAGTGTCTTTTCAAACAACTTTTATTTACCTGTTTGAACTACCAAGGTTTCAGAACTTGATACTTCTATGTTAGATAAACTATTATAAACTAAGTCACACCTAGTCAAAATGACCATTCAGGCAATTAGCCTTGGTGATGTGCATAGGATCACATCAGGGCAAGTTATTATAGACTTAAGTACAGCTACTAAAGAGGTTGTTGAGAATGCCCTTGATGCTAATTGTTCTCAGGTCACTGTCACCTTCAAGAACTATGGATTAGATATGATTGAAGTGTCAGATAACGGGTGTGGAATTGACGAAGAAGATTTCGACAAGATCTGTCTAAAACATTATACTTCAAAGTTGGAAACTTTTGAGGACGTTGCCACGGTTAAAACACTTGGATTTAGAGGTGAAGCGATGAGCTCTTTGTGTGCTATTGCTGATGTATCACTAATCACATCTACTCAAAAGACAAAGCCCAAAGCTTACAAGTTGAAGTATGCTGACTCTGGTAGTATCGCCTCAAAAGAGATCACTTCTAGATCCATTGGAACTACTGTTCAAATTACAAACTTGTTCAAAAATTTGCCTGTTCGTAGAACTGATTTAGTGAAAAATTCTAAAAGGGAGTATCAAAAAGTTATACAACTTTTACAATCGTATGCAATAATTTCATTGGGTGTGAGAATGGTGGTACAACATATAAGTAGTTCAAATAAGAAAACCGTCATGATTTCATCTAATGGTTCAAAAGAGTTGAAAAATAATTTACTGAGTGTGTTTGGACCAAATGGCGCTTACGGGTTAGAGAAAGTAAACATCGAAATGAACATAACTTCCAAGTTCATCCTTCGTTCCAAAGTGCCTATGTGTGTCAAAGTCAAAGGATACATTTCCAATTGCTCCTTTGGTCAAGGTAGATCAGCTACAGATAGACAATTATGGTTTATAAATGGACGTCCTGTTAATCTTTCACATTTTTCTAAAGCTGTTAATGAGGTTTACAAGACCTTCAATCATTTGCAGTATCCCGTGATAGTCTTGAATCTTGAAGTTGATCCACAATTTATAGATATCAATGTTACTCCAGACAAGAGAACTATTTTGCTTCATAATGAGTCACTAGTAGTTGAAGCCTTGAAAGATGAACTTGTTCATGTATTTGAGAATCAAGAAACAAAGATTCCTGTTAGTGGTGTTGATTCCAAATCTATCAGTCAGAAAAAATCTAGACTGACTCAGAGATCATTGGCAGAAACTTTTGGAGGTTCATCCTCTTCAGTTGACGCGGGTCTTCAAGAAAGCCGAAGTGAAGGTGATTATACTGTGGATACATATGATGCCAGTCCAAAATTGAGTAGGTCCTCCATGGCCGAAAGCCAGCTCTTTGTAAACGAAAGCGTTGAAGAGGAAGATTATGAAGTTGATCCAAAAGACGACTCGATACAAAGTGAAATAGCTCATGAGAAATTGGTACTTGATGTTGATCACGTTGATTTAGGTAGTGACAAGTTTAATGATAGGGTTGTTGACGTTGATATTACAAAAGTTCCAGAAAATCATGACGCAGGAGATTTATTTGTAGCTGGTTTAAATGAAAAGCAAGCAAATGATTTTGAGGGTGAGTCAACACATTTTGATAACAATGATATAAACAGCTCACAAGAGGAACTTGATCAAGACCAAGAACAAGATAATTTGAGTGATGATGAAAATTTGGAAAAAGAGCGTACTAATACTTCTAGTCAAAGCTTGAAATCGCAACTATCATCATTTCATCATGTTTCTAAAGACTCTAAAAATTCTGAGACGGACAAATCTCAACAAGAACTACTAGTTATTTCAGTTGGGGATAAAACTGTCACAAGTGAAGTGTTGGAATCAAAGAATGGATCTTCAATAAAGTTTTCGCAAGAACTTAAAGATACTGACCATGGAAGTGATTGCCACTGTCATTCTATCTCTCAGCCAACTCCACGGCCAACTAAAAGACTTCTCAATTCACAATCAAGGTCACAAGCAACCACTACCCATAATTTAGAAATGAACCTTGATGTAAACTGGAACGGTTTAAATACAAATCCTAGATACAAAAAAAGAAAACTAAATAGCAAGAACAATTTACATGTTTTATCAACCGGGAAGATTGATGATATTAGAGATCAATATGAAGCAGAGAAGAAACTTACATTATCAGTTTCGAAGAGGGACTTTTTAGAGATGGATGTAGTTGGTCAATTCAATCTAGGTTTTATAATTGTTACAAGAAAGAACAAAGAAAATGGTGGATTGAACTTATTTATTATTGATCAACATGCGTCTGATGAGAAATACAATTTTGAGAGGTTACAAAAAATTACCACTTTCAATAATCAACCATTAGTTGTCCCTTTGAAATTGGAGTTAAATGTGTTGGATGAGCTGATTGTGATGAGTAATGTTTCAGTTTTTGAAAAAAACGGATTTGCATTATCTGTGGACGAAGATGCAGAGCCTGGTAATCGAATTAAAATTACATCATTACCATTTTCGAAAAATACTACATTTGAAACATCAGATTTTTACGAATTGATACATCTTATCAAAGAGGATGGTACGAGAAACACCAATGTTAGACCTTCTAAAGTACGTTCAATGTTTGCCATGAGAGCTTGTAGATCTAGTATAATGATAGGAACGCATTTGAACATGGGTACAATGGAGCGAGTTGTGCGAAATTTGTCAACATTAGACAAACCATGGAATTGTCCCCATGGAAGACCTACAATGAGACATTTATTAGAGTTTGAAGACTGGGCATCATTTGATGAAGATCAAATTTGAAACATTAGAATCAAATGTGACAGGTCAAGTTAAAATTATGTGAGGCTGAGGGGCTCAATAATTTTTCTATTGACATGTCCTTATTAGGAAATTTTAAAGATTATAGTTTTCAAACATCATAGAGTTGTGATACTTATCAAGAGTACACTTGTATTATCAATTTCTATTAATTTTGAAACGAAATGAACGAAGTCTATATATATTGGAGTCAAGATCCAGTGATTTATTTTACTTCACCTCAATATGTCACACTTTTACTTACAATGTTTTACAACTTGACATGATAAACCATCAACACGATGACATTTGAAGACGAGACACTAATTAATTTTGCGCTTCCTAAAGGATTGAATCCTCAGGAGATTCCGTTAACATACATGTCACCATATGGTGAGACAACAGTTACATTCCAAGAATTAGATTCATTGAAAAGAAATACAGTAGAGTTGGCTGCAATATTTGGGGTTAGAATTGGGCTAGCATTTTTAGCTGTTCCGATAATTTATATAATAACGAAAAACAAGAAATCTCCGCTATTTGTGTTGAATCTAGCATGTATGATTACACTTTTCATACATTCGGTACTTTTCATTGTCACGCTAAATGAAACATACAATTCAATGGCGTATAATTTTTCATACTATGATTATCAAAACAGCCAAGCGAATAATATAACAGCTGCTGCGAATGCTTTTTATATTTTACTTATTGGTTTAGTTGAAGCTTCGATGACGTATCAAGTTCATGTTATTTTCAGAAGTCCAAATTCGAAAATCAGGTACTTAGGAATTCTAATTACTTCAATTGCAGGTTTATTAGGATTGACTACAACCGGATTATATTTTGCATATGCAACTATGAAAAACATACAGTTGTTCAATTCGAGTTATTATTCTCCGGAATGGATCACGAATGCGTCGATTATACTTTTCGTGTGCTCCTCATGTATAATGTCATTCATGTTGACTTGCAAATTAGTGTTAGCTATCAAGACGAGACGTTATTTAGGATTGAAACAGTTTGGTATTTTCCATATTCTTTTAATCATGTCATGTCAAACGATGATCATACCAACGATAATCATTTTAGTCAGTTTTAATAATTTGGGATCGCATAATCATACATACCAGTCGTTATCGGCTTTAGGCACGGCATTAGTGGCTATTTCATTGCCTATTACTACAATGTGGGCAAACTCGTCTATTTCAGATACTAAAGCTACGTCCACGCAGGATACCTTTTTCCACAAGACGTATTCGTCATCGAGTTACGGGACAGGTTTTAGTGGTAAGACGCCTGTGGACAGTACAGTTTCGATGAAGAGGGTTTTCAAAGAGTCTGGGCTCGACGACGACAACGAAAATTACAATTACGATGACGATGATGATGCAAAGTTCTACGATACAAAGAATGACGATTTGGCAAATTCTGTTAATGATAGTTATTTGTTGAAAACACCGGGTACTAGTGTTACTCAAGACGGCAAGTTCTGGAAAGAGGTGCAACACTTGGCTAATGGATTAGAGCCTGATGACTTGGATGATATCAACGACGATGAGTACATTAAACAAGGATGAGTTGTGTTTTGTAATTTGTGTGTTTTTTAGTAGTTTTACAATGATTATGTACAGTTTTTTTTAATAAAGTAAACACTGTTGGGTAAACGATTTGTATGAACACAATGAAAATAAAAAGAAAACGAAAAGAAAAAAAAAGGTAATCAAATGTAAACATATTTAACGGAGGAGATCATAATCGGGGAATTACAAACGGAATAAAAATGTGGTTTAAGTGACATTATTCAAAGAGAAATCTTGACAATAAGGATGGTTTTCTGAAAGATGTGATTTCAGCTGAATCGTCAACTAACGAATCTGCACTCTGCAAAACGGCCACTGTATTTTCATAATCAAACAGTTCTAAAACACGGTCTAGCATACCGTGGTCATAAGCATGTTGGAAAAGCTCGTACACGTCTTCAAAGTGGCCATCTGCGGTATACAACTGTGCTAGTTTTTCTAAATTCAAGGTTTCGAAAACTTCTGCGAATTCAGCAGCACCAGCACCGACACCAATAACACCGGGTTGCAAATCGATTGCATCAGCGACAAAAGTGACATTATCAAAGACTATAGAGCCATTAGCGCCCAATGCGTGTCTGCTGTAAGTTGCGTTTGGTAGTGGGTCAAATTCGGTGATGGTGAAGTTGTGTTCCATTTCGCCAACGCCAAAGTTTCCTGAAGAGGATAGTGTGAAGTTTGAAGTACCATTCTCTGTTGATTTCAAAGTTAGTAAGCTTGAACCGTTAACTGAGATGTCAACGTCGATTTTGTGAGTTAGATTGACCTGGTATGAGATGTCGCTTTCGCCAGGAACAATCTTTTGAGTATCTATTTTACAAGCTAATGGGAAAGCATGCGTGTAGTTTAGAGTTGGTAATGTTGTGTTTGATATTGAGTTCAAGATTGCAAAAGAGTGTTTAGCTGATGGAATGGAGACTATGTTTTGAGAGTCACCGAATTTTAACAAACTCATTATATTTGAATGTTCAATGCTGTTGAACGATTCTGTGGTTAGATTAACCGAAGACCCGTTTTTGAAAATATAATGTAAATCCGAGGAGACTTTATTCGAGTATTTAGCTCTTGTGATTTGTTGTAAGAAACCTGAGAATGGTGGGGCAATGGCAAATGCAGTAACGTTAGTTGAATTTTGATAAGACAATAATTCACCTGAACTGTCCAAGATAGACTCATCTTCCCAAGTGACAATATTAGCGGAGGTTATCCAGTTTGAGCCGATTCCAGAAGGAGGTTCTGCGCCGGCCAAATCGTCATCTAGACAGTTAGAGACTTGTAATGAGAATTCAGTGTTTAAAGACCAGAATAAAGGTAGTAAAGAGGTCAAATCGATTTCTAAAGCTCTCATATCAAAAGCACCAGTAGAGACAATTGGGTTCCATAATGCAGGAGAGATACCACCTGTGAAAATGACATTGAAAGGGTTTGCAGTTGCGACTCTAATACCATTAGCGAAAACGTGCACCACTCTACATGGACCATGACCTGAGAATTTGTGACCGTATTTTTCGAAAACTGGGACGTATTCATCAAGGACGTTTGAGTACCAGAATTCTTCTTGACTGTTACCTGTGACAAACAGTTGTAATTTAACTTTTGTTGTGTTTGAATTGAGAATTGGGATCTTAGAGTTGAAAGGCTTGTCTGGGATGTAAATCAAAGGAGGTCTTGAATCTGATAATGAATCAACCAAGGGGTAAATTTGGTCAGCAGCTTGGCCAAGAGAGAAGATTGAGTCCACTGCATGATGTAAGAGTTCGTCATCGATATCGTTGATTTGAATTGGATGATTCATAGACTGCATTGACATCACACTGGAAGATGATTTCTCAGTATCAAAATTGTAATAGTAAGCATTTAACAAGATTTGGAAAGATCCTGTTAGTCTTGGTGTTAATAAATTGTCTAATTGGAACATCAAGGTTGAATTTTTCATAAATAGGTTATTGTACAAGGACAAATCCTTTTGGGTGAAAGAATGGGATAGTTTACCGCTTGGTTCAATTGTGCTTGTTCTCCAAACTTCCACGCCATCTAGGTACAAATGTGCCAATCTATCGTACTGGACACCATCGACAAAAGTGTCTAATGTGACAACAATGTTAGTGAAGGAGATATTTGTTGGAGGTGCAATGTAGTCAACAATTGCCGGATGACCCCAGCAGTTTCCAAAAGTGAAATTGAGCAAAGACTGGTTGTACACCGGTTCACCGTAGTTTAAGATGGGGAACCCAATTTCCACAACCTCGTGTATCGAGGAGTTTGAGTATGGAGCGAGCAGTTTGTGTGTGGTGCTGGTGGATTCAGGAGATGAAAAGACGATTTGTTTCTTGTTATTGTTGTTGTTGCTGTTGTTGCCATTGAACAAATGGAATGAGAATAGCAAGATTGTGGAAACAAACAAAGCTATTTTCGAAATTAGCCTTGGTAAATTTCTACCAAGTGGTTTTTGGCAACCTTGTAAAAGCAGTTTTTCTTCATCGTACATTTTACTATGGTAATTGGTAGATGGTGATGGTGTTGCATCAAAGGAAGGGAATAGTGTTTTTTCGGTACACGATTGAGACTTGTTAGAGTCGTCTGTCTTTGAAGTGTTATTAGCAATAGTTGAATCTCTAATGAGCTGGTTCCAAAGGGACCATTCTCTAACTAAGGAGCCCTTTTTCATTGTGAGAGACTTCTGACACTACGTTTGGGCAAAAAAAAGATTTGGTGTTTTTAAAATGGAATGAATAAATTGGCTTGTTTGTTAGTTGGATTATGCTTCACTTTTATAAGGAAGTAAAAGAGTGTGAGTTGTTTGAAGCAGCCAGCACTCTTACAAACAGACCGGTGCAAAACTTGTTGATGGTCTAATGACAAGAAGATTGACTGTATAAATAAACAGGGGCTGCGTGTGTTTTTAAATAGGAAATTGGCTGCTTTTAAAGGTGGATAAAGAGATAAAGATGCACACGATATAGATACAAGGTAGAGAAAGAGAAACATGATAGAGATGGAGAAACATAAAGAGACTGTTGCAGCAATGGCTGTGAAATGCCAAGAATAATAAGAGATACGGATTAAAAACAACTGGTGCAGAGGTGTGTAGGGGTGTATTTTTTCATTAAATGAATTAATAAATGGAGAAGAGAGAAGAGCATCTGGAGCTTATATTTGAGCTGAAGTTGGTTTAGCTGTTTGTGTTTGTGCTGGGTTATTGTCATTGTGTGGTGAGTTTGGGTGTAATTCAAGAGGATTGATAAAGCAGAATATGATTCAAAAAATAAGAAAGATTTTCAGCTCGTTTCGGTCTGAGGAGGACGAAAGAGTGTACTCAAGAAAAGCGGTAAGTATAGTGTCGAGAAAAGTGAAGTGAAGTGCAGTGAACTACATTGAGCAATTGCAATTGTATTATTTATATATACTAACATGTTTTTTTCTTGTTCTTTTTATCACAGTTTTACAATTTTATTGGGTTTCTGACCTCATGTGTTGCCTTTTCGTATCTTGCGCAAAAGTTACACAAGACTGATTTGCTGTACTTGACAAAGACAAGCACAAATGCTTACATTATGTAGAATGTGTGGATGGAGCACTGGGCTGCTATTACGAGACTGGTAGAAGGGTTAAAATGATTTTAATTTATATCGGTTTCTAATTAAACCAATTTATTACTTAAACTAAACAAGTTCAATTACATCTCGTCTTGTATTATAGAGTGTTTCTCTAGTAGGAAAGTTCCTTGTTTAAATAGTTGGGACTTGTTGAAACTTTTCAAATACCTCCATCCAATTTTAGACTTGCAAAAATGGCAGTAGATAGAAGAGATGATGTAGTTGCCACTAGTCATTTTTGTGAATTTTGAAGTTGTTGTTGTGATGTTGAAAATTTTGGAAACCAACAATGCTGGGCCATGTTCACCTTGGTAAGTATCTGAGATGATTAAATTGGAGCAAGATAAGTGGTTAAGGCAATGGGTGCATTTAAATATTTTGGGGTTTTGTAATGGTGGTTGTAATGGTGGATTGGTTTTTGTACGTGGTGCTGAGAGTGTATAGTATTTCGAAAGTGGTGAATTGCCGCACTGGATTAGTCTTGTGGAGGTGTTACTAGAATTGAGAGTGTCGTGGTCGCTGTCATTGTCGTGGTCACTGTCGTACTGGTCGTCCTCATCATCGAGCTCCTCCTCCTCCTCCTCTTCCTCTTCTTCCTCTTCCTCCTCGTCACTGTCTTCTTTGTCATTATACAACAGCGAGTGTTGTTGGGATAGAGTCTTTGTTTTACAAATCAAGTTGTTATTTAAATTGCATGGGTCGATAGAAACAGAATAAGGAAATCCCATACTGATAGGTTGAGTGTTGAGTGTTGAGTGTTGAGTGTGCCTTTCCTTTCCGTGCCTTGCCTTGTCAGCAAGTTATAAGGTCATACCAGGTGGAAAGTACAAAGAAGAAAGGATAAGTAAATAAGGAAATAGGTGTATATAAGTATTGATAAGTGGTTACTAGTGTTTAATATGAAAAATAAATACAGTAAAAGTAGAGCAGTGGTGTATAAGACTTGAACAGTAGTACTCCACACAACACTACAGATAAAACATGAAACCAGATAATAGATGATAAGGTAATAGTTAATATTAATATGATGATATAATATATTACATACATACATATAATTAAACGGCTCCTGGTGTGACGTCATTCTTTTAAAATGAGATGGGTCTCTATATGATTAGCTAATCAACTAATACATCAGCCACTCCACATCAGCCACTCCACATCAGCCACTCTACATTAGCCACTCCTACCTCTCTATATGCCGAAATAGAGCTCGGTCATATCGATCGGTGAAAATATAAGAATTTGCGCACCCGTATAAAAAAAGCGAGAAAAAATAATAGTAATAAAATATATATGTACAACCAACAACCATACACCACCACTATACAATTTTAATTTTCCCCGGATGTCGCCAGCCCTCATTCCGATCCCGATTTATTTCCACGGTAAAGTAATAGTATTATACTATACTATAATATAATATAATATAATATAATATAAAGTATAGTATAATGTAATACACTCTCATCCTTGCACCACTCATTGCATAATTATACATTAAATTCTAGACTTGCCGCCTGGTAATTATTGTCTCTTTATTTTTCCCCTGGTAACTGTGTATCTCTCACCCGGTATCTCTTTTTCTCTGTTGCCTGGTGAGACTAAATTATATTCCCCCACAGCAATAATAAGAATTTACTGAGTGACTGGCTCAGAGAGTGACACATTCTCTTTGTAATTAGTATTTGAAAAATTTATTTATACTCAATATAATTATTTTACAAACTTATAAATTATATTAGTATATTATATACTATAATATATTATATTATATTATATTATATTATATTATATACAATACTGACATATATACTATATACTATATATTATATATATATCCATTTTATATAGTCACCCACCCAACCACCCACCCAATCACCAACTTGTCCGTCTGCACTCCGCTGAAAAATTTAAATTTTATTAAGAAAAAAGAAGAGACTCAGAGACTGAGAAAAATTCACTCCTGCAGGTTTCATTCTTTTTTGGCAATTTTGAAAATTTCAATTTTCTTTACTTGATTAATTGATTAATTGATTGATCATCTTGCTTTGCTTGTTTAAGACTACTTGTATCGTTTATATATTTACTCTTACACTTATACACACTCATATCGGTTCATTCACTAGCATCACATCTCATAACATCACATCACATATCTTTCTTGTACATATGATGTCTACAAACCAGGAAAACTCAATAATGTCAACCACTTCTCCACCACCACCACCACCAACAACAACTCAACATTTCAGACCAGGTCATGATTCAATCGAAATAGATTATGAATCTTTACCGGAAAATTCACCAATAGTGGCTCAATTAGTTGCAGGTGCTTTTGCTGGTATTATGGAACATACAGTTATGTATCCAATTGATGCTTTAAAAACAAGAATGCAAGCTTCAAATATTCAAGTAAATGAATCAATTATACAATCAGTCTCAAAAATTTCTTCAACTGAAGGTACAATAGCTCTTTGGAGAGGTATATCTTCAGTTGTGTTAGGCGCGGGCCCAGCACATGCAATTTACTATCTTGTTTTCGAATCAACAAAGACTTTTCTATATAATAATTTGGTCCTACAACGATCATTATCCAATGATAATAATAATAATAATAATAATAATACCAACACCAATATCACCAGTGCAATCAATCTTAATGCATTGACAAACTCAAATCTCATCACTGATGAAAAACATCCATTGATAGCCTCGGCATCAGGTATAGCTGCAACAACAACTTCAGATGCTTTAATGACCCCATTTGACGTTCTTAAACAAAGAATGCAATTATTATCTAAATCAAAAACATCAACTTCATCATCTTCAACAACAAGCTCGCTTTTCAAAACTGCAGTCTCAATTTATCAAAAAGAAGGTTTTAAAACTTTCTTCATCTCATATCCAACAACACTTATACTGAATATCCCATTCGCTGCAATCAATTTCGGTGTTTATGAATACGCATCCACAAAATTAAATCCTGATCAATTTTATAACCCATTATTGCATTGTATTTCAGGTGGTATATCTGGTGCTGCTGCTGCTGCAATAACAACTCCATTAGATTGTATCAAGACAGTATTACAGACAAAATCAATTAAAAACGTTAATGGTTTCATGTCGGCTGCAACAGGTTTATACAAATGTGGAGGATATTCTGCTTTCTTCAGAGGTTGGAAACCAAGAGTCATTTTCAATGTTCCTTCAACTGCAATCAGTTGGACAGCTTATGAAATGGCTAAAGCGTATCTTTTATCCACCAGTGATTGAAAACATTTGATAGACCAATCCATTCACTAATCCCTCCATAATTTCATCCACACCACTACTTCAAACTAGTTACTCAGTATCCATTCTTGTATTTAGTATATTTCCTCCTGCTTTTTTTATAAATGTGTCTTTTTCTCTTTCCTTCTTCTCTTTTCTTCGTACTCTCATGATAATGTTACACTCATAATTTATTATCAACTATATACAATACAAACAAATTAATGTTCAATAATTAAATTATCAGCATCAATGAATTTCTTCTCTTGCAGCTTTTTCTGTTTCTCCAAAGTTTTCAATCTAATCTTTTCCTGTTTTTCCAATTTTTTTTGTAATTTTAAACTCTTCTTATCAACTTGTTCTTTAACATCACCATTTGTACTACCACTACTATTCTTTTTCAATGGTTTCAATTTAAATGTCACTATATCTTTCAAATCACCTTCAATCTCAAACTCTAAATTACCGTCACCAATCAATTTAACCCCATCTTCAGTCTCACCACCACCATCTTCACCACCATCTTGATTACTCTCATTATTCATCATTTTCGATAATGTCGACATAATCTTTTGTCTACGCATTTTCTCAAAATCGCTCAATTTTTCTCCATTATTGATCCTTCTCTTTTCTCTATGGAAATTATCATTGTCATCAAGCACTAAATTAATCTTGAAACCTTTTAAAAAATGATGCTCAATCTCTTTTCTTTTCTGATTCATTAAATCATTTATCGTTATTTGCCATGAAATTCTAATTGTTTTCAATTCTTTATCATTACTAGTTGCCTCTTCATTACTCGTCTTACTATCTTGAATCCTAATCTGTTTCCTGTTCCCACTCTTGATGAAATTCTCTGTAACTTTCTCAGCAAGATAATTAGAGTAATCTTCTTTAGCAGTTCGAGAATCAACAACTTTAACCAAATAAACTTCCCCCTGTCCTTGACCGTCTTTCTCAACTTCAACTACCCGGATCAACTTGAGCCCGTTCTTAGACAGATCCAGACTCTTGACTATCCCTCTCACATTCACAATACCCATGTCTTTCCCGTCTTGAATCAATCTCACCAGCCCTTGCTTGTTAACATCCTTGATTTTTTGCAAAACAAGCTTCATCGCCTCTTGATCCCTCGCACTGCCGGTGCTAAACATCGGTCTCTTACCACCACCACCACCACCACCACCACCACCACCTTCTTGTCTATTCCCCATTTTCCCCTTGTTCCCATTGTAAGCACCTCCATTATCACCACTTGTGCCAAACTGGAACCTCTTCTTCTTTGCATACCCACCACCACCATTATTATTACCTACTGGCGCATTCTGTGAGCCAACCCTGTCTTTGTTCAACTTACTCGTGCTTGAAAAACCGCCATTCTCAGATTTAGCCTTTTTCGAACTGGTAATCAGATCATCAATCGAAAACCATAATTTCCCACTACTGTGAAACTCGTTGTGCTGTTGTTGTTGTGGCACGAATCTAAGCGCTATTTTACCCACACCAGGTCTCGTCACAAGTCTCGATATCATGTTGTCTATTTATAACACCCGAGAATCCTTGTGAAGTCAGTACATTACATGTTCAACTCTTCATATAACCAAATATAACTCCTTCCTCTATACTTTTCACCCACCTTCAAATAAATCTCTTCTTTTCTTTTTTTTCAAATAAAACTCAATTTACTCGCATTATGTAATCTGATCTTTTTTCAAATAAATAAGCTCTATTTCAAACTACAAATATATAAAGTATTATTAAATAACATACCAAGCTAATTGTTCAATTACTCTAATGGAATACCAGCATACTCGTCATATTTCATAGCTAAATTGATATTTTGCAAACACTGAGTAGCAGCACCTTTGAGTAAATTGTCAATTGTACCAACAATAACGACTCTGTCTTGTTTTAAATTGACATTGAAACCACCAACAACAACACCGTGTTTGCCGCTGATATCTTTAACTAATGGTGCTTCACCAGACACTTGGATCAATTTCTCATGTTGGTATGTGTCTTGGTACAGTGTTCTGATGAATCTCGAGTTGAGTTCTTCTTTAAGTGGAATAGAAATCGTATGTGTTATACCTTGGAACCAAGATGCAACATGTGGCATGAATGCAACTTCCAAGCCTAGTTGCTTAGAAATTTCACGTTCGTGAATATGGTCGGTCAATGAGTATGGTATCAAATTGTCTTTCAACAACTCCACGTCGTTCTTAGGCGATGGCTTAGTACCTGCTCCAGAGTAACCTGAGACACTGAAAATTGATGGACGACTGGCTGCGTATTTAACTAATGGTGCAATGGCAATTTGCGCACCAGTGGCAAAACAACCAGGATTAGCAATCTTTCTAGCATTGGAAATTTTCTCTCTCGAGTTGAGTTCAGGCAAACCATAAACCCATTCTCCAGTTTGATCGAATCTGTAATCTGCTGATAAATCAATTATCTTTGAATGACCTGAATTAACTTCATCAATTGCATCAACAAATGGTTTACAAACACCATTTGGTAATGCCATAACCCAAACATCAACTTGTTTGTTTGTTTCTAATTTCTTCAAATCTTCAATTTGTAAATTATCGTAAATAATTTCAGATTTATTATATCCTGTCAATTTTTGTCCTTTTAATTCTCTTGATGAAACATGACTCAATTCTAAATATGGATGTTTGTCAATTAAATTGATCAAGTTTTGTCCTGCATATCCTCTAGCTCCAATAAGTGCAACTTTAGCCTTTTCAGTGTTTGTACCTTTAATAATTGGTTTGTTTTCTTCACCTAAACAAGTTGTAGCAAATCCTCTTTCAAATTGTCTTTTAGACAAAAAATTTGATCTTGAAGTTGTGGAGTAATTTCTAACTTGTTGTCTTGATTCGAATATACCTGATTCATTGCTACCACTAATTGAATTTTTTTTTGAAAAATTTTCAACTAGTTTACCAACTTGTTCAACTGATTCAGCACCGTACCAGAATAAGATTTCTCCATTCTTAGAGAATGAACCATCAGATTTACCAAAATGCCAAGTTGTATTTGGATCATCTTCTTTAACAACCCATTGTAAAGTTGGATAATCTTTCTTAATAGCATTGAAAATGTTATCAGTAACATTATTCAACCAACCTGCTTTAGAAGCTAAGAATTTATCCAATTTAGCAACACCAGAAACATCTTCTTTAACTATAGCCAACACTTCTAATGGTTCATCGCCATAAGCTTTGAATTTGATTGATTCTAATGATTTCAAATATGAAGCCACTGAGGTGTTACCTGAAGAAATTTCAGAATCTCTCATTAAAGCATTTCTTAACAAATCTGGTTGTTTGAATTCTTGTAATGAATTTCTAGTTAATAATTTATAACCTCTTCTGATCAAAGTACCAGCACCTGAATCTGTAAATAATTCTTTTTGTAAATCGTCAACATCGATAATTGCCACTGATGAAGATCTTGGTAAATGCATTAACAAATCTCTAATTTCTTTAATTTTCAATTTGGTACCATATTTGACCCAACTTTGTTTCAATAAATCTTCATATTCTTCATCTAAATTAATAACTGAAATTTTCTCATTTGTATCACCATTAATAATACCACCTTTTTCATTCAAATAAACAATTTTTAAAGGTTCGAAAACTCTAGCAATTTCACCAGCTGCAACATCGGCATTAACATTTAAAATTTGACCTGATGAAGTTTCAGCTAATGAAGTTAAAATTGGTAATGCACCAGCTTGAATTGATGCTTCAATTGGTGCTTTATTAACACCTGTAATTTGACCAACTAATTGATATTTTTCCTTATCTAAATAATCAGCTTGAAAAACACCAGCAGTTATTGGTCTAGCATGAACACCCATTTTTTCTAATGCTGTAACTAATTTTAAATTTTGTTCAAGGAAACATTTTCTAACAACACTCATTGTCTTTTCATCAGTAATTCTAATACCATCAGAATATTGTGGTTCAACACCTTCATTTTCCAAAATTTCATTAATTTGTGGTCCGGTACCATGTAAAACAATTGGGTATAATCCAACATGATACAAAAATGCTAAACAAGATGCTAATTGTGGTAATTGTTGAGTAATGATAGCACCACCAACTTTAATAACTGCGAATTGTTGTTGTGAAACAGATGTGAAGTATTTCAAATACTGTTCAACTTCTCTTTTGGATCCGATATTGTTCAATAACTGAATCACAGTAGATCTGGTTGAATAGTATCTGATTGAAATCTTTGTTGAATTCGATAATTGGCTAGATGAAACAATAGCCGGATTGAACTTTCTCGATCCTGTGAAACTGATAGCTTGCTTAGCCAACAAGTTTCTAGTGACTGTGGCACTCTTAACAGTCTTGATCATTTTGTCGTACAACTGAAAAGAAAGACTGTGTTATAAAAACCAAGTTCTAAACTTTTTCAAAAATTTAGATATGATAAAATTTTTCAGTTCTACACAGTGTAGTTTTTTTCTTTAATACAGCTAAATCTACCTCGATAGCAACTGAACGAAGAATAATTAGCTCTGAAAATACAAAGAGAAAGTGGAAATGAGGGAAAGGAAATGGAAAAGAAAGAGACTGCCAAAAACCAACCATACAACAAGTTGAAGAAAGAACAATTAGAATCAGTAAAAGTAGTTGCAATGATCAATTAGTCAATAAACTCAGTGTCAGTCAGTCAGTCACTACTGCTATCACCACCCATCCTCCATCCACAACCACACAAAAGACTCATTTTCCAATAGGTGCCTAATGCTGATTAGTGCGCGACTCAATTTGTTTTTGTTGATAAAAAATTTTTTTTTCCTCTTTCTCGATGGCTGAAATAAAATTAGCGCGCTGTGGCTAGTGGCTTTTTATTGTATAAAAATTACCGTTTTGGGAATATAATGTGGCGTAGTAAAAATGTGTTTATGGTGTACGGGTGCGTCTGTGTTTTTATGTAATGGCTTATGTAACATTAATTCTTCCAAGGCTGTGTTAGTTGGTGTGAGGAGGAGCAGCAGCCTGGCAGACTGGTTTCGGTGATTCAAGAGATACATGATCGGATGGCATAACAAATCATAGTTGATAAAACCTTTTTGTATCTTAATCAATCACATATCATTTATTGAAATACGTCAATTGTGCTTAGGCGACACAGAATTTGCTTATTCTCTCCTAATAACCTTTCACTGATAGACCACGTTTGAAAATGTCCGACGAAAACGAAACAGGAGCTACTCCACAGGAGCAAATAATAGAAGCTGCTAGAAGGAACAATGTAGATTTGATAGATAGTATTATTGAAAAGTATAGTGACGACCAGGAGACCCTGGTGCATTTACTCAACAGCGCAACAGACTCCACAGGTAACACCGCTTTACATCTTTGCTGTAAGTACGGTTGTTATGAGGTTATGGACAAGATCTTAGATATCGAGGGAGTAGATATCGACCCTATACATCCGCTATCTGGTGAAACACCATTACATTATGCTGTCAACTATAGTTTTGAAGAGCCTGATTATAGTTTATACTTAGTGGAAAATTTAATCGAGGTTGGTGCCGATCCAACTATCAGAAATAAAGATGGCTTGAAGCCGGTCCAATTACTAGGAGATTCTAATGAACAAATTAAACTGGCTCTTGAAAGTGCCGAGTATGCCAGAAACATCCAAGGTGTGGACCAAAGTAGTGCAGCTGGTCAAGGCGACGATCTTAATGATGATGACGGTCCTTCCGATGATGATGACGAGTAATAGAATAAATTTTCCGTTTACCTGTTTTGTAGAGTGTTGTTGTCCGTTTTCCAAGTCTTTATAAAATTACATACATATATTTACCTCATCTTTTTTGTTTCCTTGTAAAGTCGTATAGTAGTTACCACCGAGCTACATCACGTTTATAAAGTTTCATAACTGTTCTGTACAAATCTCGCTCAAATGCTATACATTATATTTCTAAATCAAAATTGTCTATTGTAGATTCTCCCCAACCACCCATCAAATCCCATTTCACTGCTTTTTTCAGCTCTTCTCTTTGTTTCAGACTCGCTTTGAAAGCATTATAAGACTCACATTTACTGTTGGTTCCTCTCAGTATGTTCAACCTTTTCATAAACCGTTCTCTGGAAAGATCACTTTGATCATTAGGTTTGACCTCGCTTTTTGTTTGACACCCATCTTTCACTCCATTAGTTAAAACTTGCAGAAATGAGTGGCTGGGTGAATATGTAATTGATTTCAAACAGGTTCTGGAAACGCCTTTATTTCCAACCAAGGAGGAGTAATCGAAATTGGATTTTGTCGATAGAACGGTCAATGGCCTATAAAAACTATACCACTCTCTCAAACAATCTTTGTCCAACCTATCTCTGAAGCATCTAGTCAAGCTGGTGTGGTTGATCTTATCTTTGGGCAAAACTAAATATTTCAAACAAAACATTTTTGGATCCTCCACTAATCCATACGTTGCACAATTCAACATGGATGTAAACTGTTTCAAGCACAATTTATCTGAACATGATTTAGAATGCGACATGGGTGAATCTTTACGCCCAGGTTTTGTTCTCACTAGTCCAACCTGATTGAAATTTGATCTGCCCCTGACAACAGTACCAGATATCTCTTTATTACAAGTTTCCCATTCTGTTTGATCTTGAACGGTTTCTTTCACATTCTCTAAAGAAGCATCACCGCAGGGGATCTCACTTATATACATCGCAAACTTCATTTTATCGTCAATTAGAGTATATTTGGCATCTCCTGACTCTGAATCGTCAGCAGGTTTTAAGAATACACTTTTTGCACCCTTTTTTATATTCTCAATCTCAGACAGAATACAATAGTTGAATAAACGTAATGATAAGATCTCAGCATGTTGATCGTGTATCAGACGACCATTACTGATCTTGCGTATCTTTTCATCCGAATTCACTTTGACACCAGTAGTCAATGTTAGCAACACCAAGTCGTAGTCAGAATTATGCTCTGCGTGCAAGTCGAGCTTGCGTCTTTTCGACTTGAGTTCATCACCATCCCGATCGCTGTCATTACCAGTACCATTAACCTTTCCTTCATCAACATTTTTCTTAGGCACTAATACCACTATTCCGGCAAGCACAGTTGACTCGTTTCTAGCTTTATCAGGCTTCGCATTTTTGAATTTCACCAGTGCTTTGTCTTTCAACTTCGAAGGTCTTTGAAATTCATCAAGCACTAATGTTGAAATTGAATCACCTAATTGAAAAAGTTTCTCATTCTCATCGATCATAGCAAATAATGATCATGATACTTGTATGTTCAATGTCATGAGTTGTTGAAAGTGTATGTATTCTTTGTGGCCATACTGCAGAAAATTATAACTCAAGTTTTAAAAAGTATGGTTGAGTTTCTTTTGATAATTATTAAAATGTTTTAAGAATTGTTTTTCACTTGATTGATAACCAAAAAAGTACAAAAATAAACTGCGCAAGCCCGGAATCGAACCGGGGGCCCAACGATGGCAACGTTGGATTTTACCACTAAACCACTTGCGCTTTTGTTGTAATGAAAGGGTTCCTGTGGTCCAATTATACCCTATTCCTATTTCCGTTAGATCTCAGTGTTACTCTGTCCTGAATAACGTTTACTTTAACTTACTGCGTTATTCTCAGTTCTATTCCAGAACTGATATCGAGATAACCTTAAACTGTGGTTCACTTAACTTAACTACTTAGTTTCCTTTCTGCTTGCTTGCTTGCTTGCTTGCTTGCTTATATATCTTATATATATTAACTAAGTTCTCAAACTGACTTTCTATTCCTGAAGACGGGAATTCCAAGTCTGTTTATACCACAAACATAATAACTCAAATACTAACTAAAATACTAACTAAAATACTCATTGATACTTTGATTGCTAACTTGCTATTAAGTCATACCCCGCATTATTCTTAACTTGGTTGTACGACTTTCTTAATTTGTTAATCTGTTAACTATTCTTGGACTCTGTACTTATCTCTTTTTATCTGCTAATTCTTCTTATCTATGTGCTTTTCTTTTTATCTGCTTTCGTTTCTTTTTATTGATGGTCACGTGACTTTGGAAATCAACCTTTCTTGAATTTACTGATCCCTTACATGTAAAATTTTACTGGCTGTTAGTTTTGACTGTTTAAAAATCAAACTTTATAAACTTTTAGTTTAATACAAATTGTAAGTTACAAAATTGTGTTTATTTACCTTTCATGCCAAACGTGTTCATACTTTTGTCACTCTGAGATAATAGTTTTGGAGCTTTGTGTCTATACTATTAGGAAAATTATACAACAAGCCATTATACCTTGAGAAATGTGCATAAATGGGATGAATAATTCGAATTAAATTTTACCAAAATTGAAAAAATTAGTCAACTTCAGATAAATTGACAGGTTTCAAGTAACTCTACATTAAAAAAGATAACTTAACTTTGTATTATTGTGTATGATCTGCAATAGCTTTTTATGTTTCCTGTGGAGAATACGTGAATTTACATGTGGTTAAATCAATAAAAAGATTTATATACTCGTACCCAAAAAAGATAATTTTGATTTAAGATTTTTTGCATGACAATTTTAACAGTAAGGAGGATGATTTTACTGTAATTTTGAGGCCGTCGTGAAACGTTTATAAAAGTAGAGTATCATTAGTTTTGGCTATGAAGTGACGAGTATACATCAATCAAAGAGCTCTATATGGGTTGTTACTCAAATATTTTGCTAAAATTTCTAGACATAGTTATTACTGAATTAAAACATCATTTACAGTAACACCTCTTGGAGCTTACATACGCTGATTTTTGTTACCCTATGAAACATTACCGTACACTCTAAATTACTTAAACTATGGAACATATAGATATCCACTCTGATCTGCAGTTCTCTCGATAAAACCATCATTAATCAGACTCTCAATTACTTGTTTCAAGTATTGCTGAACATCTCTAGGACCTGAACCGCTGTTGTTCTCCAACTTACTCAAATTAATACCGTTATGTTCTATGTATTGAAGGATATCAAGCATTAAGGTGTCATGTTCCATTTGTTTTTCAGCTTTCAGTTTAGAAGTTATATACGCTTGCAATCTCATGGTTAACATTTCTTCGAAATTTCTCGATGAACCCGTTTTAATAGACGAAGAACTCGAGTCCTCGCTTGAAACACTTGTTATTTTCACTGTTTTTTTGGAACTTTTGAACTTCTTATTTATTGCGTATTTTTTATCTTTTTGCGCGAGCAACTTGAATTTGCCATTCACCAAAATTCTTAATACGTCATTTAAAAGTTTATCATTCATTCCTGTCATCGACTGCAACGATTCAAAACTGAGATATGTGTCATCATCATATTCATCATCATCAAACGCTAACAAAACAGAGGCATGATATATGGAGCAATCAACAGATTTAAGCGTTTGCTCGTCATTACTATCAAATTGAATATCAATGACAACTCTTTCAAAATGTAGTTTCCATTCTAAAGAACGATATGGGTGCAATTCACGATAAAATGAATCATATTGTTTCCTCAAAATATCCACTTGCTTTGGAATTATTAACTTTTGATTTTCAGGAGGACGTGGCCAGTGTTCTGGATTAACACTGCAAACTAAAGTCTCTACTTTTTTCAAGCTGTAATGATGGGAATGCACAAACTTATCCAACTCTTCGTTGGAAGAAATTACGGCTTGAATCATTTGATCTGGATGATCAATGTAATCTCTACCATAAACAAAAGAAATGGTTCGTACAATATCTTTTTCTTTAAGCAATGAATCCTGGATTCCAAAATCATTGGAAGAACCAATGTATTGACCACGCAATAACCTCATCGAAAGCAAAATTTGATACTTGTCAAAAAATTGATGTCTTTTTTCTGGCACCATTCTCAATATGGAATTGATTGCATGATAGTCGATGTCAGAAACTTCCGTCTTTGAGTGTTCTTTCTCTAAATCAGTAACTTTCTTAGCTGGCTTATACTTACTGAAAAACATATCTATGTATCTCAAAAGTGCATCACATACCACATTCGATCCATTTGGCGTATCTGAAACTACCTTGATGGTGACGGCCTTAACAGGATTCATAAGCCCAAAAGAGTGAAAATAATTAAATACTTTATATGTTCTTAGTATATAACTCATTATATCTTGGATTAATGTAGAGTTTTTGAGGTTGGTAGTCTGTGATGGTACATGTGAACTTATCAATTTTTTAAATAACAATTCCTCTGCATCTGCAATGTACTTCACCAAAAAGATTGAATCCCAGTTTTCATACTTTGAAAAAACAGAGTTTATAAAGACAAGCTCCTCTTTAAACTGTTCGGGTTGCTCAATGTATTTTGCAAACAAATTCACTGGAACTAAAGAAAATACATCTTTGAATATTATGAACAAAGCTTTTTCCTCTATATGA
Organism: Ogataea sonorensis; assembly: GCA_037951595.1. Taxonomy (NCBI): domain Eukaryota; kingdom Fungi; phylum Ascomycota; class Pichiomycetes; order Pichiales; family Pichiaceae; genus Ogataea; species Ogataea sonorensis. The sequence goes on along the minus strand of JBANDG010000003.1, from coordinate 2,175,914 downwards.
GCCACTGAAGGAAATCTAGTAGTTGCTTGTTTTAAAAACGTTTGAAATCTATTATTGAAAGAAAGAGCATCGGTGAAAAATGTTTCTAAACTCCAGGAACTTTTTGCATTAAAAGCAATCTGTTGCAATGCATCTTCAATTACCGGAGCTAACCGTATACTACCGGTTCGTCTACCATTTTGTGCCTCTGACAGTTGACTTTTTTGTAAATCTGATATAACATTAAGGAAGTCAACAAGTGTCTCCATGCACTCACTACTTGTATTGTAATTGTTGGTAAGCGCATCCTCCAATGTATCATAAAAGTGAGATAATATTCTTTGACGAGTTGAACTTTCTGAGAAATCATTTATTTTAACTTCATGATCGGAATTCTTGTTGGAGTCAATCAAACTTTCAGCATAAAGACAATTACCAAAATCACAAAATCTCAATCTTTTTCCAGTGGCACCTACTCTAAACGTTGTCGAAGAGTCAACATGCAGAAACATGCTTCTTATTTTTCGTATACGATCAGCCCATGTTCTATATTCCCTAACGAATATAATCAGGGCATTGTTTGCTGGAGATGAATCACCCTTTATAGATGAGGGAGTTTCTAGAATCAATTCACTTATAGGACCAAAGATGTTCTCATTATAGAAATCACGTATTAGTGAATAAACACTAATAATATACTGTTTGTCTTTTTCCTTTGCAATGGTGTTAGTTAATGAGTTATAGTACGCTAGTGACCCATCCAACTGTGATAGTTTAGCTCCTGCTAGAATTTTTGTCACTGCAGAGTTTAAAATCTTGGCCCGATTAACTTTAAAAGATGATTCAGTATCATTAGACAAATCCATCATATCATCATCTATGTGTTTAGAAGAAGAAATAACTGAGGGTATCGGTTGATTTGCGCTCTCACCATTAGCATTATCACCCTCTTCCTCCTCCTCCTCATCATCACCAATAGATACAGCTGCCTTTTTTTTCTTGGATTTGTAGCTCAAATCAGAATTCTTTCGTTTGCTGGATAGAGTACGGTATTTATCAAGATCAACCTCCGTAAACTGAATTCCATTTTTTGTTTCATCATTCAGTTGCAGTGAGCTGCCATTTTGCACGAAATTAGATAAAAGCGATGGAAGAGTCAGCTCATGTTGAACATTGAGTGGAGTTTCAAACTTGAACAATCCGTTGACAGAATCCATGTCAAAACAATGTGAGTCTAGCTATAATGTAACTTGAAATTCTACAAATGCCTGTCAAATGTTGTTTAAAAATGCTTAAGTAGTCTGTTTTAAAGTTGAGGTTATTTAAACATTTAAATCACAAAAATTAAATGAGACTCTTGGGTGGTTGTGCGGCTTTTAAAGAATCAAATTTGAAAGATTTGAAATTTGGTGTAAACGATGACAATAAAGTTACACTGATCTACCATTTAACAAATATATAAATAGTTGACCATTGAATTGCTAAGAACAAGACAATTGAACACTTATGGGAGATTGTCAAACAGCATACATACTAAAAACATACATAAAGAGGGAAGCATAAATAAAACAAAAAAAAGCAAGAAAGAACGTAGACACTTGTTGAAAAAAAATTATAGGAAAAGCTAAAAGTTAACAAAAAAAAAAAGAAAAAAACACCACATTGTTACAAAGTATAGAAAATAGTTGACACATAAATCCCACTAGATAAAGCTTAATCTTCCTTAGGATTGAAAATATCAGGTGCCGCGGCAATCAATTCCTCTATAACTCTTTGCTGAACCAATATATCATCCTTTTCAGTGAATTCATTAACCAGCAAATTATTCGACCAAACAATACTGATATTTTTTATATTCATTCTAACTTGAGGCATATTGCTTAGATTGATGAAATGGAAAAGCAAGTCACGTAGAGTAAAGTAATTTGCGTCTGGTAATTCAAACACTATTCTGTGCAATTGAACTCTCATTGTAGCAGGATCTTCAATCTTACCAGTATTGAAAAATCCGGTACTTTTTTCTCTAGTTAATAGTGGATCTGGCAGTTCTGAGAAAAAGTTTTTAAGCATGGATGCAATCATGAAAACGTATTCATCAGAAACATTTGATGAATCTGGAGGATCAAGTAATGACAAATTGGTAGGATCACTATCAATTAAACGTTTCATTTCTTCGAGTTTTAATTTATTTGGTGAAGATCTGTATATACCAGGAGAATTCACACCGTATTTTTCAATTAAAGCAATACAGTATTTAACAAACAAAGGAACCATTTCTTCATCATGCGGCACTTCTTCAATTGGACGACCAAACAGTAATCCACCTTCACCAATAGGTTGTTTAGAAATGTTAACCGATGGTTGAATAGAGCTGGAACTCATGTTTGCTAAGGAGGTGAAACTTGATTCATGTGAAGGATAAGACTCAAAATTTTTAGAGTGTGTGTAAGTTGAAGGACCTGAACTATCCATTGATCTAGGTCCATTGACGTTATTAGAACGAGTTGGATCCAATGTGGAATACACAGGATTATTCTTTTGATTGGTTAATGAGTATGATTTAGAATTCGAAGGAGATGAAGTGTTTAAATCTGGATTCAAAGTTGAAGATGCGCCACCATTTGTTGCAGCAGCGGCACCAATAAGACCAGTACCGACGCCAGCAGCACCAACAGCGGCTGATGTCATAGATGGCACAGTTCTCGTTGGAGTCGATATGCTTGGTTTTTGTGGGTTAGTATGTCTATTATTGTTATAATCATTGAATGGAGATGCTGGTTTGTTAATTCTGGACTTATTTGAGGGCTGACTACTACCTCCACCAAATATGCTATGTTTCTTGTATTGAATTGGAACAAAAGAAGATTTGGTTTCCAGTCTTGATCCACGTAAATAATTATAAAGTGATTTTTCAATATCAACAGCAGCTGTAATTGATCTCATTGATTGACGATTTGAATTTATTGGAGCAATTTGATTTCCTAATCCCACTATTAATGATTCATTATAAGATGCATATTTAGCCAATTGCACTTGTAATGCGGTTTCAATTTCTAAAATCAAATCACGTAATTTTTTAGACATTTTTGGTCTGAAAACATTGACTAATTCTTCTTTACTCTTTTGAGATGAATGAGCTTTTGAACTGTAATCATGATCTGCAATTTGAATCTTTTTAATCAATTCTTCTTCTTGTTGAGAACCGGTTTTTCTACCTTGTAATGTGATTTTTTTAGTTGATTGATCACTATTTCTCAATTTTTCTAAATCTGAACATAATGATCTGTATCTATGCTGTGCCTTTTCTGCCAAATTAATAATATCAATTGTTTCTTTTTCTCTTCTATGACAATCTTCTTTTAAAGTTTTTCTCAATTTTGTAAATGTAAAAGATAACGAATTTAATTCTTCATGCATTTTTTCTAATGCTCTAACATAAGGTGTTCTAATATCTCCTATAGATTTATCATCAAATGAAATAATTTGATCTAGACTTTCCACAACTGAACCCTTTGGGGTACTGAATATATTAGCTTTAATTGAAGATCTGCTATTAGTAGCCACTCTTTTCATGTCTCTACTATAGCTCTCCTCATAACTATGTTTTTTCTTCAAAAAATTAGAAAACTCATCGGTAACTTTAATACTTTGCTTCAATCTGACTAACAACAAGTTTAACCCAGAGTCTGATTTTAAAATTTGGCCAATACTTTCATCACTTAGTAACTCAGCATTTGAGTGATTGGTATCGTTACCAGTTTGAGCCGAAACTGACACAGCTGGTACTGATGATTCTGCCTGTTTTAACGAGTCAGGATTCGAGGATGACGAAAAATCTCTTTGGCCTGGCATATTGAATAGTGCACTCAATGGTTTCAAGTAGCGACTGGGCTATCTATCAGACTAGTGAAATTGTTTAAATAGTGATAACCAATATGAAAATCAAAATAAGGTAAATGTAATGTAAGAACAAGAGTCAAGTTCTTGAGCTTGCCAAAATAAAAATTGCTAATCTCTAAAAACACAATTCGCAATATGAACAAACACTACTATTCTATTCACACTAAGTCTAGAACGTCAATTGTACGTACAATGATTTTCAACCACTTTTAATTCCAACTCTATATCTCAAAAAATAAAATTCTTTATATGTTTTAACAACCCGAAAACGTTTCTATATAGACATGATTAAACAATTTCAACAGACCAAGACGATACAAAGCCAAAGTTCTGTTAGATCCTTTCTCTCTACGTAACAATTTTTCCGTACCGTTTACAACTTGACCAAATGACACCTTTACGCACACGCTCACGGTAACGCTTCTCATCGGTTTTATAAAAGGCTTATAAAATTGTATTATACACCTTTACACGGGAAAGTTATTTAAAATGCTTCTCTGCACAGCTGCGCCACAATTTATGTGGCGAGTAAAAAAGATTGATAAGAAGGTAAATACTTACTATTTATCTACTACATGTGTGATCATGGCCATGATCCTTGTATAATACACAGCTGGAGGTGTTGAATATACAGCACTCTAAGCTGGCGAACCACTGGTCTTTCACCAATTGGGAAACTAGCAATCTCTCATCTACATCCACATGTAGCATACCGAGGAGAACTCTTTCCAAATCTCCAATACTGATTTCGTCTTTTGTGGTTTGAATCCAGTTGTCCAAATCAACAACAGGAGCAATATCTATTAAGGATCTTTCAGTGGGTTTGAGAAAGGCGTAGTGTGCGTATTTCGTATCTTGTTTAGAATCCGCAACACTCCAAATGGCGTATCTTTGCCTGAAGACTAGTTTCACTAACACACAACCTAATGACCACGCATCCGATTTAAAAGAGTCGTATTTCAGCAAAGTGAATACTTCTGGAGCTGCCAAGATCTTTGAACCAATCAACCCATAACTGTAAAAAATAGCAGGTTCTTTTTGTTGTTGAAATGCTACAGAGGAGCCAAAATCGATAATTTTCAAATTTCCCCTGGTGTCCACACAACAGTTTTCCAATTTTAAATCTCTATGGTGGACTCCGTTTTGTTGTAGATGGTTCACACCATTGACAAGCTGTTTGAAATAGCATAGTCTTTGCTTAGTACTGATTTCAGTGTTGGTTTTGAGCAATGCGCTTAATGTGTTGGGCACGTATTCCTGGACATAGACTGGGTTCCTGCGATTTCTTGCAGCAGGCTTGAATATAACAAAGAAATCAATGTATTCTGCAATATTCTCATGCCTAGGGATATATCTGTGTAAATCTGGTTCTTTTCGTATGAGTTCAATAAAGTCTTTATCAGACTGATAGGACTCCCTATCGTTGAATGTCTTTACAGCATACAGCTTGCCGCTCGAGCTCGAATGTAAAGTTACAGTGGCCGTGGTCCCTTTACCTAGTTCTTTAACAGGTTTCCCATACTTAGAACTGGGGAATTTCAAATATGTTGAAGGAGACACACTAAACCTCTCACCATCACCAGTGTCAACTGCTTGCTGGGTAGCAGAATCACTGTCAGAGTCTTTTTGTTTCAAGCGCACCAGTTTAGTGGTCACTTTAGACTTGAACTTTAACATGGGCTTGTCATTAACCAGTCCAGTAGTGCACTGACCTTTGTAAACTCCACATATACTCACCACATTCAATAACTAGCTTCAACATAATCACACCCATACATACATATAGATCTGAACCGTATCTCAGATCTCTTTATAACCAGACACAAGAGTCGTGACTCGATGCCTCTTTGCGTCTCTCGCTCGTGCTTTCCATTACCAGAACACAACACAACACAAGACATTTTATAGAATGGAACTTCCCTCGCGGCACAACGCCCGAGGTCATTACTCCCGCCTGGCTCCGCTCCAGTGGTTTTCTTCTATTGCAACGGCTTTTCCAACGGTTTTCTTCTGCTCGGTCGCTCAGCATTAAAAAGCACACAAAGAGCTCATCCCAGATCTGCTATTGGCGCTTTTGACGCTATTAGCGCTTTTGAGCTAGCTATTAGCGCATTGGCGCAATTTTTACCATTTACAAAAATTCACTTGTTTTCAACTTCCCTTTTCGGAAGTAACAACCATCTCACCAGACGGATAAAGATTCCACACATGATCAAAAATTAATCACACACTCCGTAAACACAAGAGCCTTTTATATTGTTTTATTTTATTTTTCATAATATATATGTTGTTGGCTACAATAATTGTCAACATTAGCCTGGTGAATGATGTGTATAGGTCATCTAACATTTTTATCTTATTATGAACCACTTAATCTTTCACCCTGTCTAGTTCGGCCAGTTTCTCTATTTCTTTATTCTGTCATTTAAGTGTTTTTTTCTTTTTGGTATTCTCTTTCTTGTCTGTCGTAATAGACTCAAACAGACAGATAACAAACCACAACCTTTACAAATTAACTACATTATTGAAATACAACATACCGAATCCACTTGAATGACCATATAGTGAATTAAAAATTAAAATTACTGAAACGTGATGGTATACGACGGAGAAGCTTACCGATTTGATTTCTATAAGCAAGAGCTAGACTCGTGCTGCTTCCACCGTCCAGGTTTTGCCAAAACTTGCACACCATCCTCACCATCTTTGAAATCGTTATACTTAGATAAACGTTCCAACTCGTACAGCTCTTTGAAAAATTCATTAAGCTCCACCACAACCACGAGAAGATCAATACTTTCCAGACTTAATTCATCTTCTTCCATCTCATCGTGCGACTTCCCAAGTGATATCAGTGAACTGGGTAATACCAGTTTCAACTACTCAACGTTACCTCGATACAGCCACGAAGAAGATGCATTTTACAATAATAGCGGGTTTTTACCCAAACATAGTTGTCTCCATTCTAGAGACGAAATTTACACCGTGCCATTTCAAGTTCAGGTCACTGCCGTTACTCTCGGAGATGTTACGGAGACATTTAACAAAGAGAGCAGTAATATACGGAAAGTGGGAAAGCAATGCTTTCTGAGTGCCGTCGAATCTGTATCCGCAACAGATCATCCTTTGTTGGACTTGTCCGAGAAGAGTGAATCGAACGTGATTGAAAGACAAACTGGGAAATCCAAGCCAAAATCGAATTCATCCAATTTGAAGATACAGGGGCTTTCTAAATCAATGAATCTCCTAGTGAACTGCCATTCCACCTTGATTAACGCGGTGAGTAATATGGTTTTGTCTTACAGCAACCGCACAATATTAGGCACCACCAAGCTTCTTGAAGATGAAGTAAACCTGACCAAGTTTGAGAAAAGGTTGAAACTACTTGACGAGAGAGAGATACCTTTAGTGACATTCCAAATAGAGTATAAGACTTTGATTGATACAACTTTGCATCCACAGGGCGTTGATAAAAACTTACTGCCATATAAAAACAGAGAAGCTAGGGTCAATCCCGATTTCTTAAGATTCTATGCTCTCGATACGACGGCTAAACAAAAAGGTTTGCTGTCTGTGACAGATTCTATGGTTGATTATTACGAAGAGATGCAAGAAGACTTTATATATGACGAAGAAGAGGAAGAGGAAGATGAAGAGGAAGAAGACTTGAGTCTTGAAAATTCATCATCATCATCATCATCATCAACATACTCAACAAGTTCTGGTTCAAACCTATCGATTGATTCGTATACGGATTTTCTTGATGAAGAAGAAAATTTTGAATCATTTCACGACAATACAAGACCCGAAACTTGGTTTTTCTCACAGCTTGAATCTGCAAAACAAAGACAAGAGTTGAAGATTGCTTCGCTCTCCAGAAACAAGATGTGGAAAAACGTTATATTGGATCCGAGATCCGACGCTATTTCATTCTTCAGACAGAATGAAAAATACATTAATTTGCATAACTCTGAATTGCTGGCCAATTCGAGACATAAATTCACAAAAACAAAACCGCATGATAGATCACGCACACCTTGGCTCTCTATATCTGATGTTGAGCGCGATTTGAAATTGAAAACACAGTATATAGGAATTGAGGATGGTCACGGTATCTTAAGAAACCAACCACACACTCAATTTGTAGTCAAGGGATGGTGTAACCAAAAATGGCTTGCGCAACAATACTAATTGTACGAAACGTAACTCACCATCTGTGATCTACTATATTATAGTATAATATATAAACACCGCTTTGAATAATAGATAAGTAGATAATAAATGAATCAACGCTATTCACACATAATTACATCCACTACACCGTCAAATGAATCATTTCCGCGAGTGAATCATGATGATTCATCCTGTCAAGAGTCATCCCTCCAATTTTGCAATTATTGCTCTGCCCGAAAAAACAATTACACTCACACCCCACCCCGCTCCCGCTACGGAGGAACATAAAAACTAGTTTTTCTTGTCGACCCCACACCCCCTCCACCATATTAATTTACCTGTGTTACATAATCACCGGCCGATTTAATTGATTTTAAATTCCGAAAAAAGCAGGAAAAGAAAAAAATAAAAATTTACCAAGCAGCAAATGTGCAGAATGACCCGGGGGTCGGGTCATTCAAGGGAAAAGAGTGAGAGTAAAAATTGGATCATGTTGTGTGTGTGTGTGTGGTCTCTGTCAGCTGGTGGTTACGATATGCTAAGGTGATTGGATTGGACTGACCAAGAATCATTAAGTAAATCATCAATTGTTCAATCGAAGAGTGTTATTTAAGTAGATACAACCAAGTCTGTTTTATAGAAAAACTAAATCTTTTCTTATTTTGCCACTCTGTTTTATTTCACATTCTTATTTCTGTTTATCTCAAATTTTATCCAAACTACAATAGTATCTGTATTGATAATTTTGCTTTATAGTTTAAACAGTACACTTTTACAATAATAATCCACAATGCTTAGAACAAGTTTATTCAATTCCGTTAAAAAGTTTGCTGTTCCAGTGCAATCTCAAATACTCTCCAGACATTTGCAATCGCAATTTAAGTCAAGCTTGAGAAGCTTCTCTACAACTTTACCAGCTTGTTCAATCAAGATTGGTGAATTGATCCCAACTGACATCCCATTATACGAAAAGAATCCATCTCATGTCATTGACCTGGCTAAAGAGTTACAAGGTAGAAAAGTTTTAATTCTTGGTGTTCCAGGCGCATTCTCAGGCGCTTGTACTGATGTTTTCATTCCAAGCTATGTGAGACAATTCCACAATTTTATCTCTTTAGGTTTCCAAACACTAGTTGTTGTTTCAGTGAATGATGTTTTTGTTATGAACGCATGGAGAAAATCATTCAATTTTAAAGCTGAAGACCCAAATATCACCTTTTTCGCTGACCCACAAGGTAAGTTTGTGAAATCTCTAGGATTGAGTTTTGACGCCACTGCATTTTTCGGTAATGAAAGAGCAAAGAGATTTGTGCTAGCTGTTGAAAACGGTAGAGTTGTTGCAGAATTCGTTGAACCTGAAAACACTCCAGTCACTATAACCGCTGCTGACAAGGTTATCAAGAGTCTGCCTGGTTTAGAATAAGAAATTGTGCTGCATTAGAGCATATAATAGTGCTATATTACTTTTAATATTTTTGTTGTTGTTGTTTTTATTCTTTTTACCCGTTTTTTTGTTATTGTACTACACATGATACACCAGAAAGTTGACCTTTCAGTTTTCAAAGAGCTTAAAATTTAAAGTACTGTTATCTTTCTTTAGAGTTCGAATGTAAACTTTAGTATCACTATACAAGTGAAGCACTTATTCAGTTTCCGAGCCCGAGGAACCATTTGACTCGTCAACAACTTCATCACTTACACTTGTTACATCGCTATCGGCATCAGTTTCCTCGTTATTGGAATTACCGTCCTGGGTATGTGGCTCACCTTCTGAAGACTTCAATACGTTAGTGAGGTTTCTTTGAGTCGGTATGAACTCAATAGACTCTTTTTTCAAATCGTCGTTATCTGTACTATTGTCACTATCCGATAAAATGGGACGTACTTTTGCTCCACCCCTTCGCTTAGTTGGAGAGACAGGCTGCTGCTGCTGTTCATCATTTTCCAACTTTAACTTTCTCTTTCTAGGACTCACTTCTTGAATTTCCTTCAAGTACTCGGGCACTTTTGTTTCGTCAAATTCCATCTTGATAATCCCATCGGGATCCCTTAATGGATTAAACAGTTGGGTTTTATCCTCTCTAATGCTCGTGAATCGTACGGGCTTTAAAAACCGCAATTCTGTCTCGTTCAATTTACTCTCATCAATTTTGAAAACCAGTCCATTTATTATCCCGTACAACTCATTTATTTTCGATTTTTTGCTGTTTATTAAAGGAAGCACAACAGTTTCTAAATTAAGCTTTTGCCTTGTTAAGCTGCTCTTCAAGACGTCAAATGAAGAAACACTCTGATTTAGGTCTGATTGCAACTCTGTGATCTGCTTAGTCAAAGTATCAATTGTCTGTTTGTACGTCAACTCTTTCGAATACTGATTTTCTAACTGTTTCCTCAACTGATCAATCTCTTTATTCTCCGATAAATTGCTAGTTTCGTTCTCGGTTTTCAGCAATTCCATGGAAAACAGTCGCTTTGACAACCCATTGATTTTCAAACTCACCAAAAAGACCACATGATCATCATTTTCATCCTGGATAATGTTAAACTTGTACTTTAAATCAAATAGTCCCTCAACTAGCAATTTATGTACCCAATTACACCATTGTTTCTGATCGAGACCAGCAATTGGCCCCATTGGCCCCACTGTCCCCACATGATCACTTGTAGGGTATGTGAAACTAGACCTGTATAACCAGTTATCAAGACGAGCTTCAACTGAAAAGTTCAAAGTCTTGACACTGTCCTTATCGGTTCCAATTGACGTTTCTCTTTTGTTTAAAAAATCATCAACTTCGTCAGTTAGCGGTCCTTCTAGGGACCGGTCACTTGATTCATCGTTATAGTTAGTAACAGTGACCAACGTCTTTGTTGGTTTATCGCTTAATGCCGTTGGGACATAGTCTGCCAAAAGCACTCTTGATTTTGAAGAGCTTACTGATGATGACATGTCTGATAAGAATTCATGTTTGAGGTATTTAAGATCTATCTTAACTCCACTTGACTTGCTCAATACCGCAGAATTTTGACAGTCTCGGGCTTTAAAGCAAAATTTGTAATTCGCTGAAAGAGTGCGAGAAACTTTGCAAGCAATAAAAACACAGTTTAACTAAAGTTTATTCTTCTTTCCAGTGTAGGTGTAGCTCACAACAATATTAAAAAAACACATCAAAAACACAACTGATAATAAACAGAAAGATAAACACAAAATGGTAAGTTCCAGGTTTACTCGTTTTCTGACACCATTGAATTGAAAGTACTAACAAATAGAAAACGACTATTTATAGGAACATCCGGCATTCACATTAGGAGGACTATCACTAGTTGGTGGTATCATGGGTTACGCTAGAAAAGGATCATTGCCATCCTTGATTGCAGGTACTTCAATCGGAGCACTTTATTTTGGTGCTGGATACTTGTTAAAAAACAACATGGAGTACGGTATTCATACTGCGCTAGCCACTTCAACTGTCTTGTTAGGTGCTGGAATCAGCAGATCTGTCAAGAGTAAATTCAAGGCACCTGTTCCTATCTTATTAGCTGTCTTGGGAGGTGTTAGCACAACTTACTACGCTAAGAAGTATACCGAGTTTTACTAAGTTTAACTAAGAATTATATATGTACATAAATTAAAATTGAATATATCTGTTACTGTAAGTATTTTATACATTTAACTAAAGCAACGGGATTGACTTTGACAATGTTTGGAGGTGAAGATAAGTTTTCACCAATAACTGAACAGATTATATCTTTTTCTTCGGAAATGACACATCTTTGACAGTTGACATTTGTATCAGATTGACAAACTTTGTCATTCAACCAGGATTTCCCATCTTGTAAAATAAAAGGCTCATCGTCAATGCATGAAGTGTTAGCGTTGCTGCTCGTTGGCCTCGTCTCGGACTCGTTTAAATACAATGGTTTAACATTCAAAAATTCGTAGTTTTGTAATCCATGGTTTAAACCTACACCTTTGAACTTACTATAACTTTCTTTCAAAGCCCAGTACTGACTCAAGTATCTCAACTTGTCTTTTTCAGTGTCTAGAGTTGGTAAAAGTTTGTCTATTTGGTCAATCTCAGCAGATGTGAAAATATCTTTAAAGTCAATCTTGTAAAAGTCTTCCAACTGACTGAGATTAAAATTCTCTATATCTTTTGGATTTGCTAGGTCTATACCTAGTTGATTAGTATTAGTAAAATCAATCACAAGCGAGATTATACCAACTTCATCAGACAAGTTGAACGAATAATCTCTATTCACCAAATATGGTTTACCAAATGGAGCAGTTGCAAAATTTAAGTTCTCCCATACGAGCTCGGTTTTTTCAAAACAGGATATTATATACTTGACAAACAGTGCGTTCAGCAAACTTGAGATTTTATCAATAGAGTTTTTCTTGTTTCGAATACTCAGTTGCTTGGGCAAAGACAGCTTGCGAATACAAGCCTCAAAGTTGAAGTCATCCAATAAGTAGTTGATCAGTATTGGATCTTCAAAATCGATATAAAACAGAAAAAGAGTGTTGCTTGTGGTGGGATTTGATTTCACCTGCAACTGAACCGCCTCAAATGATTTGAGAACTTTACTAAATGTCATCATTCTAAATCATTTGAAGAATCAATAATCAGAAGTTTTATGATTCTAGTCAGCTGTAAAAAAACCGAACAAAACAGAGTTAGATCACTTTTGTCAATGCAAAAGCCTGTTCTACAAACTACACCGTTAGACTGTTTGAAGTATGTCAAAGAAAACAGTTAAACTATCGCCTCTGTTTGTGACTAGTTATCAATTCAACCACCAAGATCTGGTAGAATACGCTAGGACAGATCAAGATCAAATGAAATCTATCATCTAGTGATATAAAACCCTTACACCGAACCAGATCTCACCATACTCTTTGAGTGTGTGATATGATAGATGACGGGTGTGTATGTTTATCAACTCGTCTATCTCCTATCTACCATCTACTCGTTGGGCATTTATTGACCCTCTGGAATTATCATAAACCTGCTCAATACCAAAGTTTTACTTTACTTAAACAGACCCCAAAGCATTAGACCTAGAGTAATGTTTGATCTTTCTTTTGTGCTGTGTGCTTTTGTTTACGCTTTGCTCTCAAAGGCTGAATTAAGCACAGCCTTGGTTTAGACGTGCATTCAACAAACGGCTTTTTTTTTCAACCGCCGCCTTACTCAGCCTCAGCCTCAGCCTCAGCCTCGTTTCAGGGCAGTAAATAATGCGGCAGGCCCGAGATGTATATTGATTGATTGATTCTGTTTTATTCTACAATAATTGACTAGTGCAATTGATACTAATAAAATTAATATGATTAGGTTATAACAAAATGCAGACATTTGCTGGATGTACATCAATGTATATAACACACACACAGGTCCAAAGCAGGTTAGCTAAACAGTTTTCCGTTCCCCTTATTGTAAGCGAGTATCCAAAAAAGAGAATTCATAATTACTCAATACACTACCCCTTCCTATTACCCCTTGAAGCCATGCAGGAAACTTTTTCGGCACTATGCAGAAAAGTTTATCGTTGAGTCTCCAAACTTTGTGCACACTCAACTCCACTCACTCACTCACTCACTAAGTTTGGATAGGGTCCACCTGCTGTGGTTCTAAAATTATACACTCATGTGAAAAGGTTGTTGTTTTGGTAATTATCTTTATAACTTCCCGTTTCTTGCTTTTATGTGTAATGCAGTGTTGATTTTTTACCACTTTAGAAGTAATACCGGTTTCTTAATGTACACTTGGATCATTTGTTCATCATCAATTTTGTTTACATTATAGGAGTCTCTTGATTGCTAATTGATTTGCTTTTATATAAGCTTTTATCTTTGAGTTCATACTGAATTGACGTTTAATATTTGTTTTGTTTGTGATTTTTGTCAGTTTTTCGCATTTGTATCTGAGAAGAGTCGGCTAGAACAACTCTTAAACTATACATATCATTCCGGGTTACGTTGCCATATCTACAAAATGTCGTTGACTGAAACACTACCATACTCTGTAATCACATCAAGACTATCTTCTGCAGTCTCTGCACTAACATCAGCTAGTTCACAAGCTTCATTAGGTTCGACATATCTTTTAAATGCTCGTGGTGCGCAACAGACAGTTTCATACTATTCTTTACTAGAAGAATACGCAACAGCTACAGCAACAGATGCCGTTGCATCATTAGCTACAAGAGTTGTGGCAGCTTCAGAAGCTCTACAACCTGTTAAATTCCAATATTATGGTGGTGAATACCCAAATCGTGCTGCAAATCTAGCAATGATTATTTTTTTTGGTGTTTTCTTCTTCTATCATGCTATTGTTGGTTATTACTATAAACAAAACTGGTTTGCTACTTGTTGGGTTTTCGGTATGGCGTCTGAGGTTATTGGTTATGTTGGTCGTTACTTGTCGACTAAAGACGCTGAAAATCTTAGAGGTTACTATATAATGCAAAACGTTTGTGTCACAGTGGCTCCTTGCTTTTTCATGGCTGGTATTTATTATATATTGGCTCAATTATCAGTGGTTTACGGACCACGTTACAGTGTCTTGAGGCCGATGCAATACTCGTTGTTATTTATTTGTGTTGACGTTTTCTCATTCTTTATTCAAGGTGCAGGAGGTGGTATTGCTACACAGAATAGAAATGGAACATGGGTAATTTTTGCCGGTATGGTGTTTCAAGTCTTTTTCATGACTGTTTTCCAAGTCTTGTGGTATTATTTCTTATGGAGAATCAGAAAAGCGTCATTGTCTAATGATGAAAATAAATTTTCTCAAAAATACGCTCCAATTAGAGAAAGAAAATTGTTTAAATATTTGATACCGTCAGTCTCACTTTGTGTTACTTTGGTGTACCTTAGATGTGTTTACAGAATGGTGGAATTCACTGAAGGTTACGATGGAAATATGAGTAATAACGAAAAATTACTAATGTGTTTTGAAGCATTGCCAATGGGACTTGCAGTCATAATCTTGTCTGTTATACATCCTGGTTTCTGTTTTGGCAGAGAGCAGAAAATCAAGTTTGATAGAAGCTTAAAGAACTGCTTCAAGTTGTCTAAATTGGACTATATCGAAGAGCCAGATTTCGAATTCTCAAACGAGAGTAAATTCAATGAAGAGTATGTGGAATCAAAATCAGATAACCAAAGAACTGGCATTTTTTAGGTTGTTAGTGTGTATTTTGTCTAAATATGCAATTGTATCAATTCAAATTTTATAAGCTAATTTTTCGGCAATATAAAAAAGAATAAAAGATAGTCTCACTAATTATAAGTATTAGTTTATTTATAGCAGTAAGGTGAATTATAAGGCATGAGAATCCGAAAACCAGTTAGTTATCTATTAATAAGATCTGAGGCAGTGCACACACACTCTCTCGCTTGCTAATTATTGTAACACAGCCTTTAGCTGCAGTCTATCTCTGCATGAAATCCGTTTCACTAAATAAGACGCAAACTCAGCCTTGTATATAAATATTATATACACACATACATCCATACACTACATGAAAAAAGAGTTAACATTGTGCCGCACCGCCCCTTTTTGTTATTTACTTGAAAAAACGCGAACTTTTTTTTCTTTCTTTCAAATTTTCGCTGAATTAAAAAAATAAAAACGGTTTTGAAGTGAGCACAGCCATGATTTAGGACCGTTCTTTTTCGCATTTACACCGAAGCCGTTCAGGAGAAGAAAAAGAAAAAGAAAAAGAAAAAAAAAGACGCATTTCAATCCCAGGTTCCGGACTTACCAGCTCAGTTGCATTGAATTAGTTATAAAGTGAAAACTACTCTGAACAATAACTTGTTATTATTAACAATTGTCATTTGAACAGTTCACAGTTACCTTATTTCCAGAACTATTATTAATAAGAAATTTCTTTATTTTCCCTTTTAGTTCTCCAGTATATAAAACATTATAGGCTGAGCGAGTAAAGGTCAAATTTGGCACTTTTCAATTTTAGACTTTTAGAATTATCTATATTTTTAGATTCATTATAGATCTGTATCTTTGTTGTTTTTGTGTCGATCTCATTTCAGAATTCTATTTTTAACTTTATTGAACATATCGCATTCAGCTATCCTACGGAGTTGAAATAGATTTGCTTATGAATATTTAGGCAATAGAAAATATAGCCGACAAGAAATAGACCAACAACCTTAAAATTATAAGTCTATATAAATACCTTCAAAGAAACTCAAATATCCGATACTATAGCCTTACTTGTTGATTTTTCATTTCTTTTCTTGGCATAATAGATAGATAACGCATATAGTAGAAAAAAGATACCCCTGACTAAAAAAGAGAATGTCATTAACACATACTATACCATATTCCAAGATCACGTCAGTGTTAAGCAAAGCTGAGTCAGTTTTCAATGTCGCAACTTCACAACTCGCTACAGCTACAGGTGATGCTACAATCACTCCTCTTTTCAGAGCTCAAGAAGCTTCGGCAACTTATTCATATTACTCAATTTTAGAAGCATATGCAACAGCAACAGAGCCAGGTGTTCGTGCTTCTTTAGCTACTCAAGCTGTTGAAGCTTCTCATATTCTAAAAGAAGTTGTCGACTCTCATGAGTTTTACGGTGGTAATGATCCAAGTTTTGGTGGTAACTTAGCTTTAACCATTATTTTCGCCATTTTCCTTTTTTACCATCTCACATTGGGTATTTATTATAAAGAATGGTGGTTTACAACATGTTGGGCAATGGGTTTAATCTTAGAAGTTATAGGTTATGCTGGCCGTGTTGCCTCCACATCGGGAAATATGGAAGATGCAAATGATTATATCATGCAATTAGTGTGTTTGACTTTGGGTCCTTGTTTCATCATGGCTGGTATTTACTATATATTGGCTCAACTAACTGCTGTTTATGGTCAACGTTACAGTATATTAAAACCAATGCAATATTCAATGTTGTTTATCATTTGTGATTTGATCTCAGTTATTATTCAAGCCATCGGTGGTGCCACAGCTGCAAGTACAATTGGTACTTCTAAATCAGATAGAATCGGTTCTTGGATCATGGTTGGTGGCTTGGCTTTCCAGGTGTTTTCAATGGCATTGTTTCAACTTTTTTGGTACTATTTCCTTTACAATATTTATAAAGAATCTTCACGTAATGGTGATGCAAATTTCTCTAAAAAATACGCACCAATAAGACAAAGAAAATTGTTCAAATATTTCCCATTTGCAGTCTCAGTGTCTGTTTTATTCGTCTTTATTAGATCCATATATAGAATGATTGAATTGATTGATGGATTTGGTGGAAGATTAGCCACTGAAGAGATTTATTTCATGATCTTGGAAGCATTACAAATGGCTCTTGCCACTCTTGCATTAACTATAGTCCCACCTGCTCTTGCTCTTGGTAAATCTATGAAGATTAAAATTGATAAAAGTTTGAAAAAGTCATTGAATTTCAAAAGACAGTATCATATTGATGATCCAGATGATGAAGACGAACAAGAAGATTACTATGGTGATGATGATGTTGACAACTTGAAAAATTCTCCATTTTACGGTCCTGAAGAAACGGAAATGAGTAACTTCTCTCCAGAATCTCAATCTGCAGTTCATGACCGTTTCAAAAGAGACAATGTCTCAACTACTTATAGTCAAAGAGATTAGTCTGACTAAAAGGTGATTCACTTTGCTTGTATTAACGTTTTTTTTTTTTTTTTTTTCTTTTTATTCTACTCACTTATTATTTCTTATTAAACATTACGTTATTCATTTCTGGTGTTTTGTTCATTCTTGATTTGTTGTATTATTTTGCCAATGTATTATTTTTTTTCATTATTAAATAATTGAAATTAGTTACACAAGAAATTGAGTACTTTCAACATACGCTTTAAAGTATAAAAAGATTGAAATTTTAAATTATTCTATTTATTAAATACACACTTGTATAATTAGAAAGAATCAGAGTCTTTGTTTTCAGAACCGACAACAACAGTTTCAGTTGATGATGAACTTTCTCTTCTGATAGCTTCACCTAATGCACCTTCACCTAATTGAGTAATATCGTAACCGTGATCTTGCAAGTAATGTAAGAATTTGATATCTTCTCTTTCCATAGATTCTGGATCTAAAGCAGGTAAACAGAAGAATGCAATAATTGCAGCAAAAATGGCCAGAGATGAAGCTAAATAGAATGGAACTTGATAACCCATATCACCTTCGAAATGTGATTGGAAAGATGGGAATGCATAAGTACCACAGAAAGCACCAACTTTACCAAAAGCAGCAGCTATACCATAAAAGACACCTCTGACTGGAGTAGCTGGAATTTTAGAAGAACAAGCACCGATTGTTGAACCTGGACCAAATTCACCCAAAGTCATGAAAATACCATAAACAACAACGAAACCACCAATATGTTCTTTCAAATGAGAGTAACCACCAGCAATACCATAACCAATAACACTTTGTAATAATAAACCAATGACCAAAGTTAATCTTAAACCTAAATAATCAGAAGCAAAACCACCTAAAATAGCACCAGGCATATAGAATAAATTGAAAACAACGTTCCAACCAAAAGTCTTGTATAAATCACCATCTGGAATAATTGTATTTAAAATTGGAGCTGAATAAATACCAAAAGCATAAGCAGAGAAATCATAAACCCACCAAATAATCATAACAACTAATAATTTGAACCAATAATATTTCAAAATCAACATCCATGGAACAGTGATTTTTTTGAAATTCAATTTTTGAAATTGTTTACCTTCTTTAAATTTTAATCTTAAAATGAATAAAGAAATTGGTGGAATAGCACCTAAACCTAAAGTAACTCTCCAAACTGGTTGCAAGTGACCTGTACCACAAATCCATAACATAACCATTGGAACAAAAGCTGAGATAACAAACCCAAAATCAATCATAGTATTTGTAAACCAGACAAAGTATCTGTTACGTAATTTTGGTGGTAACAAAGCACTAGCTTCAGCACAAGCAGCACTACCAGTTGGATATTCAGCACCAATGAAAACACCAATGAAAAATCTATAAGCGGTTAAAGCAGCAAATAAACCACCAGCTTTAGGTTCACCATGTAAACCTGAATTAGTACCAACACCCCAGGCACCAGCACACAAGATTGCAAAAATGATTAAGCCACCAGATGAAACCAACATACCTGTTTTTCTACTAACATAATCAGAGAAAAATCCAAATGACAATTGACCAACAACTGTACCAACAAAAGCAATAGAAGCAACATTAGCCATTGCTCTAGATTCACTATATTGAGTACCATAAATTAATTTTAAACAAGTACCAACAACACCAATAGAATTATTAACATAACCATCAGAGAATAAACCAGCACCTGCTGTGAAAATTGGCCAGTAACTCTTTTCTTGAACATCATTTTCAATTGCAGCTTGTGGAACATAACCACTTCTACCAGCAACATTTGGGATAGTGGCAATTTCTGCTTTTTCAGTATTACATTCATACTCTAAAGCTTCATTGCTTTTACCCCATGTGATTTCCTTCTTGATAGTCGTGGATAAGTTTGGGAAATAAGAAGACATTTTCAACCTGTTGTTCAACCTGTTTTTCTTTAGTTATCTAAAGACATAGAAAAGTTAAACTGAACGACATGATTAAAATATTTTTGATTGAATAATTCAGATACATAAATATATATATATATATATATTTACACAAATACCAGCTTGAACAGACAGACACATAAATTAAATGCAACTGTTGGGCTTAATAGGCGTGCACTACACATAGATAATATGAAGTCATCGTGTGTAGCAGATAAGAAATACCCTTAGCACATGGCCATTACATTACATACATAATAAAAAAGAGACGAAAAAGACAAGAGAAACGCTATTGTTCTGTTTTTTTTTTTTTTTTTTTTTTTTTCTTTTTTTCTTTTTCTCTCTTTTTGTGTGGTACAAGACAGCCATCGTACATAAAAGTTGGGTTACCTGTACTAAAGGCTGTGTGTGTGGTACAGATTCTATGAATTAATTGTACGATGGGGGCCATGTGCATTGGAAAATTTGGTGAAATTTAGTTATATTCAGTTTTTAAAATATAGACTACAGCCATTTGATCTGTTTTATTATCATTATTTATTATTTTTTCTTTTTCTTTTCAACGGTTGATTGATTAACTATTTACAGATTAAGCAAGTAATTCCATTACATACAAACATTCTTGACAATTTGAACAAAGAAACAGAAATATATCTGCTGCATCCTCCTATTAACCCTTTATATGATTGTACATTTTATTGTACCATTTGGCTTTCACAGTGTATTACTGTATGTGGAATCTCTCGCTGTAAGCCAAGACATGCAATTTTTAGTGTAGCTCAGCATTCGACTTTGTTTCATCCGGCTTGGCGCTGCACTGGGCACATATACAGGAACAGGAACAGGAACAGGAACA
The DNA here is from genome assembly GCA_037951595.1 of Ogataea sonorensis. Lineage (NCBI taxonomy): Eukaryota > Fungi > Ascomycota > Pichiomycetes > Pichiales > Pichiaceae > Ogataea > Ogataea sonorensis. The sequence continues at coordinate 2,155,416 of JBANDG010000003.1, read as the reverse complement.
GATTCAAGTCTGCTACTTTGACTAGCTGAAAAGTTTACAATATACTCAAGGATATAGTCAAGCTTTGAATTGGTATATTAGTTGCACTTACAACTTTGCGTGGTATACTGTTGTTGTATTTGGTCGCACAAGTACCTAGTACCCAGTACCCGGTTACCGTCTGTCCTGGTCCTATTCCTGTTCCTGTCCCATCCACACCACTCACTCTCTTTGCAAGCACTACAAAAGATACACATAAACTTCGCGCTGAGCCATTTCTTACTGTTCCCCTCCCTCTTCTCCCCCCACGTAATCTCGGAAAGGGCCTAAACGTCTGCAGCATTTGCCTCAGTTCTAAAAACTCTTTAGAACCTGTTTTATTTCCGTTGTTATGTAATAATCAGCGCTTTCAGTGTACATACAAAGAAGATGAAAACTGCCATGCATAAAAGGTGCATTACTGCTCAGCTTTGCTTTGCTTTTTCTTTTTTTTTTTCTTTTCTTTTTTGATTAAGTGAGGTACCACATGGGCGTATTCTAGGTAATTATCATACTTCTTTTCTCTGGTTTTACTACTGCAGACAGTCTTAATAGATCGCTGACCCAGCTAATCCCTAACTACTGATTGTATGTTGCATATAAGACGATGTTATGCATGTTGTTACAAGTTATCGTGAGACGCATGCTTTGCTTACATTGAACAACGTGCGAGGCATCGAGTGACATCTCTTCTGAGTACCAGAACACTTTTATTTTTCATTTGTTTGTTACTCAGTATAATAATCGTACTCATTCTGATGTGTTTTGAAAAGTTTGTAACTCTTTTGATTTAAGGGAACGTGCCATTTTTTGTCTCTTCGGCATAAGTTGCCATATATGGAAGCTGTTGATTTCTACACATACACATATATATGCATTTGTCGTACTTCGAGGCATTTTAACAAACACAACGGTTTCCATTCATAATTTTCTTTTAACCTATAACACTTTTCAACTAAAAATCAAGTATTCTCCTAGTTCAGTCTGTGTAATTTCTCATTTTTTTCTTTCTTTCTTTTTTTCTTTCATTAAGTTCGCTTGATGCAGTACTTCACAGTGTACTGAATCCTGGATAGGAGCAAGTTAGGCGTTAGGAAGCACATCGACCCACTTCAACTCCGAGAGATTTTCACTAGATGGTGAAACATCAGTATAGACGGATTTAGGATACAAGCCACCTGTAAATGAGTTGATCTTGGCATGCCTAATTTGGTTATCAAGCCGGTGCGACTGTGACTCTCCCTTTTCTTAAAATCACATCTCCAACCTCTAAATCCTAGCACTTTTATCATTCCACACAAAACTCGAGTTTTCTGACTCTCGATGCTAACCCGCCACCAGTTCACTTATCTTCTCCAAGTAAATGCATACCACTTTATCTGTATCGTCCTTGAGCAAGCTTCAAAATCAATTAGATTGATTTGCATTCATATTAAGAGGGTAACAGGCTAACTTTTTGCTCCTTTTCCCAGATTTCTTCAAGTCCCCTTACAAACAAACCTTTGATCAATCCTCAAATGTTTTCATATCTTTCAGATCTCTGCTCTTCTTGTATAAATCATGTATTTAAAATAGCGCCGCACAAACACCGTATATCAATTCAAGGCGCGTCTTTTTTTTTTTTTTTCCTTCACACGCTTCTCCTATTTTGCGTAACTCACACCTGGAGACGCGTTGTGGTGTGTTTTACTCTACCTTTTGATTCTTTGACATTTCAGCTGTTTTAACATTCAATGTAAATCAAAAGAATATAATGAACTACAAGAAAGAAGAAATCAGTTCCGAAAATTATTCTTTGTTGTGCATTCTTGAAGAGCATTGTGATTCGAACAGCGATTTCTCCAAATATACAAAAAATGGACTTTTTAGATGCACTTACAGAACTGCCTTCAGTTGATAGGGCCAAAACTTATAAAAAAGCCATTGAAGATGAAATTGAAGGTGAAATAACTAATTTTAAGGATGAAAAAACGACAACCTCAGATAATACCGAATACGAATCATTTAGTATATTCAAGACACTACAAACATTCAAGTCAAGAGATAAAAGTGATAGTGATGATGACGACGACCAAGACGAAGAAGATGAAGAAGACGAAGAAGGTGGCACGCAATTCATATCAGCAGCAACCCCTGCTTTGAACTTGCTAGGCACGAATTCCAATCTTATTCTCAATGTGATGAACAGATTAAAAGGTAAAAAACCAACTTTACATCTAGAAGAGGACTCTGAATCACTAACGAGCATACATGAAACTCAACTTGATACCCAACCAATTCTATCCCAAAACACATCCCAGATGCCATTAACTATGAAACGTCCTACACCTTTGAGTGCAAGACCTCGTGAGCGTACTTCTATTACACCTCAACCGAAAACTCAGATTTTACCAGAAACCCAAAAAGTCATCACTGAAAGCTCCAACGCTACTAATGTCACCAGTACATTATTTGTTCAGAATGATTCAGAAGAGTCTGATGACGACGAAATCCCAGTTTCATCAAGTCACAGAAAAGTTAAGATCGCTTCTCACAACTCTCCCCCGCAAAGTGATCATGATGTTAACGAGGAGGAAAAAGCTACTAGCTCAATTAATGCATCTGCCATTGAAAACTACAAAAATTTAACAAGAGAAGAAAAAATTAAGGCTAGAGTTGAAGAAAAAAATAGACTCAGACTAGAGACAGAATCGAAATCTACACTTGAAAAAGAAGATCAATCCTCTGATGATGACGATGATGGTGATCTAAGCGATGAATCAAGTCATAACAATAAAAGAATATCGAAAAAAAAGCAACTTTTATTACAACAACACGAAAATGTTAAACAACACGAATTACTTAAAAAAGCCAGATACATTACCAAAAAGAGAAATACTGTAAAATTTCAGCCCCAGAATTTAATCAATAACTTCAACTTGAACTCAGACTCAGAATCAGATTCAGAAGACAATGCTGTATTCTCAAATAAAAGTGATTCAAATACTCCTCATTCGTCACCTAAGAAAACCGAAGAACAGAACGAAGTGCTTTTCACTAACTCAACTAAACCAATTAATGAAAAACCAAAATCAGAAAAATCATCTGGAGTCAAACTACCACACTTGTCAAAATCTGATTTTGTTGTTCTGGATTCTGACTCAGATGACGACGCTTCATTTGTCATTACCAGTGCGGCAAAATTGAAAATGCTGGAAGTTAGACGTTTAGTTTCTAAAAAGAGTGATTTGAAGAAAGTTGCAAAAGAGAAAACAATCAAAGAGATATTGAAGGAAGAGAAGCGTAAACAATTGAAAGAGTTTGCAGATAAACGTAGATCGGAAAATCAAGTTACTTTAAATCATCTTGAGGAAACTGATGAAATTTTAAAACTGTTCCAACAAGAGATTGCACGTAATAAAAGACTACAACATTCTGAAAAAGAGCTAGCAAGACGCAAAAAAGCTTTATTGACTGGCAACACTTCTAAAATATACAACGATGACGACGATGAAAGTGAATATTCAGAAGATAACGAATCTGTCGATGAGGACCAAAATGACGAAGATGAAATAGAACCTTCATCTCAAGTTGAGGATGTTGATGTTGGGCTGAGTGAGAAAGAAAAGGTTATTGAATCGCAAACTAATTACTCCCAACCTAGTACTAAAATCTTTATTGAAGAAAGCGAGTCACCAGCTAAATCAGCTTTTGCAGATATGTCCTTGTCTGACGCCTTTGGCCAAACTTTACCTCAAAACACATCATTTGCTGGTTTGACAACTATTGAGAAGGTTAAAAAATTGAAAGAAAATCAATATAACGAATCACATGAATCATTTAATGACTCTATAAACTCAAACAACAATGATAATAGCATGATTGGAGTCAATGATTCTGATATTGCGTTCAAGTTCTTGGACGATAATGATAATGAAAATGATGCCGATGACGATGATGACAATATATCTGAATCAAGAAAAGCAATTCTTGAAAGTCAGAACTTCTTGCCTGATACGCAAGTTGATGCTGATTCACAGATAGAAAGTAGCTCAAAACTCAAGGTGGACACTCAGGATTTGATAAGCACGCAATTAAATGACAAGGGTATTGCTGATAACTTCAAACATGATGAGAACAAGACTATTAATAATGATGACGATAACGATGACGATGATGATATTGTGCTACCTGCGCAAAAAAGAAAGCAAAACAAAAGTAAAACTTCAACCTACCAATTGAAAGACTTCGAATCAAATATCAATCAAAATGGAAATGATGTCGAGGAAGAGGACGAGGAAGCAGAAGATGGAAACGAACAAGATGAGGAAGATGAAGAGATTAAAAAGAAAAGAGCCTTAGCAGTGAAAGAAGCAAAAAGACGTCAAGAACTGCGTGCAAAACAAAGAGAAAAAGAACTCAAAAAGACTGGAGTCAATCAAATGATGGAGAATGAAGCTGCAGAATCAGAAGATGAATGGCAAGGATTTGGTGGTGCTGATGGTGAAAATTCAGATAGCGATGAAAATAGTGAAGATGAAAAAATGTTAGACGATGCTTCAAATATTGTCGTTGATGAAAATGAAATTAGAGCTCAATTAATTAAAAATGAAGTCCAAGCTGATGATGAAATGGTTAAAAAAATCTTTAAAGATATTAAAACTGGTGCTTTTAGAAAAAGAAGAGCTAAAGAGGGTGCATATGAATTGGAACTAAGTGATGATGAAGACAGCCATATTATGAGATTATACGAAAAGCGTAGACAGGAATTACAAAGACAAGAATTACTTAAAAATAGAGATTTGAAAGTTTTATCAAAAGATGAAAAATCAAAGGCATTTTTCCATTCCATTGTAGCTGATCCAGTGTCTACCAGCTCTTTCCAATTTGAAGATCCAATACTATCTGACGATCAAAAATCCGATGAAGAGAATCCGTTTGAAACGAAGTTGAACAATGATGAAGAAGATGACGAAGATGAAATCTTGGTGAAACCTAAGAAAAAGAAAATTACACGTGAACAAGTCAGATCTATGATTTCTTTCTTAAATGAGGATGACGAATTCCAAGAAGATGGAATCCTAATCCTTGATTCCGACGACGATGGAATGGAAGAAATTAGAGCAATTAAGCGGAACTCAACTTTAGTGTTTGACGAGGGAAAACCAAATGTAGCTAAAAGAAAGTTGATTCCAAGCCATCATCAAAACTCAACAAAGGACAAGAAAAGGCAGAGACGTGAGTCTCCAGATGAAGACAATACAGATGAAGTTCAGTTGACCCAAAATGTCATTGAGCTTGATAATCAAAGTGACGAAGATATCGACGGCGCCAATATTGACAACGATGATTTGACTTTCCATGGAATGGGTATGCTAGCCACAAGAGCAAAATCCCTCACTGCAAGTTTCAAGTCCAGTATTAATGGTAGGAAGATGAAAATGAGTGTATCAGGGAAAGAGTTCCAAGAGGTTAATGTTGTTACGTCGACTAAACAAGTTGTCAACAATAGAGGTTCAGTTACGTATTTGACGGCAAATAAACGTACTCTGAATGTCAAGAGCAGCAAGGTGTCTCAAATTGAGCAAACGTTACAAAAAGGGAAAAGAAACGTCTTGCACCATTTGGCTAATTACGGTGGGTTCAACTGAATAGACTAACGAATTTTTCATAATTATCGTCTTTGTAAACATATAAATGTTTAGACATTCAACTAAGATTGTACTAAAATAATCAATTGAAATTAATAAAATTAATGACGATATATAAATATGGTTGGACTTTAAAATCCAAGTGAATGAGAAAAACACAAAATAAAATAAAGTAAAATGTATAAACAAAAATAACAAAGAGTAACGAAGTGAAGTAAGAATAAATTAAAGTAAGGCCTTGAATTAAGCCTAAGAATGTTGGAGCAATAATTTGCTCAAGTAAACGAAGAATCTAAAGCGTCACGTAATGCTGAATGACTGACTCTTGAGCTCAGAACCCCACTATTATTCATTGGTGATCCAGGACCATGTCTAACTATCCTGTTACCATTTCTGCTGATGAACATTGTTGAATGAGATCCATTAAAAGACACATTTCTGTCAAATTTTTTCAAAGAAGGTTTATGTTTGTTTGTATGCTTGGTAGATGCCAAATCAGCAATCTCGGTGGTATTTAAATAATGATCTTTGGATGAGGTTGATAAGCCTGATTTTTGACGTTGACGATGTCTATATGAAAGTGAATTAGCATCAAGTAGCTCATCAGAAAGTGGTTTAGATGATGGTCTGCCTACAAATTTCCCTGTCTCTGATGTGACGACTGATGATGTTGGTAAAAGGTGGGATATCCAGTTGGATTTAGAAAATGATGATGAAATAGACGATGAAATGTTTGAAGAGGAATGATCAGAACAAACAGAAACTGCAGCAGAGTTCATTGGTATTTTTTTACTGAATAAAGACGACGATGATAACCAGGATGTATTCATCACTGGCGAAGAAATGTCAATCGACGTGGAAGACTTTGTTGGTGCAAGGTCTGACGACGAATCAGTCTTTGAAATAAGTTTGCTCATTATTGCAACAGGAGTTGAGCTTTTAGGTAATGATGGAGATCTGTATTTATTGTTGGTATGAGTATTGTTATCCATCAGTTGAAGATAGTCTTTTGAGTGTGTAGTAAATTGATCAGAAGTGCTCAAATTTACAATTACTTCACTATTCTGTACTTGAGGAGTTGCGTACGACATACTTGGATTATTGGGCGTAATCCATTTCATGGTTTGTGATTTTAAATCAAGTGGTGTTCTAGACATCTTGTGTTGAGCTTTTTGTGGTTTGAAACTCATCTTTTTGTGATTTCCATCATAAATAGAAAAAATGCTCTTGTGAGATTTTGATTTTTTAATCATAAAATCATCAAACTCATTGTGCAGAAAAGGTTTCTGTTGTTCCTTGAGGAAATTGTCGTTAAATTGATCATGTGGGAAAGGCTTCACTTCTTCTTTACCATAACTATCATCACTATTGTTTTCATCAATATCTTGGTTCAAATGAATATGTGGCTCTGAATTATTCGCAAAGGTATCGTTCAAAGCTTCGATGTTTACGCTCTCACACTCACTATCACTCTCATTGTTTATAAAACTTTCCTTAATGTTTGACAAAGGTGATGATGAATAAGGAGCTAGATTTGATTTAAAATGATCAATGCCACTTATGTAGCCTTGTTTTTGAGTATGATTATTGTTGTTAGTTGGCTTGACACGGTCGAAAGTCTTGGAAAAGTCTTCTAAAAATTGGAAATCATTAATGTCAAAAGGCTTATGAAATCTGTTCAAACCTGTATCGTGCGAGACAAAATGACGTAGATTTTGAGTTTCTGTTGAGTGTACACTAAAGATTGAAGGTGTTTTCGAATAATTTGGATATGCAGGTGTATTATCATCATTCAGATAGAGTCTTTCATGTAAAATTGATTTCTCATCTAGCATAGGGGTTTCAGGTAAAGAGTTGTGTCTTTTATGCTCCTGACAAGTGTTATTTGCATAATCAAAATAACAATTATACTCTTTTAACAAGGGGGAGTTCGGCAATACTTGTTCATTCTTTTCTTCAATTATAGGTAAGGCAAAGTTTATACCTTTAGAGATGTTTTTCGGTGGTCTGAATCTTGTGCCACTTACGCTCTCAGTAACATTATTTGCACTAGTTTCAATCATTTTATGTGTTGGATTAGAAGATGGAGAAGTCTTTTCGATAGTATCTTTTCTATTCTCAATATGGAAGCTTTTAATCGGTCTGACGTTTGTCTCTGGAGTTTCGTAGACTGCTTCATGGAAAGGAACATGCATAAAACTTTCCTTTTTCATTAGCCTTCTCTTTTTAGGAACATCTTCTTGCTTGAGCATTGATTGATGATTTTCATCAACTTCATAACTTGTATTGTCATCATGCGTGATGGAAGAGTCTAATAAAGAGGATTTGTTTTTGTCTGAGAAAAGGCTTGTCTCGGTATCAAAGAAATCGCTCTCAACACTCTTGTTGTCACAAATACTATCACATTCGTCTTCACTAGAGTATTCATTTGTAATTCGTAACTGCTCCTTCAGGTATTCGTATTCCAAAGTCAGATTATCAAAAGTTGTTTCTGTTGTTCGCCAATTCAAATTTTTCTCTTTCCACTCTTTGAACTCTTTTAATCCTTGATTTTTAGTAGCAGATATAACCGTCGTGGTATGTGACTCAAAATCTTGAATCTGACTTTCAAAAAACTCCGATCTGAGCTGTAACGAGGTTAGATGCTGAAGAAAAATAGACGAGTTTTCATATTTGGCTGATAGTCTCTCAATCTTGTCTTCATTTTCAAGAACTTTAGCTTGATAACGATGTAATTTGTTAGATAGCTTTTCATTTAAAGCAAGAGACTCTATAGACTTTGTGGTTAGCTGGCTAAACTTGTCTATAAGTAGATCAAGCTTGTCCTCAGAGCGATCGCCATATATCATTAGAAGTAGATAAACTCTCTCTTTCTACCGATACCGACAACAACAATGCTAAAACACCAGCTTTTTGATACTAAAAATTGACCGGCTTCAGGTGTATCTTTTTTTTTTTTTCACTTGTTGCAAATCAATCAATACGACAGCTAATCCAATCTTTTCAATCCGTAGAGTAAATGAACATTATCAACATCTATCAAACTTACACTCTTTTTGTATGTCAATTTAGTCAAGTCAATTTTTTTTGTTGACAATTTTCTCTTGAAAAGTAAACAATGCGTCTCGAAACGGAAATCGCTAAAAAGAGACAGATTAACAATAGCCGCTTTTATATTACAGCCGCACAATTATATACACGGATTTATTTTATTTATTTTAATTATTTTATCATCATATAAACAAGATGAGCTCAGGACATAAGCTTACATTGTATACTCCAATCAGTGCCTTCAAGTTGGATCAACTCTCCAACAGAGGTGTTATTACTATAAGCTATACATGGTTCAAAATAACTATATGTTCGTGCGATTCTATAGAAAAAACACGTAGCGGACTAGTGTTGCAAGTGACACTGTTTGCGTTCTGCCAATTTCCAAAACATGTGCTTGGTGGAACATGGTTGTAACATCCACATGTTACAACATACGAGTTGCTCGGGGTACTCCAAGACGACTTTGATGCTGTATCGTAATAAATCTCGTCGTTTTGGATCAACGCAGAGTCAAAGCTGTCAAGTTCTTTATTAACTAAAAGCTAAATCCGCTGATCAACTCTAGCTGACTAGCAAGATCGTTATCCACTTTTTGCTTCTTTTCTTGAACTTGCTTTACCGTGAGCAAGTCTTGTTGGTGATCATTTTTCAGATCGGAAAATGCTTTCTTCTTAGTGCCTGTTCCAGGGGCACTACTGTTAAGATTCTGATTCTCACTGCTTGTCGTCAACCCTGCTGCGTCAAGAGCGACTTGATTGACATAATCTGGAGCCAACTGCTGGTCCATTTGCTGTATCATTATCTTGCTAACTTTCGCTTTACTCTTCAGCTTGCTCTTAGAAGCATTCTTAGTCTTTGTATTATGAGTCTTTGCGCTTTTACCAACCTTGGAAAGTGACCCTGAAGACGCACCTCTACCGTTTTTACCGGACTTTTGATTATTACCAGCTTTTGCCATTATTAAAATGTCTTCTTCTTCTTTTAAAACCGTATGATTTGCTGACAAAAGATCTCCTATCTTTCTCTCAGTGAAAAGCATGAGTTTGATCAATCCATTTACACCTTTTGTAAAGTAAATTTCAGACACTTGAAAACAAAATTTTTTTTTTTTCAAAGCGCAGAAAAATAAAAAATTCCCAGTTTTACAATACAAAAGTCCCGATATTACGGGGCCTAAAATTTTTTAATTTTTTTTTTTTTCTTTTCTTTTTTTTTTCTTTTTTTTTTTTTTTGTATAGAGGTGAAACTGTTAACTTGATATGGTTGAAAAGAGATGAAGAGAACGTCTACTAAGATTTCATAAACTACATTCATTTTGAAGTTAACTAAATCAAGTGATAAATAGCCAGAGACAGAAAAATTGTAATATAAATATGCCATCTACATACAACCGTGACAAGCCTTGGGATACCGAAGATATCGATAAATGGAAGATTGACGAGTTCAAACCTGAAGATAATGCATCGGGTTCTCCTTTCCTTGAAGAGTCTTCTTTCATGACATTGTTTCCAAAATACAGAGAAGAATACTTGAAACAGATATGGGCAGATGTGACTAAAGCTTTAAATAAACATCATATAGCTTGTACGCTTGATTTAATTGAAGGGTCAATGACTGTCAAAACAACAAGAAAGACATTTGATCCGGCTCAGATCTTGAATGCTAGAGATTTGATCAAATTACTAGCCAGATCAGTGCCATTTCCTCAAGCAGTCAAGATATTAGAAGATGATGTTGCTTGTGAAGTTATCAAGATTGGAAATTTCGTTTCTAATAAGGAAAGATTCATCAAGAGAAGACAAAGATTGATTGGTCCAAACGGTAATACACTTAAAGCTTTAGAATTATTGACTAATTGTTACATGCTAGTGCAAGGTAATACTGTCTCAGTGATGGGCCCACACAAAGGATTAAAAGTGTTAAGAAGAGTTATTGAAGATTGTATGAAAAACATTCACCCAATTTATCATATTAAAGAATTAATGGTTAAAAGAGAATTAGCTAAAAATCCAGAATTAGCAGAAGAAGACTGGTCAAGATTCTTACCAAACTTCAAGAAAAGAAATGTTGCTCGTAAATTACCTAAACAATCGAAGGATGCTAAAGAAAAGGGTAAAGACAAAGAAAAGAAAGTTTATACTCCATTCCCACCAACTCAAACTCCTCGTAAGGTTGATTTACAAATTGAGTCTGGTGAATATTTCTTAGCAAAGAAAGAAAAGAAATTAAAAGAAATTCAAGAAAAGAAACAGAAACAAGAAGAAATGCAAGTTGTCAAAGAGAAAGAAAGAGCTAAAGATTACGAAGCTCCAACCGAAGAAGTTAGAGAAAATCCATTGATAACAAAAGAGAAGAGTAAGAAATCAAAGAGAAAAAGTGAGGATGACGAAGATGAACCTGAAAAAAAGAAGAGTAAAAAGTCCAGTAAAGATGAAGACAGCATAGAGAACAAAAAAGAGAAGAAAGAAAAGAAGGATAAGAAAGAAAAGAAAGAAAAGAAAGAGAAAAAGGAAAAGAAAGAAAAGAAGGAGAAGAAAAGTAAACACGAGGAATAATCAGTAAGACTGAAAACACTAAATAGTCATCACGCTTAATATACGTTCAATTGAATTTAAATTCAACTTTTATTTTTTTTTTTTTACTTACATTCTTTTTCTCTACATGAGCCCTTTTTAATCATTTATTGTAATTATATATAGTTTTAATAGTTCGCATATGGAATAATCCCAGCTTGACATGCGTTATTGGTAACATTCATCATGGTGGCCATTGAACTGCGCTTCCTACAGTAGGATCAGTAAACGACATATCTTTCAAATAATCTTGATGTTTTGAATTTCTGAATGGACTTCCACGTGGTTCATCTTTATGATGCAAATTGTAATCTTCACTTGGTGTAGACAATGTACTATACACATCAGGGATCAGTTCACCTCCACTGTCACTTCTGTAGGCTGATTGTAAGATGTTGCTACTGGAATTTAATGATAAGCTGGGGGCAGTGTTACCAGACGTACTTTGAGTTTTAACTGGAGTTTCAGGAAAAGCCCGCGATTTGAGAATCTTGTCCATTAACTTAGCCAGTTCGTGGTTGATTTCACCTTTTCCCTGGTACGGATTTTTAGTTTCAAGCAAAACAGGATCATCATAATAGCCATCATGATAGTCATAAAGATCTACCGTTTTCATACCATCTGTAGTTAGCGACTTATCCATTACAGTTTCACTCACACGGTTTCCGAAAAAATCCAAGTTTTCATTGCTTGTATACGAATGTTTAGGAACAATTTTGCTTCTTTGTCCTAACAACCAATTTTTCGGTTGATGGAATTTTTCATCAAAAAACTCTGCAGAGTAACTTTTTCCATCCATTTGATTCTTAAACTTTTGCGCTCTCCAAATTACGATGGAAATAGCGATCAGCACAACAAAAAACCACAATCCAATCAAACCCAAACCAATGTAAAGCTCCAATCTTAAAGATTTTCTGTAGGCACTTACAATGTTATGAACGGTCGTTTTCAGAGTATCCTTTGTGGACTCAATGTATTCTTGAAGTTGTGACTGATCATCAGCATCATTTGTGTACTTAGTCTGGAAAGTTTGCACCTCTGAAGAATTTCTATAAGGTGAAGACGAATAACTCGAGTTACCATTTGATATAGAGTTCAAAATGAAATTTGCGTCCACTCGGGGAAAACTGACTAAAGAATGTTCATGCACCCATGAAAGCGCATGCTGCACTTTAACCAATTTTCTGGTAATAACACAACCAACAATGGTAGAGAATGCACTTTCAAGAAAAGTTCCACCAAACAAATCATCAATGCTGTTATTCATATCGGTGATAAACTCTTCTATTGTCTGATTAACTGAAAATGTAGTGGTGTTAACCCACTCTAGCATTCCATCATTAATTTGGGCTTCTTGATCCTGTAAGTAGAAGTTTGTATCATTGACCCATGTATTAACTGATTTATTCACACTGCTTGAAACTTTACTATTTATACCACTGAAAGATTTTGACAAGTCAGAGGTGTTCAGGTTGGAAATGTAGTGTAAAATAATGGATTGAAACATAAAGGAAATCAGTAAAATGAGTCCTAAAAACAGTACATTCAAAGCTGTCTTAGACGTTATATAGTTCATAATCCATGTAATTTCATTGCTTCTTCTCGAATCAGCACCACCTAAAAATCGACCAATAAGTTTGCTCATTGCATAAGAGTATCTATGATCGATGGAATCAATAACCTCAAGATTGTGTTGTTGTTGAATGTACTCAGACTGTTTTTCACTCTCATTGTTGTAACTGCTCAACTTTAAGGACACATCGTTGAGTCTTTTCCAGTGTCTAATAATTTTGTAAGATTCAAAACCAGCAATAGCAACAGCGGCAATGACCAGCCCAACAATCATGAAGGTTGTTAAGCGATGTACCAACTGTACAGCATGATGATAAAACTCATCAATTTGATCAGATGGGTTACAAAAAGATAAATTTACCCTTTCGGGGGTCATTAAACTTTCAGGATGAAACTGTTTTTGGTGTTTTGACGCAATCTGTTTTTTAACCAACTCGAAAGGGCTCCTTATCGTATTTTCAGTTTTATTCAATACATGATCAAAATCTGGCACTTTGCTTCGAATGAGAAGCAACTTTTCATTGACGTCATTGGGTATTTTCCAATTTTTCAACGACTCGATAGTGAGATTGACGTTTTTGATTGAATTTGAAACACCTTTTTTATCTTTCTTATCGTCACCTTTAAAAAAATCTTTGATTTCGTCACCGACATCAATAACGGAATTCACCACTGTAGACACGTCATCTAGCCCATCTTGAATCTCCCCAGCTAATGAAATAACTGTTCGATTGGCAAAATCTAATACGGACTCAGTTGCATTAAATGCCAAATCTACAGAACCGTCAATGGCGGCATCTAAAACACAAAGATATGTGCCGATTGTCAGCTCAATTGCAAACAATACAAGATTTTCTGATCCAGTTATCACTAGCTGCAAACCTTGCATAAAAGCTCTATTTGCTTCAGTTAACGATCTCGCAATAAGATAATTTGCACCCTTGGCTAAATAATGTGGCATACTTGCCATGTTTGAAGCGTACTTTTCAGCATATCCACATATGGAATAAGTAATGTACTTCGAATCTTGTAATTTGGATGAAAGAGAGCTTTTGAAGACTAGCAGCCGAAGAACAACCAAAATCAGTAGAATGGTGTAGTAGTTGAGCCATACTTGGGATAAACGGTCTTGCAAATTCAAATATGGTCTGCTATAGTTGGTTGATAAAGAGGAACTAGATGAAAATTGGCCATTTTGAGCTTTTATAAGCATTGTAACAAGGTTCAGTGTTCTAGTTTTTTTTTCTTTTTACCTTTTAGTCACCGCAGAGGTCACGATACTGTTGCTATCGGAACATCGTTTTTACCGTATCATATCCATCAGAATTTTCACTTTTTTCCACATCTAAATCACCAGTGTAAAGTTTATATATATACCATAAACCATATTTATTAATGCCAAATGTTGGTTTTGTAAGTGTTTCACTGTTTGACTGTATTTATTATAAACACTAGTTGAGACATATTGAAATAAAACGGTTTTGAAACAAAAGAAAATAATTGTGGATATGCGGCTTTTACTGATTACAAAAAGTTGAAGTTAAAAGTTTTTTGAAATAGATTTTAAGAGAATTACAGAAATTGTATATAATTAATCTTGAACACAAAGTCGATGCAACAAAATACACACTCATATATAGTTAGTCCCAGCGGTAGATATTCCATCCTAGAGAAAGACTTGAATTGGAGTACAATTCACGACACTTACCACCCATAGCAGAACCAGCGCCAACGACAACGGGCAAGAAATGTTCGTTTGTTGGATGACTCATTATATACAACTGTTTCCATGCTTTATTTTCTTCAATCTCGTGTAGCTTACCAAGAGCAAAACTTCTCTTTTCCTCACTTGAAGCTGAACTTTCAGGCTCGCTTGTTAAAATATTAGTTAAGATCTTATTGAATGGCTCGACGTAAGGCAAAGTCTTACCTATCTGATAGGCCCTTCCCAAGTCTCTTAAGTTATGGACAGACATACCGGAACAGATAATGACACCGTTCAATTCACGGTACTTGGCTAGGATCTGGCCCAATTTGTAATGCACCTCCATTGCAGAGGATCCAGTCAAGGAGACTTGAATCAGTGGCACGTCCAAATCGAGCTTGTGAGTATCTGGGATAGTAGGTTCGCCGAAAGCGACACGCAGTGGCACCCATGCGCCATGATCGATACCTCTTTCAGTCAACTTGGCATTCAATTCACCTGAGGAGTTGATTGTATTGACGATATCAGATGCTAGTGATGGATCATTCTTGGTATGAAATTGATTTTTGTAATGGTTTGGAGGGAATCCGTAAAAATCGTAAATAAGGTCATTTTCGCCAAATTCTAGAAATGGTTTTGAAGCCGTTGTTGACGAAAATGGAGATTTGAAATTTTTCGGAATGCCTACTTCAATCAAGTTCTCTTTGTTTGATTGCCAATGGGCTGAAATACAGATGACAAAATCTGGTTTGATTTCGTTTTTGATCAATTTCCCAATATTTCTAACAGTTTGCCAGGCACCTGGATCATCATTGCCGTCTGCAAAAGTTGGACCACCATGAGAGAAGAAGAATACTGGTAGTTTTTCGGATTTTTTAAAAGTAAATTGTGAGGGAGTAGCAGTAGACATAGTCTTTGATTGTGATGTAGTTATACTAGTCAAAGTCGATAATGTTGAATTCAAGCTTGATTTATTGAGTGATTTGAGAAAGAGTGTCATAAATACAGCCAACAATGCAACTACAAGAGACCAAATTAAGCGAGCGTTCATATATACAGATTAGTTCATCAAGATCAGCAGCAGTATATAGATATATTTGCTTGTGGCAAGTTAAAACATTCAGTACTTTCCACCTCTTTTGATCAAACAATTGGGCATCTAACGTCTAGTAAACTGATATAGTGACCAGATAAAATGAATCCAAACATGCCAGTCACATTGAGCTTATTACTAATTTGAGACACCCCGTACATTAAACCATTACATTAAACGGCTGTGCAAAATTAAGATTTTTAGTCATATATGTGTAATCAAATTTACAAGGCGGTGCTAGTGTTATTATTAAGTATGGGGATATAAAAATGGTAAAATGACAAAGTAAATAGGTAATATTCATGACAATCAGCTACATAGAATCCTATACTGTGTTATATATGGTGGATTGAGGAGGCATTAGCATAATGATAGAAAAAAAATCACATCAAATCAGAACAAAACAAATAATTTCAGTATTCAAAGTTGGTCAAAACATCATAGCAACATCCAGAGCTGAACAGCAAATACTCTGTTCGGCAACTCATCCACCATTGACCAACCATCATCAACAGTAACTTGTAAACGGTAATTTGGCACTCAACAAAAGTAAGTTGTAAGTCTTGAAGTAAAGACTGGATTATCTTTGTTTCTCTTTTTCTTTTTTTTATTTGAATAGTTCATAAAATATCTCATTCTCTTTCTCGATAGCACCTAGGAACGGTCACAAGACACCATATTCAACCAAAATTAACCTCACTTAAAGTTCACAGAACTTTCTGAGGAGATAGATTTACGAGCTGAACCGGTACCTGCTCTAGGTGGATAGTTGGTATCACCTTCAACAATGTGTCTACAAGTACACCATAGCTGTTGATTAGTGGAATTCATTACATTTGAAATGTGAGTTCCACAGCCTGACCATGATTTTTTATTGCATAGTGGACAAATAGCTGTTTGACACATTTTAAATTAGAGTTAAGAATAAATCGCAGGAGATTTAAGATTTACAGAGTTTGTTCTTTTTCGTATGAGGTTGAATCAATAAATTTGTAGTTATAGATGACTAAAGTCTTGCAAAATACTTGATCTACAAGTGAATTTAAATCAAAAAATTAAAAAAAATGATTTCTTCATATATTTATACCAGAAACAGCCTTTACATTACATTACATCACAAATGGCCAAACTTGAAGAACTTTGAAGATAAAGCAGCAAATATAGTGTGTTGCATATGCTGTGCATGAAACATTCAACTTGTCTTTCTAACCAACTGATCAGCTTCATACAACTCAAATTCACTGCTAATAAAGGCACACTGATAAGCAAACTAACTACCGATCAAATGGTAGTCAACAAATGCTCCGGGGAAGCTTGCATCAGCGGCTCGTCTCCCCCACATTTTATTTATTGCCGCCACGGCAACAGGCAGGCGTACAAGGGCAGACGCAAGGACAGGCTTATGGCTTGCGCGCTACAGGGTACATACACAAGTCAAACAAGAAATAAATCTCCGGGGTATTTTGACATTTTGCCACGCATGACAAGACAGATTCCCACCTATTCACTCGCTCACTCACAGGGGGTTCTTGTTTGTTTTCTCTAAAGAGAGCACCCCAGAAGCTGTGGCCAGAAGTCACTTCATTCCATCATTAGTGTTTAAGCAACTTGCCTAAATTGAAGAATCTGAGCTGTGATTGGACGAAACCACGTCTCACATACTTTTGAGTCTTTGTTTCCAAGTTTAAATTTGCGCCGGCATTTAACAACTACAAAGTGATAAAATGCACTTGTACTTGTACTTGTACTTGCTGCGTCTACACCCCCTCAGCGAATTATTTGTCTTTTTCTTGGTAAAAAATAATGTTGTTGTCATGTGAAGAAGACGCTTATCATTGCGCTTTGCATTTTGCACTTTGTGTTTTACCAACTTTTTTTGTATCGGCGATTGTAACAGTTCTTCGCCAGTGTTTGATTGTAGAAGGTAAATTAGTGGCTGAAACGTAAATTTACCCTTTGCTACATAATAAACACCAAACTACCATCCATTACTACAACCCACTTTTAATGTTCATCTCTACTGCGGAGTTCCTTTTACACTGTTTACTGTCGAATCAGTCATGCAATAACTCCCCACCCCCTTTTTTCTGATCTTGTCACACCTGATTTCAAGTAGAACTTGCACTATTCTACGTTTTTTTTTCTTTCTTTGAACCTGAAGCTGTAATTACATGCATCAAGTTTCTTAGTAGTAAAGACAACTATCTTTTTACTATGTAAATAAACCAAACAAAAAATGACTAAAAAAACCAAAAACCTACAGCAACTGACTAGCATTTAACACAAAAATGCTAAATTTTTCACCCCAACAACTTCCTCCAACTAAGCCATAAATGATAAACTAAAACCATATTTGGTGAAGGGTGATTTAAGTGTTTATATCTCATAGAAACTTGAACACACCTTAAACACACACCTGACTCAACTGGAGTCTACACCTGCTCAATTATCAGATCAGTATCACTTTCAGCTTCCATGACAAAAGTAATTTTTGGTGCGATCTGAGCTTGGGCATTAGTTTCACCACTCACTGCTTCTTTCTGTGTTCTTTCAGGAATATATGTTGGTCCAACAGTCTCTGTGATATCACCTACACCCCAAAATGTCATCATTGCAATAAACGCAGTAGATAGAGCTGTCTCTAAATCAATCTTATCCTCATCAAGGATCAGTTCATAGTCAAACTTCCATTGTCTCATCAAGCGAACTTTAGCAACTCTTTCTCTAGTCTCTTCATCATCACCATTCGGATTAATAAATTTCTCTAAATACTTTGATCCTCTAGTCCAACCATATTTATAACCATCTTGTAAATGAAACGTTCTCAATCTACCTGAAAAACCAGATTCGCTGCTCATCACCCTATGACGCAACCCAGGCTTATTGTGGAAATCAACCGCTTTCAAAAAAAAACCTGCTCTAATTGTACTGACTTCTCTTCTTGATGGTAACTGCAACAAGGACCAGACAGGACTAAGCGCCGATTCTCTCTGAATAACATAGATTTTCTCACCATTTCCATTGAAAACATTAACAAGAGTTTGTTTTCTCTCATTGTCTCTTCTCACATACACGGCTTTTGTTGGATTTGATAGCGGGATGAAATTTGCATTTGTCGAGTGGAAATCAATCAGCTCTTTTAAATAAGCATGCTGGATAAAGTAAGTGGCTAATGTGATGATTGAACTTTGAACGTAAACCGCTGGTGCTTCAAAAACAGGCATTTTGCTTTTTTTTAGTTCTTTTTTTCCGATGACAATACTTTTTGTGTAGCAAATTTACAGTAAATTTTGGTTACCTGTTCTTTAAATAACAACATATAGTTGATACTATAAGATATTAAGTCACAATTAATCTTCACTTGTATAACAAAGCGAGTAGGAGTGCATCAAGGAGCAGGAAACAACCAAAGGGATAACTAAGAATGAATTTCAATTTTAAAAATTAAGCGCCGTCAAAATAAATTCTTCCTTGCGGCGTCTTCAACTGAAAACAAGGCGAGACCAAAACTGTGTTGATTAATTAATATGTCATTATAAAGTCTATATGATGAGAAGAACCTAATTATAGACAGGCTTCTCTCTTTGATACGATAAATATACAGAGGAAAAAAAAAAATAAAACAGCCAAAAGCTAGAACACAAAGACACACACACACACCTTATTCTAAAAACACCTAATAAATATCCCAAGCGTCTTCAGCACCATGACAGAATTTACTACAAGCAACAGAAGCTGATAGCGGGTACTCTGAAAGACCTATTTTCTCATCAACATATTCATCGGCAAAATTATCTTTACCTCTAGCCATTGCACCAACAAACACACAGATACTTTCATCTTCGTCTAAACTTTTAATGTAATCTTGAGTCTTTCTAACTGGAGCATCGAATGAAAGAGTGATTTTACGACATTTTGTAGGTAGATGATCTGTGATTGGATTCTTAATAACTTTCAACAACTTTTCTTCAGAGTTGACTGATCTAATGGATAATTTATGAAGTAGTTGAACCATAAGACCTGAGAATCTTTTAAATGTTCTTGGAATACGGACAGATGGGTTGACTTCTATCAACACACCTCTTGCCGTTTGGATATAAACTTGTAATTTCCCAGCTTTATTAATTGGAGAATCTAACAATGTTAATAAACATTGATGTGTGATATCAGGTCTAGCTTCAGCAATATCTCTACCCATTTTTCTCAACAACCCTTGGTGATCATCACAATTCAACAAAGCGTACTTATCGCTACCTGGTCCTCCACCAGTGCTTATCTTGTGAGTTTCTAAACAAGCTTGTGAAAGAACCACAATCAATCTTTTTGTCTTTTTATCCTTTGAGCTCAATGGAGTTGGCTGAACTGGTATTAATGAAGCTTCAGGCGCCTCTCTTTTCTTTGCTGCGACATTTAACGCATCTCTTTCTTTTGAATCAGTAACCATGTTGCAAATAATATTTCAAGGAACTCAACCGGGTTATCTTTATATAACTTTATATTCATACGAAAACACCTTATTTGTATCTCTTATCAGCCAGATTTACTACCTTTTTTTTCACTTGTACCTTAGTATAAAATTTGAAAATTTTCGTCTCACTCGCCCTTCTGCACTAAAAATTTTTTATTTTATTTTTCACTAGTGGAAATAAAATAAGTCAAGGCGGTGTTTATTTTTTATCAGTAAAAGGGATGCTTTGAATCAGACACATTGGGATCTGATCAACTTGATAAGACGTGATACAAGAGGGATAATATAGTTGATTATAAGACTATAGTAATTGAATTGTTTAATGCATGGAACTACAATCGTTTAACTGTGGATGGGAAAAGCAGTTTTATGATTTGACACTATAGATGAGCATTGAACACGGTTTAGATGTCACACGCAAATGATTCAGACAGTTCATTTGATGACGACGATGTGGACCTCAATCAGGTTTTCACCATTGCTGCCAAATCTCAAGTGGCCCGTGGATCACAGTATTATGATAAGACCCGTGACGATTTAAACACGGAAGATTTAAAAAATGGTGCCCATAAAAGATACGATTCGGTAGATTCTATGCTGATTCTCAAAGGCGAGAATGCTGTATTGAGGGCCAAATTAGAGAGTTTAGATAAAAAACACGAAGAAGAGAGTAGGAAACTGAAACAGCATTATAATGAGCTGATCCAGGAGCAGAAAGATAAGATCACTGCACTTGCTGATAATATACACAAGTTCAAGCAAGATAACGAGTTTCTCGTATCTGAGAATAAAACTCTAGCTACAAAGTATATACAGCACCCAGTTAAAAGAAGGAAATACAACAACCAACTTGATGAGGGTGATGATTCGAGTATGATGAAAAGTCAGCAAAGCAGTGTTTTGAAAAACGACACGTCTACTACATCATCAACGACAACAACAAATCAGTCTATTGCAGAAATACCATCTACTCCAAAATCACAAGTAACTATTATAAACCAAGTTTCCATTTTCCAGGATGAGAAGAATACATTTATTGAGAATATTTATTTGCATGTCATTCCAGGAATGCCTAGAACAACATTGGATTACCTTTCGAATATAACGTCTAATTTCGATTTTCAGTATAAAGATATGATAATTTTGAAAAAAAGGGATAGTATAAAGACAAGTTTAATCAACTATTTGATTGGGTTTAATAACAAGAACCGAATTGATTTACTTTTGATTGATTTCATAGATATACTGCTTGTGTTTATTGAAAGAATTTTCCAACTGGAAGAAAGCTTAATTACTGTACCTTTTTTGTTATCACTAATTCATTTTTCAATCAATTACAGATCAAAAGCTGTCGGTTTAGACTTGTTTCAAAAATGTACAGAATCTACAATATCAGTTTTGAATAATTTCTTAATGATTTTAAAGCAGGACAATGCATATTTATCTATTGAGACTGAATCAGCAACAATTACAACTTCAAGATCACATGATTTAAATGATTCAAATGACGATGTGAAATGGGATTTGATGGAAAAGACAACACATAATAAGATTCTTGATATTTTCACCACTATCTATGCTATGGATATAATGGAAAGTTTAGGCAAACTAAGTTATTTTTTTGCCGAGAGTAATTCCAATTTTGAATACATTCATTTTTATTGGAGTAAATTTCCCAAATATTTAATCACACATGGATTATCCATCAAGACACCAATTGGATTTGTTTATAATATTGTTGAGATTTTAATTAATTCAATAACTGATTTCAAATTTGCTTTTAATAACGTTAACAAATCTAAATCGGTCAATTTAACCAAAGAGTTGAATGATATACTGGACAACTTGATACTATTGTTGAATAATGATAATAATGGATTAAAGATGTCTAATAATGTTTATGGATTAAACCGTATACTTGGATCAAATTCCAATTCATTGCTATTGGATATGTTGGTTCCTTCTAACGACAATACTGAAGAACAAAAAGATGAAATAATTCATGATAGATTGATATCATCACCACTGACACACTCAACCGATGCATATAATAAAATCTTGCAAGATTCTAAAAAAAAGTTGAAGAATGAGATCAGTCATTCTAATCATGTCTTGTCTACACAATTCAGAATAATCCAATTTTTTGAATTATACTTAACTATCAAACCTGTTAAATCGATTAGAATAGAAACTTTAATAAATTTGATAACTGCATTAGTGGTGAATTTAGGCAAGCAACAAGAAATAATCTATAGATCACCAAGATCGATTCATATTCCGATAAGAATTCAAATAATAACTATTATAGTGAGGTTAATTCATTACTTGTTACTACCCGAAGGTGAATTACAAATCTCAAATCTACCTAATTCGGTATTAAGTGAAATGATTGTATTACTATTAAGAATATCATCAGACTCGATCAAGCCGTTATCGATTGAGTTGATGACAGATTTAAGAACAAGGAAGAATTTCACTCATACTTTATTCAATAAATACGTTGAAGACAAAGCGCACAAGTTATACTCTTTGACTGATGTATTAGCAAGTTTAGATTTATCAACAGAGTTGAAAAACGAGCAAGTTCAAGTGGAGAGTATTTTTGCAAACGGTATTGAAATAAATTACAACGAAGAGACAATCGATTTAGCGAGAGATGTTATCGGTCAGTGCGTTACGGGAGACGAAGCTGATTTGCTACACTACAGTATAAATTATGATTTACCAGATGAAGATAATGAAATTTACATGGAGTAAAGAGTGGAGGTGGTGTGTATCTTGCGTGTGCTTAACATGAGACTTACTCCTCTTGTCACTTGGCTCTTGCAATCCTCATCACATTGAACTTGGTACTGGAGGTAAACAGATAAACTATGATAATTAATTATTTATAAAAAAACATATTTATTTTGAATAAACCGTATCTTAATAAATAAGTTTTTCATTTATATTATTGTTTTCGTTTTGTGATGTATATGGTGGATAGAAAGAAAGATAAAACAACAACAGGATATAAACACATTTTTTTTTATTTTTTGAATTGAACTGATTTGATAATTAATATTGAATTTTTGTAAACAAAACTATAAAAAAAACAAAAGTATTAAATCAAAAAACTGTTTATTCTTGAGTTTGGAAACCGTTCTTGAATCTTCTTGAAACGTGTTTTAAGTATTGCATTCTACCGGTACCAGTAGTTCTTCTTCTCTTAGCTTTTAAAGCCCAGTTGTGAGATCTCATCTTAGCAGCTGGGTAACCACAAGAAGCACAAGTCTTCTTTTGGATGTGGAATGATCTCTTACCACATCTGTTACATAAAGTGTGGGACTTGTTGTGTTTTTTACCAAAAGATGGAGTACCCTCTGTTTAAAGTAAATTGATAAAATTCAGACATTGTAAAATTACAATGATGAGAATTTTTTTAAAATGTTAGTATAATTGTTGCTTAATTTGTGAATTTTTCATAGTACATGGACATTTCGTTGAAGAGTGGGAAGTATTTTATCGTGCAGATACAGAAGCTATAATTTTTAAAGTATGTTCGTAATATATTCATTTAATGTTGGTAATTAGAATTGTCTGGTGATTCACTTCAGTCATATGGTTGATGCAAATGTGAATGTGTGTCTTTAACCAACATGATAATATGATGTATTGTGATAACGACTCTTTTAACCATCTTGAAACAACTTGATATTCTTGTTTAACATCTTGTGTTTTAATATTTGTTCCATTTGGCATTCCAACTTGGTTAAATTATCTCAACATTGTTCTTGTGTCACTTTATTCACTTCACTTCCCACTCTGTACTATGGTGTCTTGTGCTTGGGTAGATATAGCTACATACTAGTCATTGTAATATATTAATTTATGGTATATGATAGTATCCAAAAGATATTATTGAAATATAATGTATGTGATCTAGTGTAACTTATTAAAATTTAAATCGTTTTTAATATAATTTACTGTTCAGTGATACTACTGATACTAGTGAGTAGTTAGTTAGAGAGTATAGAGAGGATAATACTGAAACCGATGAGTGTAGTAGTTCACAGTAGTGTAGTGTAGTGTTGAGCAGTACTGAGTGTAAGTAAGAAGCATACATAGTAGCAGTAATACTGGTAGTTAGTTACTGGTTAGCCACCAGGCGATGGAAAAGCTGAAAATTTTTTAGTCTTTTTTTTTTTTTTTATGCGGTAGAAGCTGTACGTCAGCAATTATGTCAGCGGAAAGAGAAGGGCGCGAGAATAATAAGTTAAAAGAGAGTGGTGCGAGGTGGAGAATAGGTTGTTTCTCGCAAATAGTTTTAGTGTGACTGCGGATTTGAAGTCAGAGACACAAATTCTGTGACAGGGTTAAAGTAGGAGGGCAATGTGAGGTCACGTGATGTTACATAGATTATTTGTTGTTTTCACTGTTTCATATAATATTATATGAAAGAGTACAGTACTGTTTAAAACTGTGGCGTTTTACTACTTGTTCAATGAATGGCACCAGCCACTTGAGAGAGTCAAGTGAGTAGTGCTATAGAGTTCATAATTGATAGACTCGTTATTTTGTTGTTAAATAGCCTTCTCTACCATAAGATGTTTCTTGATTTTTTGCTTTACAAAATAGAGACAGTTGTGTAGAGTAGGTGTGGAGATGTATCACTGTAAGTGTGTATATATCAATATGTATGAGACTATGTGTATTGTGTATATTAGCAACGATTGATAAGCGCGGTGTTGAGTTTGATCAATACTAGCGTCGATCGACGTGGACGTTTTTGACTTTAATTTTGAAACCAAATCGACGCGCCGATCGACGTTCTGAAACACACGCGTTTATACACCGTGAGTTTTTTTTCTTTTGTCTTTGTTTTCAGTTTTGCAAAATGTAAACAAAACTACCGTGTATCGTGTCTCGTGTCAGGCAAGCACTCGGGTATCCCGTATCTTGTATCTTGTATCTTGTCTTTGTCTATGGTGTTCAATGCTTCTTTACAAATTTGAGATTGTTGTCTTCTTAGGTCATTCATTCTGAGTTTGCAGTGGTGTTGTCTTTCTTCTGGAGTGACTAACGTGCTTTTTTCTTCAGTTGTATGGGTCCCTTGTTTTTGCTTCTCATTATCCTCTGCGAGTGAAGTTAATTGCTCTCTCTTTATTTGATAACTATATAGCTTTTATCAACAAAGCAAATTCAAAGTCACAACAAAAACAGCTAGTTGAATTTATTGCCGTCACGTCAACTAACTAACTACTTTCAAGATGAGTTCCAGAAACTACTTACAGTTCCCACCATCTTCGCCTGTTCTCCATTCGATGGAGGACAACAAGGAGAATGATGAAGATGCTATTCACATGAACCACCAACATTTGAAAAAAACCTTTTTCCAACATCAGGAGTTTGAACACAAACAAGTCGAGTACCCTACTCCAAACCCATCGTCGTCAATTGGTCAGTTACCTTCATCGTCTGCTGGCCATCCGTTCAGTGATGACTCCAAGTTGGCTTATTCTAATAAATCAGACAGTATTTACGACCCAGAAGAGTTGGAGTTTGCAGATGTGAAAAGCGATGGTGAATTTGAACAACAACAACAAGAAGAAGATAAGTTTGATGCTCAGCAAGGTAAAAAACAGGTCAATTTTAATCTTAATCTGAACAAAACCACTATATTGTCTGACCCAGTCCACTCTCAGCCTTCAACGAGTTTTAACAATCCGATAATTTCATCATTTAGCGAACCACCGGTCAAATTTGTCTCACCGTTAGACAAAGTTGAAAAGTTGATCTTGTTCAAGAATACCGAGCAAAAGACAAGTATTGGTAGATCATCGAAATTGAATCAGTTCAATTTGAATCCACATAACAAGTCTGTGTCTCGTATTCATTGTTTAATCAATTGTTTGCCAAAGGAAGATAAAGTCAAAGTGACATGTTTGGGATGGAACGGTATCAATGTTACAATTCCAGGCCTGATCGATGTTGTAAAATTAAAAGAACACGAGTACGTGATTAATTTGAGACAGGATGAGAAAAATGGAAACCATGTTGAAAACCAAGACGAGTCTAGAATACTATCACAAGATGCTCAATTGACAAATTTCTACGTACTGAAGAACGACTCGTTCACAATGCCTCTGATTGACAATGTTTTGCTTGATTTCAAAGGCGAGCTAGTTATGTTGAAGTACCAAGACAAAGATTTGAATGATACAGACGAAGAGCTTGAACATGAAGCAGTCGAAGACCAACTGTTGAAAGCCGACGTGCAAAAGGAGTTGCCAAAGCCGGTCCAAGTTGCTGAACTGCCAAAGGTAGCAGTGAGTCCACAACACGAGGCACTACCACCATTGAAAAATATTGAAAAAGTGAATGAGAAGAAAGTGAGTGAAAAAGTGAGTGAAAAAGTGAGTGAAGTTGCATTGGCTAAACCTGTTGTCAAGTCTACATTACCTTCATTAAACGACGTGAAACCAGTTAGCAAGTCGACATTGTCCAGTCTTGTGAAAACTACAACGACAAAACCACAGCACAAAGGTGACAACTCAACGAACTCTGCTAAAAAACATGTCAAGCAACTGACACCACCAATCAATGCCTCTCCAAGTATTAAACCATTTAGTACACCAAACCACACAAAAGTTGAAAAACTCAAATTTACAAATACCACTAGCCACTCAGCGCCAGTTACACCTGTCAAGAGACCAATGTCCGTTGCGAAGGAATCTGAGTCTGGATCTAGGGAAGCAGACAGGGGTGCTAGTTTAGAAGTGAAAGTTCTTTTCGATTCAGAACACAGTAGAAAGGCACTAAAAGCGGTTTCAAACAGTGAATTGAACAAGTTGTCGTCTGTTAGTAAACCTGTTCAGAAAGTGAGAGGAAGACCATCTCATAATGGATCAACCAAGCAAGAATCTGTTGAAGGGGACCACTTTCAGGCCAAGAGACAAAAATTGGCAGACAACAACAATAGTACACACAATACAAACGCTAATAATAGTACTACTAATGGTAACACGCAAGATAAAAAATCGTCGACTGAATTCAACGAGGCTGAAGTTGACGAAGAGTTGAAATGTTTCAGCACTGAGCAACTCACCGAGCTTTCAAACGTGTTGATCAACCATATTGCATACTCGAGAGTTTTACAAACGCCACTAAACACAATTCTCAACTTGAATACAATCAAGCAACATGAACTATCTAGAAAGAAGCTGAGATGTTTACTGATTTATCGTATTGATTGTATTGGGGTGATTTATAGAACGGGTAAAGACGCGGCTGGTAGACCGCTTGATGAAGAGTACTATTATATACCTGAAAAAGATGAGGATCAGAGCAGAGTGAGACTAGTTGAGGAATTGAAAGGGTCCGCCAGTCATCTCAGAAGCTGCAGAAAGACACACAAACAGTATTTCTGGAAGAAACCAAAGAAATAAAACAAGGAGAAGTAAGAGTGGTGTTTGTATAGAATGTTGTGTATCTGTGTATCTAGTGAATGTATATTATAATTTAAAGTGGACTCGTGTGTCTGTCTAAAAGAGTAGTTTTAAGAGACTTAGTGAAGTAACGTAGAGAGGTGAATGAATAAATAAATAGCTTAAAATTAACAGCCGCACTGAATAAATTTATTAATTTCAGATCTCAGGCTGTGCACATCTTCAAGATTCAACCGAATAGCAGCATTGCACGTGACTATTAACAAAAAAAACAGTTACGAGCCACCAAGTCCTCCATGTGGCTGGTGCGTGTATCAGTAATTAGTAAATAGTCAATAGTCAATAGTAAGATAATAATTAAAAATGCATATATACAATATACAATGTTAGTATCTATCTACCAGGACAAACAATTGTCAATCAAACACAAGCATGTGCTGGAATTGATAATAGTAGTGGCTGAATTACAACACTGTTGAACAAGAAAGACAAACAGACAGACAAACAAACACAAGCTACCTAATTTACTTAATCCGGCTATTCAATACTATTATCAATAGTTACAATAAATATATCCAGATACCACATACGCATAAAGAGATTAACAAACACATGTGCTTTTATTACTACACGGTATATATCTCTCCTGCCACACCGCGTAGGCCAACAATTTGCCTGGCACAACGGTTGAGCATGTGCAAAATGATTAATCAATTACCAGGCGTTCTCTCTACCTACCAGGCATCTTACCAGGCATCTTACCAGGCCACTTATTACACGCGCAAAAAGTTACTCGCCTCGCCTCGCCTCAATTCCAATCCGGAAAGAGAAAAAGAAAAGAAAAAAATTTCAGTGCGCTGCAAAATTGTCAACAGATTCGTTTAGCTCGCATCTGGCTGAAAATTTTCAGTTTTAAATATATATATATAAACATCTATCTATTTATTTATCAACAACTTTAATTCTATACGGTGCTGTTTTTTTTTTGTTCTTATTTATCTTTTTAGTTTTAAAGTATAGATATTTCGATTTAGTTTATATTTCTACTAATCACTTTTCTACATCTCTCATACACACAATGTCTCAAGAACACTTTTTTTTCACGTAAGTCTTGTCTCTTTCTATTCATAGTAGCTTGCCAATGTTAACAGGCTTGTCTGCTTCTTCCTAATTGTATGTTTTTCTTTTAATGAGCAATTACTAACTAAGAACAATCTAGGTCAATTATTATCGATTGACTGTTTTTTCCGCCCACTCATTACTGCAGTTCAGAATCCGTTGGTGAAGGTCACCCAGATAAGATTTGTGATCAAGTCTCAGATGCTATCTTAGATGCTTGTTTAGCTGTTGATCCATTATCAAAAGTTGCTTGTGAAACTGCTGCCAAGACCGGTTTAATTATGGTTTTCGGTGAAATCACCACTAAGGCTAACTTGGATTACCAAAAAATTATTAGAGATACTATTAAACACATTGGTTATGATCACTCTGATAAAGGTTTTGATTACAAGACTTGTAACGTTTTAGTTGCTATTGAACAACAATCTCCAGATATTGCTCAAGGTTTACATTACGACAAGGCTTTAGAAGAATTAGGTGCTGGTGATCAAGGTATCATGTTCGGTTACGCAACCGATGAAACCGACGAAAAACTGCCATTAACCATCTTATTAGCTCACAAATTGAACGCTGCTATGGCTGATGCTAGAAGATCTGGCGCTTTACCATGGTTAAGACCAGATACCAAGACTCAAGTTACCATTGAATACGCTAAAGATGGTGGTGCAGTTATCCCATTAAGAGTTGATACAATTGTTATTTCTGCTCAACACGCTGATTCAATCACTACTGAAGATTTAAGAAATGAATTAAAAGAACATATTGTTAAAAAAGTTATTCCTGAACATTTGTTAGATGATAAAACCGTTTACCATATGCAACCTTCTGGTAGATTCGTTATTGGTGGTCCACATGGTGATGCTGGTTTAACCGGTAGAAAAATTATTGTTGATACTTACGGTGGTTGGGGTGCTCACGGTGGTGGTGCTTTCTCAGGTAAAGATTTCTCTAAAGTTGACAGATCTGCCGCTTATGCTGCTAGATGGGTTGCTAAATCTTTAGTTAATGCTAAATTAGCAAAGAGAGCTTTAGTTCAATTCTCATACGCCATTGGTGTTGCTGAACCATTATCCATTTATGTCGATACTTATGGTACTTCAAAATACTCATCTGATGAATTAGTTGCCATCATTAACAAGAACTTTGACTTGAGACCAGGTTGTTTAGTCAAAGAATTGGACTTAGCTAGACCAATCTACTTCAAGACCGCTTCTTACGGTCATTTCACCAACCAATCAAACCCATGGGAACAACCAAAAGAATTAAAGTTGTAAGCACTTTTCATCAAGCTTAACAACATGTGAATATCTTTTTCACCATAGTGTTCTCTTGGATCTCTTGTTTCTCTCACCCTTGATTATCAATTTTATTTTTGTTTCTACTATTCTAAACTGTTGACGCTCAACTCGCAACAGCCAATTATACCTATATTTTTACTTAAAACTCATTTTGAATTACTATATTATTAATATTTGATTTAATTTGTCATGACTGCATTATATATCCACTTTGCTTTCTCTTTTTTTTTTCTTACCTTCCTCTTTTATATATCAACTTGCCCTATTCTCGCTTCATTGTTGTTGTTTTTTTTTTTCTCTTATTATTTTCCCTTCTTGTTCTCTAGATAGACTTTTTTGAAGTGATGCTTTTTTTTTCCTCTCTTCCTATGTATATTTTGTTTAATCTTTAATTAATCGGGGCCATCAACTGGCTTAATGTTCAAAAAAAAAAAAAAAAAATAAATAAAAAAAAAAATAAAAATAAATAAAAATAACCAGATCAGAGTTTTGTAGATTAGTGTGGTGTACAATTGAAATGTAAGTTTCAATGTTATTAGCAGATCTCGAGCGACTTGGCTACTTTCAATCATCATCTGTAAACACCCATTTCCACCTCGATATGAACACACCAGAGTCGCTATGCCCACCACCACCTAGTCTCACGAACTCTCTCTTAATAAGCATTCTTTTCCAGCTGTGTGCATTTTCATGATTTTGGAAACTGACTAAATTCTGCAAGCTTTCAATAATCTTTCTATTGATCATCTTGTTGAACGAGTCGTGGTCGCGCTCGTTGCTCACCATGACAAGGTGCTTAAGTTTCAAAAAAGCTAGCAGGTCCTCGCTTTTCACAACCAAATCGAGCATCGTGCCTTGTCTATCTCTGATCTGGATCGTGGTGTCGAACAACTTTGAAATGAAATTGTTCTGTCCAGACAATGCATTGTTCATCTTGTAAACGAAGTTGAAATTTGATTTTTGTGCGTCATTGTGCTTAGACATGTACTTTGAGAATGGCTTGTTCAGCACCTTGACAATACAGACATTCACATACCACGAAGGCTGCGGTTGTTGTTGTGATGAGGAATTTTGAGTCGAGCTTAAAACCTGCTGCAACGTGCTGAATACAGGGGACAGAGACAACGGTAACGATGGTTTGACTGTAGGATCGACGCTTTCGTCACTGGAGCTTATTGCATCGAGCAAGTCAGAGTCGACTGTGGAGTTACTACTTTGGTTCGGTTGCTCGCTTACCGTATCATTACCTTTATCTATTGCAATACCAATCAAGACCGAATCTATAAATACAGATTCCACTTTGCTTGAGTTTTTTTTGAAAAATCGTGGACCCATAAATTCGAGCCAATCTTGGCAAAATTCAACCATTTTGATGTAAAAACCCTCGTTTGTACTATCATTGTAAAATAAATTAATTGCTGGATCCAAAATTGACATTTTCTTATTGATAATCTTGAAACTCTTGTACTTGTCAGCTCTTATATCCGCTTTCAAGCTTAAATAATTCTTAAACTCTCTTCCTTGTAAGACCAAGCTGAAAACAAGACAATTCTCGTAGATGTAACCTTTATCAACTAGATCTACAATACTTGTAGGCTGGCTTTGTTTGAATAAATTATCCAATTTGAGCAAATCTTCTTTGAAGATTGAAATGTCAATTATCTTTGATCTGTTTGCATGCGAGTTGAAGTTGTTGTCTTTGTCATGTTGGTTTGCTGAAAACTCAGTCTCGTTGAACAAACTCTCATTAGACGTAAAATCAGTCACATGTAATGTATAGGGCCGTGTTGGATTAATTGGTGATGATATAGCGACAATCAAGCATAGCACTCTAATATCGTAAAAATTACGATTCGGAAGATCTCTAAATTTTGTAATAGTATTAAGAAGTTTGTTTCGCTGTTGCATGGTAAAAAGTATGCAATTTATTTGACAATTGATGTGATAACTGTCATATATTAGTTTAACATTGGTAATTTTCAAGTTCTGGGCAAGCTATTTTCACATGATTTGGGCCATCAGCTCGAGTTATTATTAGATAGTTACCATTATCCATCAATCTCTTGTGAGAATTACTAGTAAAGACGCCGACGCGTTTTTGATTGTCGACGCGTCGATATTAATATTGGCGTCGCGTCGCTCAGTAATATTTCTCAAAGGCTGTGCAGTTTGTGTTTTTTGGTCTGGGTATTTGTGAATCATTTTGATAAAGTAATCAATGGCTTCATAGTTTTAGATAAGCAGACTGGAGAATAATTATCAATCTCGAAAAACGATACAATTCAAAAGTACCATGACATGGGAGTGGTTGCTAGACAGGAATGCGGAGCGACTAATATAGGGGTCGTATACCATTTCAAAAAAAATCTCATTAACTAACATTACAACTTGATCTCTCTAGGACAGGTGATAAATAACAAACAAGTGACAAAAAGATAAATGGGGTCTGATGTACAGATGTATTGATTGGATATATATCACGCGTTTGGCAGGAAATAAAGCGGAAATTTATTCATGACAGAACGGCATAATGAGCGGCTTAATTTAACTCTATTGTTTGTTTTATTTCTCCACTATTTTCATTTTCCACTTTCCACTTTCACGTCTCCTCTATTTTACTCACGCGCCACACCACGCCCAAGCCCACGCAACGCCACATGGCATTTTCCAACTGAATCGGGATCCATCCCCACACAAAACGTTTTCTGCTTGGACGTGAATAGATCTATTTGATCTTTTATATGTTTATATATAAATATATATATATCACGAGTTTACTCGATTTATCAATTGATCCCTTTATTATGTGTGTATCTACTCTTTTTATTTCCCTTTTTTTTTATTAAAATTTCATTTCTTTTTCCTGTTGATTTCAACTTTCATTGCTGACTCATACAGAATATACATCACATAATAAGTTGCTGATATATACGCTTCACACACATTTACATAGTGGTTTGACATATAATAACACTTTTTCAAAAGTTGAAGTCATCACTATAGTGTTTCCCTCTAATAAAGTTCATCACATAGACATCCACTGACACACACAGTGCACCTTTTGCTTGGATCACTCAATAAGTCAATCAGTCAATCACGCGCGCGCCCTCTTTTAGCTTTTTATTTCCCTCTGCCCCAGCCTGCCCCTCTCCGGCTACGTCATAATTTCCTGTCTCACCTCTTGTCTCTCCTCCAGGGTTCTTTGCACACTACCGCGCGCGATTGAGAAAAAAGGTTGGCACATTTGTTTCACTTTAATTTACAGCCTACTGACTACTAAGTTTACTGCCCGGTACCGCTCGCCACTCCACCACACCGCACCATACTCCCCATTTCCCCATACATATAAACTTTTTCCCTTTCAGTACACTCACTCCGCAGCCTATCGCGCCAGCCAGCCAGCCAGCTTATTGCCGATAATTACCTTGACAATTGCCTTGACCCGGTTCACTATTGTTTTTTGGTATTTTCCCTTGTTTATCACCACACATTACTCGCTCACTCACTCACTCACTCTCTTGAGCACAATCTGGAAAACTCTATTTTTGGAGTCTCACTTGGATATATTTTTATATATATATACACTACAAAGAGTATTATTAATATTTGTTGCTTGACACCAAACTTTTTACACTTAACATCACAGTCACATACTTGTTAACAGTATTTATTGTTACAAGGACATAGATTTTGAATTTGGTCAACTGGTATCTAATCGTTGGAAGTTAACTTTTCTAATAAGCATAACTCGGTTCATCGGTTCATCAGTTTATCAGTTCAGCAGTTTTTTAGTTTATTAGTTCATCTGTTGTTCATTTACAACTGAGCACTGACTGATCTACAACTTTTCACTTGACAAGTTTTATCTCCTATTGTTTGATCAAGTAACTAAACTGAAGAAAAGTTCTTTTCCCTAGATTTTGCACTATTCCCCCACTTGTTAATTTCAAGTTTTGTTTTTTCGCTTCGCTTTACTTGGCCTTGTGGTTACATCATTTTTCTATTTTAGTTGTTGTATCTTGTCGCTTTTTTCCATTCCATAACTTCGGCTACGGTTACTTATAGATCCTTCATTACTTTTGGAAATTTACCCCTCAATCTGGATTGTTAAAGATTACACTTACAAAGATAGAAAAAAAGAATATCGATATGACATCCTTGAACGATTTTGAAATCTTTCAGCAGCAACAGCAGCAACAGCAACAAAAATTATTACTACTGCAACAACAACAGCAGCAGCAGCAGCAGCAGCTCCAACAGCAACAAAGACAACTATCAGGACAGTCGTTTATAAATCCGTACCAAGATCGATATCATGAACTTGAAAATAAAGATTTAAACACCCAAAATTTGTTCTTTGACCTTCAACAGTCTGAAAAACAATTTCAAAACTACCAACCAAATTTAAATCATTCCTTTCAACAGCAAGATAACACTATTAACGAATTTGACCTTAACACTCAACATGGATTTTTATCTCCATCTTTTCAATCTCAAAGTAATTTTAGAAACAGTATTTTCACTCAACAACCTAGAACTAACGTACAAAATTTGTCTCAACAACAACAGGTTCAATTTAACTCAAAACAAGGAAATCCAATAGATCTATTTCAACCAAATTTAGGCACTCTTGATGAAAATTTTGACAATTTCTCAGTAGATTATAATTTCAAAACAAATACAAATACCATGAATAATAACTTGAATTTTAACAAGTTTTTCAATGTTAATACTCCTCATGACAAATTAATCGGTTCAAGACGTCAATCTGTCTCAAATACTTTTAGTTTGTCATCAGATAATACGTCAATGAGAAGACCAAGTTATACCGCTGAATTACATTATACAACTCATAACAAGTTGGATTTCCAACAGCAACAGCCTTCACAATACGGATCAAGACAAAAATCTTTCCCTTTATCATCTGCAGCTTCTCAATCAACAATGTCAAACGGTTCAAGATTCTTCGATTCCGATCCTTTATCAAATGTATCACCTATGAATTATAGAACAAGTAGTATTGATAGTTCTGTGAGCTCTTTGAATCCTTTGAATAATAACTATGAACTGCTCAATTACTCAAATACTCAAAATTCTTCTCGCCAATCTTCTTTATCAATAGCTCAGCAAAATGGCTCGTCTCCTTCTCCTCCAGTTCAACAGCAGCAGCAACAACAAGAACAGCAGTCATTCAGCTTTTCCGATATTCCTATCGACATAAATGTTGTACCATTGGAAAATGGATTGTTGTTGAAAAAACCACTAAATTCAATTATAACATCACCGGAATTGAAGAATCAATTTTCACAAACTGAAAATTATTTTGGTTTGTTTGATACTTCTCTAAAAGTTGTTGAAAGTTTGAATTTCTTGATTAATAGTTCTAATTCAAATGATGTATCAATCTTGCAACAACGTGTTTCAAAGTTACTCGATTTTTTAATCACGCAAAATGAAGATTTAAAATCTCCAAATGTTTTGACAACTAAAAATTACTCTTTAATTATCAATAAAAATGGGAAATTAGACATCATTTCATTTCCAAAGACCTCTAATTTAAAACTTAATCCAAAAGATCTAATTATAATTGAAGGTGACAGAGGTAAAGATTTAGTTATGATTTTACATCCAATTATTGAATTTAAATTTGCCTTATTGTTCAACTATTTAAAGAAAAAGTTACATTTGATAAGTTTAGAGTTTGGTAATTTGAACAATAATAGTAATCGTCAATCTAATCATAATCATCAACAGCAACACCAATCTCAACAACAACAGCAACAACAACAGAAATCTATTATCAATGAAGATGAAAACTTTATCACGTTACCTAATAAACAAATTTTAAGATTTGCTAAACCTCACGAACTGACTCAGTTAACTTCAAAATACAACGACGAGTTGATGGCTTATAGAATCTGTCTTAATTATGTTACATCATTAAATTTAGATTTAGTCATTAAAAATGTCGAGTTTCAATTTGATAAGAAAAAGTTAATCATTTATTATTATTGCTTACAAAGGTTGGATTTCAGAGGATTAATCAAAGAGTTGTTTAAAATTTACAAGACAAGAATTTGGTTGTGTGCAGTCTTACCAATTGAAAATACATACCAACCTTTGGTTGATTACAGTATTAAAAAGCAAAATCTGACAACTTCAAAGGGAAAAGAAAGTAACTTAATTACCCCACCTGGTTCGTCCTTATCGCCTTCTTCATCATCTGATTCTACAAATTTTTCAAACTATAAAAATCTTGTTGTTCATGATCAATTACCTGTCTCAGATCATTTATATTCTTTAACAGAAATTCAACAACCGGTCAATTTCCACTCCAAAATTTTCTTAAACTTGATTGAGTGGTTCAAGTCAGATTTACTGAATGACGAAATATTTCAAAGTAAATATTCATTCTTATCAAATTCCTAAATTGTTTAACGAATAACTTTTTTTCAATTGCCTTTGAGTATCTTTTGACTGATTTTCAATACTAATATACTTTTTATTTATTTATTTTACTTTTTTGTCAATTTCAATTTGTTGCTGGTCACAACCCTATCGTTTCAAAAAAATTTTTTTACTATTTCTCTTTGCTTGGTTTTATACTATTAATACTTACTATACTAATGTTTTTTCTTTTGTCTTATACTCCAATATTTTACTTGTATTTTTTTTAATTTCCTTTCTGTGCTATGCTCTTTTTATGGTCTTTTATGAGTGTGTGATTTTATAAATAAATTAATTTTATATAAACTATTTAATAAACTTTTCAATGGTCAATAAAAATGTGTACAATTTTACAGTATTTATTCAAAAGCGTTGTACTCAAGAGTGACTGATTGAAACTAGTTCCATGATCCCTGTTTGACGTGGGCTCTTTAACAATCGCATTCCATGCATGAACTGCGGCTCTTGGGTATTTGGAAAAATGGACTTTAACAAATCGTGCCAGAGATACATTACTACGATACAACTTGCAATTCCCAAATAAACAGACTGCATCTGAACGACACACACTCTGACACCTTGACAGTTGAAACTTGCAGACATTCCTACAGTTTCACAATGGCACAACATGTGGAACAGGAACAGTATTTCTTAGGCATTGATATCGGAACATCGTCACTGAGAACAGTGATAATCTCTAGCAAAGATCAAACTCCAATAGCCACTTCAGAGTTCCCGATTTCCAGAAAATCAAGCCTGCAAAACAGCAAAGTAATTACTCAGAACAGTACCCAAGTATGGTATCAGCTGAAAGAAAGCATAAAGCTCACTACAAGACAAGCTGAGGAGTGTCTTGACTTGGAGCAGATTCCAATCAGTGGTGTATGCTGTGGAGCAACATGCTCATTAGTTGTCATGAAAAGAGTTCAAGATAAGACGACCAACAAGACGCTACTGAGTCCGACATGTGTCACTTTTGAACAAGACGGTGACGCACATGACAATATTGTGCTTTGGATGGATCAGCGAGCTGGCAAAGAGACAGATTTCATAAATGAGACGCTAAGAGTTGCAAATCAGGATCTGTTAGACTACTTTGGCAGTTCGATGATCAATGAAATGGCTGTCCCGAAAGTCAAATCAGTTGTTGACTATTATACTCAGAATGGACTGGGTGTTCAAGATTTGGTGTTTTTCGATTTTCACGACT
Source organism: Ogataea sonorensis (assembly GCA_037951595.1). Classification (NCBI taxonomy): domain Eukaryota; kingdom Fungi; phylum Ascomycota; class Pichiomycetes; order Pichiales; family Pichiaceae; genus Ogataea; species Ogataea sonorensis. The sequence continues at coordinate 2,117,802 of JBANDG010000003.1, read as the reverse complement.
TTATCGAATTCATGCTAGCTACAAACAATGAACATGACTACTTAGAGACTCACGGAGAGAATTCTGTTTTATTTAGTTCGTCTAATGAGTCGGCAAACACCGAAGCAGTGGGAATAGATGGGTCGTTAAAAGGGTTCAGCTTGAATGACTTGAAATCTGTTAATGTCGACTTGCGTCTTGATCAAATAGGCAGACTAGAATTGGAATCGCTATTTCCGTACCCAGCAATACCGTACGTGGGACAGAAAATTGGTACTGTTCACCAAAAACTGTGCAGTGAGTTTGGCTGGCAGCAAAATTCAGCTTGTTCAACTTGTATCACATCAGGTGTAATTGACTGCTACGCTTCATTCTTCACGCATTTCCCTATATCTAAACCGACTCACAATTTGTATGATCCTGAGAAATCTTTAATCATGATAGCTGGAACATCAACCTGTTTTCTAGGTATTTCAAAAGAACGCAGAGCTCCACCTTGTGGAATTTGGGGGCCATTCAAATTAATGCCAGATTACTGGTTTTACGAAGGCGGGTTCAGCTGTTCTGGAATTCTATTTGAAGCACTTTTCGAAAATTATGCCTCCGTTGTGTCTAAACTGTTGGAAAAATCAGACAAAAGTATATTTTATGTGTTGGATGAGATAATTGATACTGAGTTGGCAAAAGGTGTGTATCCAAATGAATGGTTCATTAATAAGAGTAGATTCTTTATAGGAGATTATTTTGGCAATAGAACTCCGTACAACGATTCCAAACTGTCAAGTTTACTTATTGGCGATCCGCTTACTTATGATGACACCCAAGGTCTGATTTCCAAGTACTTGTTGATTATTGAGTATCTTTGCTTACAGACAAAATTGATGTTGAAAAGTTTCAATGCGAGAGATTTCAGTTTGAACAAACTTATCGTTTGTGGCAGTCAGGCTAAAAACAAAAGATTTTTAAAACTATTACAAATATGCTTATTAGACGAGAAAGTTGACGTTGTTGTGTTGCGTAATGTGGATACAAAACTTACAGGTTCCATAGGTGCTGCTGAACTAGCCAAAGGTGCAATTTTTACCAGCTCGGAAAAGAGCATAGGTGATGACCCGTTTATCCCAGTTGACATTGCCGATGAAATAGAGAAAGAGCAAACGTCTCGCTTAATGGATACCAAATATAAGATAATGATTGAATTAGTTGAAAAACAACTAGAAATCAACAAAAGACTTGATATGTTGTGAATTGCATATTAATGTTCAATTTTACAAGAATTCTGATTATCCCAAAAACATTTCATTATTGATTACACCTTTTTAATTATAAAATGTATCCTTTACAGTAATCACTGTTGCATACATCATCAATGCTATACCTCAACTCTCTTTTAACAAGAAGGTTTTCCACAAGAAGTTTGGCGTCTTTCCAGTTATAAGGTTCTGTGCTGGTGGGCCAAGTGTATTCGTCAACGTTTTTAAATCTATACCAATCCCAATCCAAAACAGCTATACGATGAGATGGTTTAGACAATTTTTTAGCAAGTCTTCCTTTTATAACTCTATTTGGTAGTAAGTCGAACGGTAATCGGCTTTCAAGCATTGTATATAATGTAACACCAAGAGACCAGCAATCGTTTTGTTTTCCATCGTAAGGCAATCCAAGTAGCAATTCGGGAGAAACGTAATCTTCAGAGCCACATCTAGTGGTGAGTAACGGCTCGTTTGGATCAATTTCTTTACAAAGACCAAAATCGGACAACACTGCTAATACTTTTGGGTTCCCATCACTAAATATAGCTGAATCTTGAGTTATTCTTTCAGTTAAAAGTATATTTTCTAGCTTGACGTCTCTGTGACAGATATTTCGATCATGCAAGTATTTTAATGCAGATGCAATATTACCAAAAATTATTCTGAAAATTTCAGCCGTACTCGGGTGTTTGTTATTCAACAAGAATGAAAATAAGTCACCACCTTTATAAAAAGGCATCACGATGATGACTTGATGTTTTGAGAATTTAGAGTTTGAGCCAAAGAGATGTACTATAGTTGGGTGTGATACTTTTTGTAAAATTGCCAATTCTCGAAGCAAAGAAGACTCGATTTGTAATTTTGCGTCATTGTCGTCTTGCGGAATAGACGAGACTTTGACTGCAAAGTTAAGATCAGTTGTTTGATAAACTATGCTGAATGTTCCTTTGCCGACTTCTTTGTCACAGTGCCAAATTTGCTTTTCGTGTGTTTGAGTAGCAAAAGTGACAAATACAAGTCTTGAATCATGGTTTTCATCTGTGGGTGTTTCCGTTTCCGTTTTTGCTTCTTCTTCTTCTTCTGTTTCATCTACATCTATCAGTTGATCACCAATGACCGCGTCCTGAGAAGAAGGCTGGATTGGAATAGTTACAATTCTCTGGACGGGTTTTATACTACTGAAAGTGAAATCTCTCGTGGGTAGTTTTACACCGTGTGTTGAAGAACTGGGGAATCTTTGGGAACTATCATCGGAAGTGGTTGTCTGTAATTCAGAGATTGATCTAGCGGATGAAGAGCCATGTTTGGAACTTGAATTTGCATTTCTTAGTTTCTTAATTGTCAGCTCTTTATAAGCCTCGACTCTCGGGTTTACCACTGAGTTTCTATTAGTGTCATTTGAAACAATTGGGGAGGGTAAGTGTTTGATTTCTGAGAAATTTGAGGTTTGAATGGTGTGAATATCGTGAAGAGAATTTTTCAAACCTTGTAATGAAGACTGTGAGTTAGGTATGATGAATGACTTTGAAAGATTTTTCAAAGACACTTCACTTGTGTGATTTGATTGTTGATTTGTAAGCTTTTCCAATTGAGCGGTCTTTGCATACACAACATTGCTATTTTCTTGATCGCTAAGATTCCTGAGATCTTCCTCTTCATCCTCCTTTTCTTCTATCTCTCTAGCAATTTCTTGATTTCCTCCTGTGATATTTAAAAAGTCTGATTGTACTCGGTTGCCAATTTCGCTCGGCTGTGTTGTGGTACTTTTATGTTCAGTCATTTCTGATAGATCAAACAAAGCAAGTGATAATCATAGAAGCTAACTAATACTAGTCAACTCTTCTTTGTTATTTACAGTGAAAATGAAATTAAAATTGCAACAATCAATTGAGTATGCTAGAAACCAATTGTCTCTTGAGCAAGTAAGTTACCGAATAAGCGGAGGTAGTGTAAAGAGACTAGTAAATTTACTGCTTTCAAGCTCAGCTTTAAACAAAACAAAAAATGATGTAAATAAACGGATCACACACTGCAATAATCCTATTACTCTCTCACAATTACAGATAACTTTCCCAATATTGAATTGACTCCCCCACTGTAAACTTTCTGCAAATTAAATTAAACTAAAGTCATATATCTACTCTACTCTACTCCAGTCCAGTACTAACACCGGCTCTTGTTTTGCTTGTGACAGATTCGGAAATTGCATATAAAAAAAAAAATAGAAATAAAAAAATATTTTTTGCACAGCCGTGAATTTGAAATTTTTTGAAAAAATTATTATTTTTCTGGTGCACGGATGTATAAAGAGATTTAGAAAAAAAAAACGGTTTACATTAAAAATGTCCAAATTTGGGCACAAGAAAGAAGACGAGAAGAGTGAAGCAAGAGGTTAGTTATACAAAGTGGTGATTGTAGGTGTGATTTTGTTTTATGCTGTCTTTTATTTCCTTTTTTGAAAAGTGGATCTGATACAGTTTATATTGTGTTATTCTGTGAATATACTATACTAGCCACTCATACTAGTGTGTCTCGCTTGAAGGTGAATTCGCATAGACAAGTAACACACAACCTGATTGAGACTGTGGGTTTTTGTGGATTAGTGCTTCCTGTTTTTCCAGTAGTGAGAGAAATAAAAAAATACTTTTGTTACGACTTTTATAGTTAAGATTAGTACATCAGTAGCTGGTCAACGTGGGGAATTTTTTATCTTTTCTTTAACTCTTTGCAACGTTTGTTTTTCGGTAATTTCCACTCACACGGACTTTAACAGCAATATAAAGCAATTTACGGAGTCAGTTTCGGACATTGATTATCATGTCAGCTACGGTGAAACCACAACCACAACAACAACAACAGCAGCAGACATCCAATTCCTTTGCCACCTCTCATAAGCAATTTGCAGATTCGGACAGTACAATGACAAATTCAAACGGAGACAATGTGGATGTAGCGTCTTCTGTTCAGGACACACAATTGACCAAGGCAAACACTCCATCATCTTCAGAACCAAATCAACCACCACCATCATCTTTATTAACTTCTGCCTCCTCTGCTTCTTCTTCGCCACCAGCTATACCGCATATCTCTGCTAATACCACACCACTATCAACTATTCTTCAAAGGCAATCTTTCCACACTTATAAACTGCTTGAGCAATTCATTAAAACGGTATCATCAACTTCTCAATCAGATAATTTGAAAAAGAAAAACTTTTTAAATCTACTTGTAAGCATACGTGAAAATTTTGTTCGTCTTTATGTTTTAGTCAAATGGGCCAGAAACTCAAAAAGTATTGAAAAATTAATTGATTTGTTTGTTTGGTTAAGAGAACAAAATCAAACAATAACAAATACTATTATGGCAATGGGTAGTATAAAACCATCATTGATTTCAGCAAAATTGCCAAACCCTGATTTATCCACAGCTTTAGAAGTTTTAATCAAAGGTAGACCCCAATTGCCAACTTATAATTATCTTCCATCTTCACCAATAAGTCCCCTCTTGATACTTAAAACCATACGGCGATTGAACGTTGAGCTTTCAACAAAAATGGCTTTACAACAAAATTTGCCGTTGGAGTTTTATAATTACACTATAAAAGACGGAAGAGTGAATTTTACTGTTCCAAATTTATTTGAATGTTCGGTTTCAATTATTGACGATTCCCCAGACTCTAAATTTTTCTTGGTTGATTTTAAATTAGGTTTCCAATCAAAAGACAATGAATTAGTACCATTGATAACACTTTTACCTAGACAAACGTTCCAGTACCTTGAAAAACTCTCCACCATTGAATTAAACAAAAAGGGATTGACAGGTTTATTCAATTTACTACATAATTATTCCGTCACTTGTAAGTTGTATCTACTACATAGACAATTAATTCAACTGAGAATGGGTGTATGGAAAGGTCATCTGACTCACACTTATCATGCTGATAAATGTCTTGTTGTGGTCACTTATTGGCTCAAAAGAAAATCAATCAAATCTTCGATAGAAATTGGCAAATTTAATAATAATAACAAAGAGTTGGGTTTTAGATGGATCAAAGAAGGTGTCTTGTACGAAGATCATGGCTTGCAATTAGCATCAAAAGATGGAGCAATCAATATTGAATCTTTAATAAGAAGTTTGATTAAAAAACATATTGAAATAAACATTGATGAAATTCAAAATGAATTGATTCAAAAAGTGGAAAATATTGATAAATTGATGAAAGTGTACCAAAATTCCCAATTGATCTTAAACGTGAGTCATAGAAAGACAGTGGTTTTCAGTATTGATGCATTGTCAGGTGATGGTTATTTCCAAAATCCAACACCTATTATGAACTCTATTTGTCAAATGATAAATAACGATTCAAGATCAACAGCTGTAAGTTTGTTGAAACTTAGATTAGAGATTCAATTGAGCGAGTTATCTTCAATGCTGAGTGCTACAGAATGGATCGGTGTTGATGTAATTAGACTAAATCATAACGAAGCTTCTAAATTGAATATTAGTTATAAATACTTGAAAGATAAGAATTTAGCTGATCAGTTGATGAAATTGAAGTTTTACAGACGCAAAGAATGGCCTCCAGGATGGTTCTTAACTATTGGGATTTCAGGTTTCTCTTCAAATGTCGAATGGTGGTGTTCAAGAATTAAATCATCAACAGGGCAATGGTCGATTATTTGGGCTGAAAAATTATCCTTGGCCAGTGAATCGGAATTTGATTATTCGAATTTACTTTCATTAGTCAAGACAACCACTTCTAAATTAATATCAAATTTGATCATTAAAGAGTTGGATGATTTAGGTACCAAATTGAAAGTTATTGATATTAATGATTCCAGTGTTGAACAGCTCATCTCTGACAATTTTGGTGTCAATTTGAAAGATCAAAAAGAAAAAGAGGAAACTACATTGATATTAATCAACAACAAATCATTGTTCAACATTCCAAATTGCCACAGTTCTCTTGTTCTTTTAGTCAGAAATAGAGGAAATAATATTCTACACACATCGATATTTGGCAAATTGCAAAATGAATCCAAATTTTCAAACATCTCTTTCAAAGACGAAAAAAATAACCGTATTAAGCTTGATCCAAAGACATCGATATTTGAAATCAGCTCAACTATGAATCTCTTTGAAAAACTGAAATTTGGCACTAGTTCAAATGCTTCTAATTCACCTTACCAATCATTCTCATCATCTTCAACTCCAGGTGCCATAACAAACTCTCATATTTCAAGAGTTGCCACAAACGGTCACAGGCTAGCTTCATCTCATGGTTCATCAAACAACAATGATGTTACTATTCTTGGTGACTCGTTATCGGTGTTGAGCAAATTGTCAAGTTTACTATCACTTTTACAATTAATCACAAGTGATAACTCACTCAAGATGATTGACATCTCCTTGAGTAAAATTGCATTTCAGTATGGGTCAAATGTTGACGAATCCATCACTTTAATAATCATGAATGAAAAGCAAGAGTCAATCTCAATCGAATTACCAGAAAACAATCCGCATAATTATTGCTTGAACTATCTAAATAGTATAATTGACAACAATCTAAACTATAGAAAGATCAAACAATTGATAACATACTTAAAATTGACTTTACCTTTGTACACTTGTTTCAGAGATTTCAATTTTGAAATTTCAGAAACACAAAGAAAAATCTTTGACGAAAATAATCATCCAGACAAGAAGTATTCTGAATTGACTCTTTCTCCATCATTTGGATTTGAATTAAACACATTTGGTTCTGAAATGTCAACTATCTCTTATTTCTGTTCAGTTGATAAAAAAATTGAGAAAAAACTCAAATTTGAAAAACTACGATTGAATTTGAAAATTCAGTTACGCCATAAAATCAAATCACTCTCGTTAGACAAATCCCTATTTGTCATCACTTTAGATTCGGATATTAAAGAATCCCAGCTCACAGATGAAAACGTGAGATCTTTAAGCGAAAAGATCTCAAAGACTATCGAAGATTTCTTCATTGGCACTAATAAATTGCCAATCGAGATAAAAGGCAAAGTACTATACTTGAGAAACAGTATTGCTTGCGATTACAACTCGGTCTATCAGGTATTGAAAGCTTTGCACTCGGAAATGAAGAAGTTGATCAGTGGTCCAGTTTAAGTAAGTACTTGTTTAATTTGTATAATTTAACACTGAAATGTTTGTACCATTTAATATGAAATGTGCTCTCTATATATTTATTTGTCATCAGCCACTGAGGTTGATGTGGCGCAGTATTGAGATATGCGCAAGACTGATCAATGCTTAAAGTTATTGAAAAAGCACTATATCTAAATTCATACTTTATCACTTTGATGGTTTTGCCGTAAAAATGTACTTCTATTATTTTATTTGAAACTGAATCAGTCATAACATCTTCTTTCAAAATGCACGTTGTAGAAGAGGTTCCCAAGGGAAGAGACCCAAACCAATATTTCACATCGATTTTCGCATACGCAACGCCAACATCTTCAAGCGTAAATGATTCAAGAGGGGGTCATCAGCATATACAGTCATCAAATGATGGTTCTCGCTCAGATACGATAAACAAGCCTGGAAATGGTGCTGCTCAGAGAACTTCTTCGAACAAGAGAAAGAGAATAAATTATAACGTGGCTCTTTTGCAGCAGCAGCAACTTCAGCAGCAGCCTGATACTCAGTCGGAAAATGATAAGAATAACGGAGACGGTCCAGCAACACAAGCTCAACAGCAACAAGAAGCCGAAGAACTAGAGAGATTGAGCGCCGTTGAGTTGCGAAAGGCTACTAAGCGTTTTGAGGAGCTTAATAGAGAGAATTACAATGATGCGATGAAATTTGAGATACCTAAACTGTACGCAAAACCGCATGCTACAGGAGCATCAACTAGTAAAATATACAAGCCATCAGCTGCTGTTAAAAGGATTTTAAATTCAAAGAAAAACTGGTCGAATTACTTGGATGAGCTTGATAAAAGCGAGTTGAAAGTTCTCAGGACAGGATTGGAGGTGAAACCTAGTCAGTTCAAAATTAAGAAATTATGCACTATTTGTGGGAATATCAGTTTCAGTTCTTGCATAAAATGTCACTCGAGAGTTTGCAGTTTGAAATGCCAAAGAACGCATAATGATACTAGATGTACGAATTTTTAATAACTTGGAAAAAGGAATCGCAAATTTTTTTTTTTTTTTTTTTTTTTTTTTACTAGTTAAATGAGACAAATGTTATAAAAAAGAATACCGAATTCAAACACTTGTAAATAAAGACCAGACACCTTTTAAGTATCCAATAATCTCATCACCACCTAATTTACTTTCACCGTAAAGTCTATCAACAAACGAGATTGGCACTTCAGCAATTGTGAAACCAAAAGATCTTGCTCTCACCATCATCTCCATTTGGAAAACGTAACCTTTGGATTTAGTAGCACCAATGATTTTAGCCAAGGCATCTTTCTTATACAATCTGAAAGAACCAGTCAAATCAGAAACGTTTGGTCTCAACACGGTAGCAGCTAAGAAATTAGCACCTCTTGATATTAATTTTCTTTTCAAATCCCAACCGTAAACACCACCATCCCCTGCGTATCTAGTACCGGTCACAATATCGTAATCGCCGTGTTTTTGTTTCTTGATAAATTCAGGAATAGCTGATGGATGGTGGGAGAAATCGGCATCCATAATAATAACAAAATTACCGGTAACAAATTGTAAACCGTGAATATAAGCTGTACCTAATCCAAGTTTACCAGCTCTTGGTCTCAATTGGATACGGTCATCACCATACACTTTTATCAACTGCTTGGCAACAGTTTGGGTTCCATCTGGAGAATTGTCATCAACAATGATAATTTCCCAGTCTAAGTTATTAGCATTGAAATGCTTAGCTAGTAAGTAAGTGATGATTGGAAGATTCTTCTTCTCGTTGTATGTTGGTAAGATAACAGAGTATTTATCGCCAGCCATTTTGTGTTTGTATGTGTGTGTGAGTGTGTTATTTTCTCAACAGAGTAAAAATACCCTTTTCTATATGACACAATGTTATAAATTGTTAATTTTCAATTAAAACAATTACAAACTTCATGTCAATTGCCGTATCAGTAAACCAGCATACCAGTTTGATCAAACTAGACGTGTCTTCAAAAGAAACACCACAAGTTTCAAATTAACATCATTAGAAATAAATCGACGCGACGATTGACATTCTTTGCGTCGATTTATTTATTTGGCCAAGAAAGAAGCAAAGAAACTATTTACACGATAAAGTTAACTATTAGCCATTTATCAAAGATATTGGATGATTTGATTAGTGTATCAGAGTTCCATTAAAAATCTAGATCACTATAGTCTCAAATTAATTTACACAGAGATGGCGGTTGATAGTCATTTGAGAAAAATATTTGGTGATGAGAAAGTTGAAAAGTTCAACAACTCAAATGTACTACTTGTTGGTGCTGGTGGGATAGGTTGTGAGTTGTTGAAAGATTTGATAATGATGAATTACGGTAAGATAACAGTGTTGGATTTGGATACGATTGATTTGTCTAATTTGAACAGACAGTTTTTGTTCAGGCAAAAAGATATCAAACAGTCAAAATCACTTACTGCAGTGAAAGCAGTGGAACATTTCAACTATTCTACTAAATTGACTGCAAAGCATGGTAATATCATGGATACGAAATTGTTCCCATTATCATTTTTCAAAAAATTTGATATTATTTTCAATGCCTTGGATAACTTGGAAGCGAGATTTTACGTTAACAAGATTGCCCTCTTCACAAACACGCTGTTGATTGAATCGGGTACGACTGGTTTTAGAGGACAAGTTCAGCCAATCTTGCCGTACAAGTCTGAATGTTTTGCGTGTATGCCAAAAGAGACGCCTAAATCTTTCCCTATTTGTACAATCAGATCAACTCCATCAAAGCCTATACATTGTATCACATGGGCTAAAAATTTTTTGTTTTCTCAATTGTTTGGTGAAGATAGTCCACCTAGTGAAGTGAATCCTACTGAGAATGATAGTGATAATAAAGCAGAAATTGAAGCTTTGTTAAAAGAGACAAATGAGTTGTTAGCATTGAAGAAGTTGGTGAAAGAAGAAGCTGCCAAATTGGATGATAGTACTAACAAAGAGATCACAGATGATTCTTTCGTGTATGAGATAATTGATAAGATATTCAGAGAAGACGTTGAAAGATTGTCAAATACAGAAGCTTTATGGACATCAAGAAGTAAACCTACACCATTGGATTATTTAAAATTGAAAGTGGAGATTGAGAATTTTGGTGATGTGCCATTACCATCAGGACAATCAGTTTGGACACCAGCTGAAAATTTAAAAGTGTTTGTTGAATCAACTTTGAAAATCACCAAAAGATTCCCAAAAGATCCTAAAGAGATAGTATCGATTGAATTTGACAAAGATGATGAGGACACTTTAGATTTTGTTGTTTCGGCTGCTAATTTACGTTCATTTATATTTGACATTCCAATGAAATCTAAATTTGAAATCAAGCAAATGGCTGGAAATATTATACCTGCTGTGGCTACAACAAATGCAATAATGGCTGGATTTTCAGCAACACAATCTATTTTTGAGAAATTTGACGATTTTAGAATGATCTACGACTCGAGCTCGTTGGTTAGATTAATCAATTCGTCGAAATTAATCAAGCCTAGTGCGGTTTGTAAAGCGTGCTCTGTTACTAGAGGTATTGCTAGTATTGATTTTGAAAAAGCTACATTAGGCGATTTCAGAGCTAGCATTATTGCAAAATACGGGTATTCGGATGATGTTGCCATTATTGCAGGCAACGATTCCTTGTTGTACGATTACGATTTTGATGATAATTTGGATGAAAAACTATCAAAGTTTTGTCATCCTGGAGATGTTATATTTGTTTCAGATTCAGATGAAGTGTTAGATAGTTTGGAGTTGTACTTGGATACAAGTGAACAAGACTTGATAAGTTTACCAGACTTGACTGTTCCTCAACGTGCACAAAAACCTGTTGATAGCGATGATGATTTCGACTATGGCGAATTCAATGAAAATGATGTGGTTTTAATAGATTCATTGGAAGACAAAAAGAGGAAAATTGATGATGTTGTTGAAGATGGTAAAATTAATGATGAGCATGCGAATAAGAAATCAAAAATACAAAGTGAGGAATTCATTAATGGGAATGAAGTTGTTTTACTAGATTGAGCAAAATTTATAACGAGACTGTTTAGCATAGCGGTGTGTAATTTTTGAAAAAAAAAAAAAAAATAAAAAAAAAAAGAGAGAAGAAAAAAAAAAGAAGTGAATCTTGGAGATTTGTAAAATAAAAATTAGAAATTGAAACCGAAAGAAATGAAAAAGCTTGAAAACGAATAGAACAACAAAAAAAAAGTAGAACCAGACTAAAACACACCTAACTAATGAAAACAGGGTTCGAAAATATATATACAATGATGAATAAAAGTAATGAAATAAAAAAAAAAGAATGAAATAAAATTTGAAGAAAAAAACAAAACAGTATCATTTTCTTGTCTTTGATCTCGATCTAGATCTCAGTCTTTGAAACCAATTTTTCTTTTCTGTAGAGCTACTATTTGCGCTTGAATTGACTTCGTCTGTTGTACTTGACTCCCATCTAGACTCTCTTGGTTCATCTAATTTTTCCTGAGCTGCTGTTGAAATTTTCAAATTTTGACTTTGTGGATCTGATAAATTTGAACTTGTACTGTTGTTATTAATATTAAAGTTTTCAAGTTTGTTCAAAATTGACGAATTGTTCAAGTCATCATTACTCTTTATGGAACTTGGTTTTAAAACTGGAGAGTTGATCGATGGTTTTGACAAGTTTTGTAAAACGTTACGAGAATTTGATAATTGCTCAGATGGGAATGATGATGATGGTGTGTCATCTGAGTCTACTTTGATCAGTGGAGCTATATTTAATGAAGAAGAATTTTGTCTATCTGTCATTTTCAAGCTATCAGATTTGGAGGAAATCTTTGATAACGAAGTTTTCAAATAATCGTCATCTTCTGTATCCAACTGAGAGTCTAAATCATCTTTATGAAGTTCACTAACTTTGAATCTATTTAAAGAGTTATTCACCCTTAGAATATCTGAGGGAGATTGTACAGAAGATAGAGATTTGCTGTGTTTTCTTGAACTTGGTGGAACTGATAAATTTTTTGAAGTAGTTGAATTGAATTCCGATTGTTTTGTACCATTATTATTGTTGTTGTTGTTGTTGTTTTGATCAAAGTTAACACTTTGAGTATTCTTTTCATTTTCAATTTTTTTCAATAAATTATGTTTTGAAGCAGCTTGAGCTGCAGGTAAAAGTTTATAAGAGTACAAGATCATGAATTCAATAACTAAAGATGATAAAGCGTATTCATCAGGGGACATATCGTGGTCAGAATGAGACAAAATGGAAGGTTGGAAAATAGCTGCCAAGTTTTTCGCTGGCATTAAATTTTTTGAAGAATGTGAATTGAAAATGGCTAGTAAATCCAAGATGTAAAACAATAATTGTCTTTGTAATTCGGGTAATTTATCAAGCAATTTTGCGTATTGTTTCAAAGCACTTTTTCTTTCTTTTCGTAATTGTTCCTTTTTAGCCTTTTTTCTTTGTAAATAATTATCATCATTTGACAAATTAGTGTTTGATTTATTTGTATCAGTAGGTGAAGAATGATTTGTTGTGTTATTATTATTATTATTATTATCATTATTATCAACTGTGTCATTACTATCATTTTCAACAATGAATTTTTTCTCTTTTTCTTTCAAGTATTTCACAATTGCAGGTCTTGATCTTAAAGGCTCTCTAAACTCTTCATATAAAGATAAAGGTATTAAAGGTTCAGGTAAAGAACCTAAGAATCTTCTAAAAAGGGAAGCTGCGTCATGAACAGTAAATCCATCCCAATCTAATTTTGAACCGTAATCTGGTGGATTTGAAAAAATTAATTGCAATTGTTTAATTCTTTTAGTTGAACCAGCGACTCTGAAAATACCTTCCACTTCTAAACCATTTGATTTTAAAAAAGATCCACATAAAGCTACCACTCTGGGTATACAACCGTATCTTATCAAACCATCTGAATCGCTACTTATATAAATTTTCGCTTCAGCAACGGCAATTGAATCTTTTAAAGAGCAACCAAAGACACTTGAATTACCAATATAGTCTTGTTGTCTTTGTAATATAAAAGAATCTCTGTGACTTTTCAATTGTTCATGTGAAGAGCTATTAAGATCAGAATAATTCGACAATGGTCTGACAGAATGGGAAGATCTAGATTTGTAACCCAGAAAAGGTCTTATTGGTGATGTTGAAGATGAAGATGAAACATTTGGTAAAAAAGTTGTTTGATTTTGATTGTTGGTATTATTATTTATATTCTGTGGATCACTTTTAGAAGAAAGATTTAAATGTGATGGCATCATGGAAGGTGAGGATGGAGAGAATGCAGAAAATGGGGATGAGGGAGAAGGCAAAGAGGAGTTTGATGTTAATTGGCCACTTGTATCATTATGATTATTATTTTGATGGTTATGCATGTTATTATGAGTTGGAGAAGAAGGTAAATCGTTTTTCTTAAATTGTTTCCACCAACTAGTCAAAGAGGCTCGACCTGGAGAAGAGGCGTGATCTGTCATTATCAAAGATTATATGTATAAATATATAGAGTTTATAAAAGAAGGAATGAGGGTGGGTGAATGATTGAGTAGATAAGTGTGTTGAACGTGTAATGAGACAACCTAATACTTTTATGGTGAAACAATTTGAAATGGAAATGAAAAAAAGAATAAGTTAAACTTATAGTGGTTTAAGAAAATAGGGTGAAGATTAGAGACGTGAATGAATAAAGTGATGCCTAATAAATCTGTTTGACTTGCAAGGGCAGCGATCTTTTTTTAGTAATTAAAATTAAAAGCGTTTTTTCGTGTGGGAGAAAAAAAAAAAGAGACCCAAGAGGGAACAGGAAAGAGTAATGAGTGAAGAGTAGATATAACAAGAGGTGTGTATAATAGAATAATTTATAATATAATGTAATATATTGTAATATAGTGTATATCAAATTAATAATATTTATCACAATAAGAGTAGTGTAAAGTGTAATAACTAAGTGAGTGATTACACTCTTACAGTATATATAATATATACACTATACACACAGTACACTATTTAAAGCATTTGTATGCCCTGGTAGTTGTGAGTGCGAATAGGCGCTCAGGGCGGGAACAGAATTGAGAATTGAAAATTGAAAATTGAGAATTGTCGAGATTCTCAATGTATTTGCGGTCGATATGCGTCGATCGACGGTAATGTTGTTTCTATGTAAAAGTGTTTTAAACTGCATTTATTGATAACTACACCCGTGCATTATTTGTTGAATTAAAAAATAAATTACTTACTATCCACTCAGCCACTTTTGGAAAAGTCAAGTGGCAAATTTGCAGGAGAAAAGTAATTAAATAAAAGAGTGCAAAAAAACACCGCCACACTTTGCCACTTTTTTGCCAAGTCCGCAACGCCTCTTTTTCTTCTTTTGCTTTCTGTTCTGTGAGTGCTGTTAGTGCTCTGTGGAGGTCATCAGTGGCCGCAACGGGGTAGCGACGGGGGGTAGCAGCATGCTGGAAGGCGAAGGCGAAGGGAGTAAAAGGCACGGCACGAGTTTTCATCAGGGTTCGCTGCTGGTAGGAACACCACACCGCTAACTAACGAGATCTGTGTTATCTCTTACTTACACACATGCACACTTCTCCTCCTCTTCGTTCAGGCTTTGTAGTGTAGTAGTGTGCATAGTGTGTGCATAGTGTGTACCTTACCTTACCTTACCGTAGCGCAGCGTAGCATAATACACTGCAACTGACCAGATCTCACTTCTTACCACAGCCAATTTGTCTCCAGTTTCTTGTCTCTATGCTATGATCTCTAGTCACAGTCATATAAACTAGCTCACTTCTGTCTGTCCAGTTCAATTTTACCTAGGTTGTTACAATCTATTGCGAAATCAACTTCTTTGTCATTAGCATCATTTGTTTTATTTTTGTTAATTAATTGGCTATTGGCTATTTTGGTTACTAGTCGACTCCGTTTTCTTTTTTTGTTTCAACGCACATACACTTTATCAAACGTTATCTTTGATCAATAACAACAACAACAACAAACAAAAAATACACTTCAAATAGATGGGCTCAGAATCTGTTAAACCAATTGTTCCTGCTGGCTGGGTTGCCGTCTGGGACGCAAACTATAAAGGTATGTCTTGTCTTGTCTTGTCTTGTCTTGTCTTGTCTTGTCTTGCACTGCTGCGAAAATTTCCAATTTCTTACTCTTTTATAACTAGCATTACTAACATCTCTTTGTCTCTCACTCGCTACGCTGTACAGAATGGTTCTATGTTAATGAGTCTACTAAAGCTTCTCAATGGGAAGCTCCTCCAGGCACAACTTTCCCACCCGCTGAAGCGCCTCCTCCAGTTTACTCTCCCCCATCATCTGCGCCACTCAATCGCTCATCCTCCGCGGCCTCTTCCTCACGCTCTGGCCTAAACTATCCACAACAACAGCAGCAGCAGCAGAGGGGTTATCCACCACAACAACCAATGTACGGTGGTGGATACCCTCCACAACAACCAATGTACGGGGGCGGATATCCTCCACAGCCGATGATGTATCCTGGTGGTGGATACCCTCCACAACCACAAATGTACCCTCAACAGATTCCTCAACAACAACAACAACCTAAAAGAAGCGGTATGGGTCCAATGGGTGGTGCTGCTTTAGGTGCCGGTGCGGGTCTTTTAGGTGGTATGATGATGATGAACGCTTTTGATAATGCTGAAAATAATGCTTATAATGAAGGATTTGTTGATGGTTATGGCGACGGTGCTGGCGATTTTGGCGGAGGAGACGATTTTGGTGGAGGAGACTTTTAATCCAGTTGGTCGTTTGATCCATTTCTCTCATTCTCTCATTCTCTCTTTTTTCCCTTTTTTCCCTTTTTGCCCTCTTTATGTTTTGTTCATTTCTCTCTTTTTGCTACACATTTCTACGCTTTTTTTACGCTTTGTTAATACGTGCTTCTTTTCACTCTCTTTTACTGTCTTATTTACCTTATACTCCGTGTAATTTGTAACATTTTTACCCCGTTACACCTGGTACCGATCCAATCAAATCAAATCAAATCAGATCAGATCAAACTCACCCTCTCCACTTGTGGGAAAAATAAAACATGCACAGCCATCTTTTTTAACTATATTTGCGTCGATCGACGCGTTGGTTAAACTAGAAGTAAACTATATTCAGGGAAACCATTGATAGGCACTAAGTTGCTACAGTGAATACAAGTGACAAAAGACTTTAATTAGCTTTAAAAAAGAATTCAAATTGCCTGTCTCGTTACCTTAGCTCAAAAATCCACAAACACATACTACTAATCATCAGTTTATGAATGGCATAGTAAGATTTTGAATAATAAGCAGAAAGAAAATAAAAATCCAATCCATTTTCCCAACACTCATTTCTCCATCTCATCTCCATTTATCTATCTATTCACACTTGTACATTCGCTTCTGGTAGTATTAACTCTCACATTTTAACCGCCACGTACCCATAACCATAAACCTTGTTCCTGGTTTTTTTTTTCCCCCGAACCACTATCTCTCCTGTGGCACTTATACCAGCCATATATGCCATGTCAAACAACCAAAAAACATCAACTCATTTAATAGCAGGATTTGCAGGAGGTTTCACATCAGCCATCTCGTTACAGCCTTTGGATTTAGTCAAGACTAGACTTCAACAATCAAAATCTTCTTCTATTATATCAATCTACAGAGATTTATCTTCAATAAAACAGTTATGGAGAGGTACAGTCCCAAGTGTTTTTCGTACTTCGGTAGGCAGTGCTTTATACTTGTCGTCTTTAAACACTATACGTAGTAAGATATCAAGTTTAAAGCAAAAACAACAAACCCAGCAACAACCTATACTCTCTTCTTCTTCAAAATTGCCCAAATTGTCATCGTCTGAAAATTTACTTACAGGTATGATTGCTAGGGTATTTGCAGGTTTCGTGACAATGCCAATAACAGTTTTAAAAGTAAGATACGAATCAAGCGTTTTCAATTATACTTCAATGTTTGATGCTTGTAAAAATATTTTCTATACTGAAGGTTGGAGAGGCTTTTTCATTGGATTCGGACCCACATGTCTTAGAGATGCACCCTATGCAGGTTTATACATTTTATTTTATGAAAAATTTAAAACTTTAACTCCATTGATTCTTAATTTTAATAAATTTGAATCTAATTCAGATAATGACAACATTTCAAATTCCGCTCCTTTGTTATTCACAACTTCAAAATCAGCAATTATAAATAGTACTTCAGCTATAGCTGCTGCAAGTCTTGCAACTACAGTGACAGCTCCATTCGATACAATAAAGACTAATATGCAAATAAATCCTATTAAATATAACAAATTTTTCTCCAGTTTTAAACTTTTAGTCTCTGAGAGTTGGACAAGATTGTTTGATGGTTTAAGCTTAAGATTGACTAGAAAAGCTTTCAGTGCCGCTATAGCTTGGGGAATTTATGAAGAGTTGATCAAATTATGAATGAACTTTCCCCACTTTTTCATAATTATGTATATATAAACAACGTTATCGATTTTATGACTCTCAATTCTTTTCAATCAGTAAATTCAATGCAATTCTCCCAGTAGTTGAAGGCATTCTGCGAGATAACAACCTCTGGATTCAATTCGTTCAATCCATCAAATTGAAGCATACTCAGCGAACAGATTCCCGTGAAAGAATGAAACGGATCTGGTGTTTCATCGGGCGAGTTATTCTTACAGAACCCACCGAGCAACCTCGACTGTGTTTGATTAACCAAATAGTCTGTGACTGCATCTTTATCAATCAGCAAATTATTATCCTCCGTAAGCAAACTCAATGCTGCTAAACTCCAAAAACAGTAGCATGTATCTGCAAATTTATTTAGTCTACCATTGAATCCACCAATATCTTGAGAATCTGTCTCCTCGTTCTCTTGTAATTCCAGTGCATTGTACCTGTTGAAAGCTATCTGTCTATGCACAAGATAATCAAGGGTACCTCTCCACTCGCCTAACTCGTGCTTGTCCAATTGTCTAGTCAAAATCAAAGCGTCGATCCCACAGAAGGTTAAACCGGCATGCGACTCGTTCATACTGGACATTCCAATCCCACCATCAAACGACCTGCACGACTCAATATACTCCTTCATCTTTATAACATCAATATCGTGTGTTTCTCCATCCACATCCACATCCCGCCATTTCAAAAGTTTCCTTATCGTACATGCTAACATACAGTACCTGACATCGTGCTCACCAACTTTACCAACTCTGTCTTGATCGCGCATCACAAAGGGCACAAAACAACCAGTATCTGTTATTTGACACTCTGAAACATACTTCATCATCTTGGCCCTCTTGACCCTTTTTAAGTCGTCCTGTAACATGATTAGAATCTGCAACGCAAAACAACTAGATGCAAGATGAATCGGATCGTACTTTCCTGTACCCTTATACATCAACGATCCTCTAAATCCAAACCACTCATCTGTTTCAACGCTGTGCAAGTACACCCACTCGATGTAGCTCGTACGATCAGACTCTTTCAAGTAGTCGATAAGTCCAGCTGGGTGCAGTAAGTCAATGGCACACAGTGAGAAATAAATCAATGCCAGCTTGTTTGAGTCCTCAGACTCATACCGACTCGGTAGTATTCCAATGCATCTCTCGAAATACTTCAAGTGTTTCCTTGTATCAAAACCACCAGACACCTCTCGTGCTGTCATCTGTATCGGTGGTTATGTTGTTTGATCGTCAACTAGATTTGGTTTCTTCAACTAAGTACCTGAATATATCACATACATATAAACTTGGTGGATTATACTTAAAAAGAGCTGAAATTATGTAAGATTTCAAAAATCGCTATGCTCATAAAGAGGCAGCGGCTGTGTCACTACTAATCTGCATTTTAAATTCATGATCTAAACAATAACTTTTACAAACGTACGTGGATTACAACATACACTCTTCCTATGCATTCAAGCAAGCACAATCTTATAAGTGCTAATCTCAAATGATTTGGACACAACGTCAAACTCAAACTCACTTTTACTGCCATCACTTTCTCTAAATTGCAACTCTTGTTTTTCCTCTTCAAGAATATTAGTCTTGAACACGCTCTTCACCGGATACCCAACTTTGATAGTAGCCCTTGCCATACCACCTAAAGCCTCGTATAATCTTACAACTATTGTCTTATGGCCAGGAAATTTTCTAGGCAATTCGTCTAGCTGCATTCCTTTGTAATCTATACCAGTATCGTCATCTTCACCTCTTTTAACATTACTCAAGATCAAGTTACCATCTCCAACAATGCTGATGAGTTCGGGTGTCTTGTGTGATTTACCAACAGAAAATGAATCAATATTCGAAACAGATTTTTTCGCAAAAACATCTTCAACACGATCATTAAACTCCCACGCTGCTCTCACTGTATCGACTCCTAAGGCATCGCTATGTGGTAGCAAAGCATACTTGAAATCATGAGACCCAAGATCTGCATGCCCATCTGGATACTTTGGTGCTCTTAATAACGATAAAGTTATGCAATTACCATGAACAGACCCACCATACTTGTTATTATTTAGTAATGAAACTCCATAGTTGAAATCACTGAAATCGATAAATTTATGACTGCAAACTTCAAATTTAGCAGTATCCCACGATGTATTGTAATGAGTTGGTCTTTTAGTTATACCAAATTGAGTTTCAAAATTTGCAGTTTCTGCATGTATACTCACTGGGAACAAAACTTTCAAAAATTTATAAGTTTCATGCCATTCAACGTGACAATCAAATTTTAGCATGGCCCTCTGGGTAGAATTTTCATTACAACCATCCAGTGAAATAATTGTACTGATTGAACTGGTTTCTGATAATTTGTGTGTAACCTTCAATGACGAAACTAATGGACCTTTTTCAAGAATTTCCACACTGGTGGAATTTCCAACATACTTATACTTTTCCAAAGAATAAAGTTCAGTGTCCCAAGCAGGGAAATTCAACGGAGTATCGGAGTACATAACATATTGATTACCGCCTGAAACATTTGTTGGTTCAATAATTTCACGTTTATTAACAAGATCCAAAAGACTGGTCACAATTCCATTGGTGTCAATCTTGGCTCTTAATAAACCATTCTCTAAAATGAAAAACTTGTCGTCAACTAATCTAATCGTAGACGGATACTTGATTGTTAAAGCTGAAGTCAATGATAAAGGTTTCATTAAAGATGTATTAAACTCATCAGATTCAAAAGCAACGTATTTATTACTTTGAACTAAAGAGTATACAGATTTGTTGCTAAATTTATCATTTTTAACAATTTCAAATCTTTTCCATGGAAACGTGTTTAATTTGAAGATGTTGTCATTTGCTGATTTTTCGGTCATATCAACAACGTCAAATTTTGACATAACCTTGTGAATTATCTTAATCTCAGTCTTGATAACTTTACTCAACATTGGCCAAACATCATCGGTGTAAACTTTTTCAATACAAGATCCTGGTAAAACATCATGAAATTGACAAAGACAAATATCTTGCCATAGTCTGTCCAATTTAGCCAAAGGATAATTGTAATTTGGTAGTTCAATAGAAGCCTTAGTAGCCAACCATTCAAGATCTCTCATAAGTAATTCTGAACTTCTCATAAGATTCTTAACTTTTGCTTGTGTTGTATAAGTTCCTCTGTGAAATTCTAAATACAATTCACCTCTCCACGAAGGTAAATTTGCACCATTGTTTGTATCTTTGCGAATATCATTATAAAAATCGGTTATTGTAGGACCCATTTGAACAGTTGGCATTTCTCCACCAACTTTATCCACTAATCCACGGACCCTTCTGATCTTTTCAATCATTTCATCAGTTGGTCCTCCTCCACCATCACCTATACCATATAATAATAAACCCTTTTGATCATTATACAAGTTTTTATGGTTTTGAATTGATCTTTTAATATCACCAAAATTTGCAGGAGCAGTGTATGTGTTATCAGGTGGCATGTGAACTAAAACTTGAGAAGAATCAATACCGACCCAATTGAATGTGTTTTGTGGGAACTGGTTAATATTATTCCAAGATAATTTTTGTGTCAAGAAATTTGGCATTTCTGCTAATCTGCATAATTGAGGAATTTGACTTGAATAACCAAAGGAGTCGGGCAACCAATAAATGTTACTCTTGATTCCAAACATATTTTGAAACCACCTTTGACCTAATAGAAATTGTCTCACTAATCCCTCTCCACTAGGTAAATTGGTATCGTTTTCAACCCAAGAACCACCCAAAGGAATAAATCTACCTGCTTTGACAGCTTCTTTGACTTTGTCGTACAAATCAGGGTAGTAGTCAATCAACCACTTGAAATGCTGGGCTGCAGAAGCAGCAAAAAGGTACTCTGGATATCTATCAATCAATCTTAATTGAGAAGACCAAGATCTGGCAATTTTGGTCTTACTTGTAGCAAAATCCCATAACCAAGCAGTATCGATATGACAATTACCCATTGCGTAAACGTTTGATGTTGCATTCACTGAATTTTCTTTGAACACTTTCTCCGAATCAACATCATCACCCAAAAATTGTTTAGCAATTTTTCTACATTTTAAAATACTAGATTCGTCATTCTCATCAAACACGTCCATAATCAAATTGCCAATCTGCCTAGCTTTGTGTTTTTGAGGACCGTTTAATTCCCTGGCAGCATCTCCAATAATCCAAAAATCGTAAAATAATGCACGGGCATCGTAATTAGGAACAACCAAATCAGCAATGTCAAGCCTGTAACTATCTCTAGTTGAGCCAAACATCCCATTACAACACATCTCGATGTAAAATGTAAAACTGCGGTTTTTCAATTTCCCTCCAGTGGGAGCACTAGTAGTACTATCTGCTTGATACCACTCAGGCGGAATAATAAACTCTGTTCTCTCTGAGGACCCGGTCAATCCTTGAATGGGCAAGCCATTGGTGTCCAGCACCAAACCTTCATTTCCTGCATCCCAATTTAGCAGGATGTGTTTCTCGGTTTTCCAACTCTCGGGAATCTTAACAGTCAGTTGAAACCAATGAGACGACCAAGCGGGTCCAAAAGAGTCGCCTTTTCGACAACTTGTAAACTCTTGCAATTTACCAGGAACAACTTGATCAAAAAAAGGTTTGGTCAATCCTGGGGCACTCCAATGCTTGATGTCAATGTATCCAACTTCTGGATCTTCCAGCTCCATTTCATTCTCAGGTTTTGGGTTATCTAAACGGAATTTCGAGTAGAATTTGGGCAACATGAGATTCTCATATCCGCCTCCGGTGTTTGTGAACTGTCTAAGACGGTTCTCGTAAATTGAGTCAACTTGCTTAAACTGCGGAGAATTGTTATATTGCGGGTACTCCGAGTTTAGTGACTGGTTATTGTCATTGAAGTTTAGCTTAGATGTGCCTTGCTGGATATCAAATATGTTTTTATCAAAAGACATAATGCAGGATGTAGTTTGTAAATTTATGTGCCGTGTGGGGGGGGGCAGCAGTAGTGAAAGACCTATTTAAAAGTCTAGTCAATTGTGTCTTGAAACAAAGTATTTAAAATTGTTTATCAAGATATCAAAAGTAAACTGTTAAGAATAAATTTTATCTTTCTTGCTAATTAATCACCATGTGTCCTTTCTCAAATTAAACCCGTTTTCACCCATCCTTTCTTGCTAAGCACTTAAACAGCAGATAATAACTACTGTGGGGTGAATTAACAGATTAGGAAATTATCGCATGTGGTGTACGGGTGGAGTTTTACCAATAATTTATCTATTAATCAATCTGATGGTACAATTAGAATAGTCTGATGTAACACAAAGAAACCATATAACAGTATATATTTAATTTATATAAAATCATATATCAATCAAAACCTATATAATAATAAAAACAAGAAAAAGAAAATAAGAACCACAAGGGAGAAAATCAGCAAAGACTAAGTAAGCTAAACTGAAACCTTTAAGTTTAAACGAATGAACAGCATAAATAATTTTGGGTAAAAAAAAAAGAAGAAAAGAGAACCAAACCAATGAATCAAAAATTAAATCAGAAGAATGAAACAAAAAGAAAGGGACAAAGAAGAATAAATGAAAAAGACAAACTTTAGCAATTATAATTGAAAATGCCTATCTTTTTCGATATTTCTTTTCAGCTCACTTCTTTATTTTTTCAATAAAATCATTTTTCACCAAAATAATGAAAAGAATCGCAAAGCAAAAATAATTGATAAGCAGGGTATAAAAAGTAAAGATTGAAAACTTGAAGAGAGCGTTTATTTAAAAAAACACTTCTTGAAATTTAGGTCATATTCAATGGAAAACAATGACAGCAGAACCAGATGTAACAGTAACTGTACAACCATCTTGAGAACTACCTGAAAAGACACCATTAATGTAAGAACAGTCACCATTGATTGTTGAACCTTCAGTAGCCTTGATACTGACTGAGTAATTTGGAGCTTCCTTGTTGTTTGGATTTGGAATCAATGATAAATAAGTTAAACCATTGGTGTAACCGGAACCAATAACTAAAGGAGCCCAGTTACCGACACCTGAACCTGGAGTACCCCAAATACAACCATCTTCAACAGAAACACCTGCATTGTTGACATAATATTGAGCAGATGTTAAACCACCTTGCCATTTATAATAGTTATCTTCGTCAACAACAGATAATGGTTGAGTTGAGCCACCTTTTAATTCAGTTGGAACAATCATGTTTTCAGAACCAGGGTAATCGGTTCTACATAAAGCAACAACATCAGAAAGTTCAGATTTAACAGAACCGGTTTGTTTATCAGTTTGACATAAAGAATCACTGTTACTATTAGTCTTGTATAAGTAACCATTTTTACATAACAAACCACCAATAGACATACCATTAGCTGGTTGAGAAGATGGCCATTGAGTCTTTGACATACCTGGTTCACAAGCATAAGAACAATAGTATCCATCTTGACAAGTTGATGAAGTATCACCATTCATGTTCATGATTGAAGCCCAACCACCGAAATCTAACCAAGAGATTGGAACAACACCGTTACCGGATGGGAAATCACTACATTTAATGGTACCATCAACAAATGATCCACCATTGTTGTTAGAAGATTGAGATTTTTCAACTGGAGCAGATTCAACTGAAGAAGATTGAGCTGATTCTTGTTGAGATGAAGAAGCTTGTTCAACAACTGGAGCAGAACTTGTAGTTGCAACGACTGGAGCAGCACTTGTAGTTTCTTGTTGTTGAGTAGTAGTTGGTTGTGGTGCATCAACAACAGGAGTGGTTTGTGGTTGTTCAATGACATTACCATGTTGATCAACGACAACAGTTTGAGTCAGGTAGACAACAGCAGCTTCTCTCTTGTGGACATGATGTTGATGAATGGCCATAGGAGCGGCAACAGATAATGAAGCTAAAGCTAAAGTGGATAAAACTTGGGAGTATTTCATTTTATTTGAGTAAAAGGAATGACAAATATAGTTGGAATAATACTATTAATTAAGGAAAGGACGTTTATTCAAAAACAATGATGAGATATCAAAAAGGAATGTAAGATAGTTAGAAATAGTAATAATAGTATATAAAGAAAATGAGTGATCTTATACTATTTAAAAAGGAATGTAAAGTTGTTATAAAGAGAGAATAACAAACTGGATGAATCTAACTAAGATGTTGTGAATAAACAAATGATTTAACCTTGAAGAGTATTTAAATTAGCTTTGAAATACGAAAGGAAAAATAAAAGGAACGAAAAGAAAAGGGGAACGGTTAAGATGAATCAAAATCAGGTACAAAAGGGATGTGTTTCATAAAGGGGGAAGCAGTTTATATATATATAAATGGAAATAAAAGGTAAATAGAGAGAGAGACAAAAGGGGCAAGATTTACTCGGGGGTAAAGCAAATCATCCATCGGTGAGCCTTTACTAAAGTGAGCCTTTCTTCACTCATTTGTTAATTATTTCTTTTTACGGAAATGTGATTTGATCCGTCAAAGTGGAAAAAAAAAAAAATAAAAAGAAAAGAAATCAAACAAACAAAAAAAAAGATTTTTGATGTGAAAAAAAAAAATAAGAAAAAAAAGAATTAAAACCTGCGCCGTGAGGCGTGTATATGCTAGCCTTATTCTGTATTGGGATCGAGTCTAGATCTGGGTATAGAACCAATTTCTTTCTCGCGCTGTCGTCATCGCTCTTTACACGAGACAAGTTCCCTCCCACCACGTCAGTTTCTCTGCCCCCCCCCCTCCCCCTGGGCGATTTATTTCTATTTTTCTCCCCCTGCCTTGTTGAGTCGACCCGTCGCCCACTCTTTTTGTCTCCTTCGCGCGCGCACGCACGCTACATTTTTTTTTTTGTGTTGCCTATTGTTATTGTTTACTCTTATTGTTTTTGTTTATTTACTTGTTTGTTTACTTAATTCTATTGTTTATTTACTTTTCATATTGGCAATGCGTGTAATTACCAATAATAGCGTGCGTATCGTCCGTGTAACAAAATAATATGCTTATGTCAGTTTCTGTAAGTAATTTAATTTACTTATTTCCTAATTAGGCAAAATGTTTCAAGTTTTTATTAGTTTTGCTTATTGTTTTATAATAATACTCTCTCTTTAATTACGTGCATCAAGAGCCTGTCAGTGTGTTGGCTGCAAAAGACAGGGGCGGATGGGCTGCTGGGCTGCTGGGCTGCTCGTTCCCCAATAGTATCTCCACCACACAGATATACAACACTCTTCACTCCACTCCACTCCACTCTTAGTGTCCCTGACTCTTTGGTGTGTTTTGTTTCGTGCCATACACCATACAGTAAACTTTGACTAGTCAACTTTAACAAATTAGTCGACAAATCACTTTCAATAATCCCAGTGAATGATGATCGCATTGCAAATAGTTGGCATACTTGCCAGTCAAGCTGAATAGGTGAAAACTGTGAAATGTTTGGGAAAAAAAATGGGAAAAGAATGGGAAAAAACAAAGGTACTAACCGTTTTACACCAAACTAACGGCCAGCTAGACTGAAGTTTTCAGAAAACAGAAATTTTTATTGATTAGGTTTTGATTCAAGCATAGCACAGTAGTAGTAGACTATATACTACAACTCAAGACTACAATAAACTACTACCGGTGTTTGAACGAGTTTAGTGCGTACATACACTTACTTACATGCAAAATGAAAAAAAAAATTTCACACATTTGTGTCCTCTTTTCTTTTTCTTGTACACCTGAAAACCGTTTTTTATCCTTTTTTTTTTTTTTTTGTACTTTGTACATGTATACGTTAGTCTCATCATGAAATAGTATAACGGTGTTCCAGTGTACATGACTAGATATCTACAAGAGAAATTGAAATATCCTCGTTACTGTTACTACCAGGTACATCCCTACAAGACAAACACACCAACTGTGATGTAGAGCTTTGTCTTTCTTCTAGAGAGATGGTACAACTGTGCAAACGCTTTGCACGTTTTTTGTGTTTTATAAACGCTTGTCATCGTTCATGTAGAATCACAAGTAACTGTAAAACTTTTGGACAATAACTATGTCTATTGCAAGTACTCTGCATTTCAATGCGTCTTATTTTCTGGTCAAATAAGTTTAGCTACATACAGTTACAACCAATCTTTTGGTTTCCCCCAAAGTGTAGAAGAGATGTATCAGTTTTAAAATTAATATCATTACCCAATTGGTTAAATACCTTGCAGATGCAAAACTAGCCAATAACCTGAAACAATAAGAAACAATCTTTTCAAAAAATAACCACACATCCACTTTGATAACATCACTTACATTTAGTTAAACAATAGCACTGTTGTGATGCTTGATTGATTGGTCACACTGTAAACTAAAACTACTAATCATAACTAAGCGACAAGTTTAAAAAAAGTTTTGAAAAATAATTGTAAACCAAAACTTTTCAGCAAAGACACGACCTGGGTCTAGACTTTTTTGGCTTTTTGTCCCCTGCTTCGCTTCAGATCTGTTTCACAATTGGTAAATACACGCTTTTTCTTTGTTTTACAAACTTTTTTTATGTCTTATGTAATTTGTAGGTGGTACTTCTACTGGTGTCCAGGTGTTTTGTGTAATATACAATACTAGCACTGCCAAGATTCAAGTTGGTTTGGTTGTGTGAAGACTGTAGTTGCGTAGATAGTTGAAGAGCAAGCTTAGCTATATACCACAACACAAAGCGGCTAGTAAGTAAAATTTGGATTAAATATACAATATCTCAAAAAAAAAATTGGTAGAGGGAAAGTAAGCGGTCAGGTTTTCTGGGTTGTAATTTTTATTGTATTTTTATTTCAAAACGTACCTGGCTTCAATTTTAAAATTTATACTCTTGTTTCAGGTCGTTAACTATTCAAGTTAACGTCTGAGAACGTTGGTAGTAAATGGTGTATTTAAACAATCTTCAACAATGCCACAGGTTGTTTAACCAAGTTGTCTTTGATTTGAGCTCAGCATCACATCTACATGGAGACTGATACATTTAATGTAAAGACCCGACCACAACAAGGAAGTAGTAATGTTAAGTGTAAACAAAACACTTTTTTTTTGCCGCACACCAGCCACAAACACAGCCTTATTTATTTTCCGCATTTAAATACTTTGCCACATTTGTTTAGGTCTTGTTTGGTATCAAGCATAAAACTGGTTACTGATAATGTTAAAGTGTTTAACTACACCATCTGATTCAACACAATTGTGCTTATACTGACGAATAACGCTGAATAGACTATTCTGCTAACGATAATGACATCAAATCTAAAGTCAATACCGCTTCGAACAACAGATGATGTTAATTTAGCGGAAGTTTTGAAAAATATCATAGATAAAGAGTTTTATCAATCATCGTCTTCATTCGAATCAAGTATAAATGAAATTAGCAATATACGAAATTCATCATTGGCATTTAACAAATCAGGCTCTAATTACTCACAACCAACAATTGAGCTTGTTGGATTATTATCACGTTATTATGTTCAACTATGTTATCTGGAGTTGAAATTTCCAAATGATTTAGCCAAATTCCCATGGTATGGTACACTAGGACCAAGAGTAGATGGTCCTTTTGTATTTGAATCTTTAGTTTACGAAAGATGCAATGTATTGTTTAACATTGCAGCAGTTTACTCTCATTTAGCAGTGAATTCAATAAGTCAGAGTAAATACTCTGAAGAAAATATTAAGAAATCTTGCATTTACTTTCAATATTCAGCAGGTTGTTTCCAATATTTGATAGATCAGTTGATCCCAATTTTGGAGCATTCGATTCAAGTACCATTAGAACTAAGAAAAGAAACATTGGAGTGTTTGAGAAATTTAATGCTAGCGCAAGCTCAAGAAACTTTTTGGCTAAAAGCTGTCAAGAGCAATTTGAAGGATACAATTATAGCTAAACTAGCATTACAAGTCTCTGAATATTATAAAGACTCACTGTTTTGGGCAGACAAGACTGTTTGTTTTACCAAAGATTGGAAATGCTTCTTACAAATTAAAAAAATTCATTTTGAAGCAGCTGCTTATTACAGACAAGCGTTAAATTACGCCAGCATGAATAAATTTGGAGAAGAAGTTTGCTGTTTAGAGTATGCAACTGATTTGATACAAAAAACGAGACATATGAGTACAAAAAACAACGAGCAAGTTGTTCAGGACGCAACTGTTTTAGAAAAAGTGTTGAAAGAGACTTTAAGAAAGTCCAAACGTGAGAACGATCTTATTCATTTACAACTAGTTCCTTCTTCAGTTGATCAAATTACCAAAGCCGATATGGTGAAACCTATTGTATTACCACAGTTTTCTAATTCTATCAAAATGTTAGAAACTACTAATGATTACGGAGAACCATTATTTGAAGGACTCATTCCATTCAAAGTGATTCAAATTTCAACCTCGTTTAAAGAACGTTGCGAATTGTATTTCGATCAAAATTTCAAGCAGCCCTTGAATAATCTGAATTTGGAATTGGACAAGAGATTAACCGAACTCAATATAGTAGCACAGATCGATGCTTTGCTGAAACCTCAATCAATCCCCAATTCAATAATGGAAAATTACGAACGCTTGAAAAGTGTGGATGCCGAGTCTCAGTTTAGCAATATTACTGTGGAACTGGATAACTTCAAGAGACGTTCCAGATTGGAGTTGGATAAATTGTGGGGATTACTAAATTCTCAAAAACAAGAAGAGATCAAGTTGCAAAGGTTGTATGGATCTATTAGATGGAATTTAGAAAATTTAGAACAGAATCAAACAGGTAAAGAAGTCATTGAGAAACTAAACAGTTTTGAACAATACATGCAACAGTCTGAAAACGGCGATAGGGTGATATTGCAGCAAATTAAAGATTTGGAACCATTTATCAAGATTTACGACAATGAGGAATCATTGAGACAATTTATTCCTCAATCTAATGTTTCCCAGATAGAGCCTAATTTGAAAGATGTGATTTTCCAACTAAACAGTTGTATTAAATCATTGAGATCTTTACAGAATGAGCGCGTCAGCTATTTGAACCAATTATCCTTAAGATTCAGCCAGATCCAAATCTTGCCCAAGGTAATCGATGAGTATCGTAAAATATCCACATCTCTTGACAGCGAGTCGATTTCAGTGACTCAATTTGAGTTTATATTAGATAACGAAATCGCTAAATTTAGTGATGATCTACAATATTTGAAAAAGACAAAGAGAACACAACTAGAGTTGGAAAACAAGTTGCTAGATCTGTTTGAGACATTCAAGATTGAAAAACAGAAATCAACCAAAAAAAGCGCAAGAGAAGAGGCATTGACTGTGCTGAACAAGACAGTCACTGGATTCTTTGAAGTAATTAACAATTCAAGACAAGGGCTACAGTTTTACCAAGACTTATTGGCAAGTTTAGAAAATGTTTATCGGGAATCGGAGAGTTTTTTAAACGATAGAAGGGTCACGTGCGATCAGTTACGAAGAAGTTTAGACCAATAGCCTGTGTATGGAAGGGGTAGAAACGTATCAGATGACCTTTTAGATAGTACTTACTATATATTCAATATACAGTCGATATGTACACTAACTTGGGGTTGACCGAAAGAGTTGGACCAAAAGAGTTGTTCCGTCGGAAAAAGTGCAAAAAAATTACCGAGAATGTACTCTTTCCGCTTAATCGCCTGAGGCTGTAGTCACAGTTGTAAATTAACAACAAAGAAATGACAAAGCCACTCGTACTAAACAAAGTATCTGAAAAAAAAAAAAAAAAAGAAAAAAGATATCAAACTAGTCACTCTAGCGAGACACAAGTGTGAGGTGGTGAGTAGATAGTGGAGAAATAGTGCTGCTTCTTTTGTTAGACGGAAGTTGTGGGTAATACATCATGTGCATGCTACATGATTCATAGCAACAGTAAGAGTACACACACCTAGCTTCAATTTCTTGAAAATTACCTTTACATTCTTTACCTTTTTTCAATATTAGATATATTATATTCATCAAAAATTAATTGAAATTTATTAACAATATCCAACTCGGTGTTTTTATAACATAGTGTGTACTGCCGGCTTTTCCTCTTTCGGGTAAAACCCGATATAGCGAGTTGCCTGTTACAGAAAATTGTGCGAAGTTTTCAAGTTCTTTTCTCCTTTTCCCTCAAGATCTTCCTTTCACACACACATTTTTGTGTTAGTGCCATAACCGCCTGCTAACATTGACCGCCACCGCTCGCGCGCAACTTGCAACTTTGCAACTTGGCCTTTTTTTTTTAGCCCTTCTATAGTGTTAAAATAAGAGCGCAATTTGGGGTTTGTATCTCAATTTCCATAACAAAGAATCTTTAAAGCCGCTATAGACGTTTTATTTTACTCGGTATTTTTTTTTTCTTTGTTTTTTTTTATTATTTTTTCTTTTTTGTTTTTTTTCTTGTTTCCATCTCGGTATTTTCTCGTCTTTTTTCTTTTTTTGGTGTTGGTATGGCTACAGACTGCTTTTCAGGAAAGTCAACCCTGCGTCAGGACTTGACGTATATATAGTTGATTAAAGTTATCAGTTTCATCATTTCGATCAATACTCAAAATATTAAAAATGTTAACTTGTTCAACAAGATAAAAAACAATAACAAAAAACAACTTGAATTGGGAATATAAATAAACTAATTATTCACTTTACAAATTTTTGATACCAAACTTTCTTAAAAAAAAAAAAAAACTTAAATCACAGATTACAATTAAAATAATAAATACGTTACAATCAAACAACATGTCATCATCCGCTAGAGCCAGTGATGTGGGAACCATGTCGAGTTCAGATATGGAAATGCTTCCAGTAACAGAGACAATTCATGATGGAACGACAAATACAGTGTCGTTAAAGACAGATTTGCGTGAAGTTGAAACAACCGAAGAAATTGTGGCATTCGATCCTAATGCTAGACCAGCTGAATTCAAAACATTGGCACAAGAACTAGTTTGTGTTTTCTTAGTCGCTTTAGGTTTGTGTGCTTCTTCAATTCCAGAAGGTGCCTATCAAATTTCGTTATCCAGTCTTTCCTCACGTTTCCACGTCAATGGTGGTAAATTAGTTTGGTCTGTTTCATCAATTGTGTTGGCAAATGGTTCATTCTTATTGATTTCAGGAAATATTGCAGATAATTTCGGATACAGAAGATGTATATTGACTGCATTAGTGCTATACACAATTTTCACTTTAATTGGTGGATTCATGAATAACTTTATAGGTTTAGTCGTCTTTAGAGCATTACAAGGTTTAGTCGCTGCACCTTTAGTCCCATCTGGTGCTGGATTGTTAAATTCATTATATGTGGAATCTAAACGTAAAAATTACGTCTTTGCAACATATTCAAGTGGTGGTGCTATTGGTTACATTGTTGGATTAATCTCTGGTGGTATTTGTACATCACTTTTCAGTTGGAGAGCTGTTCATTTTTTCATTGCAATTGTTTATGGTGTTGCTACAATTGGTGCATTTTTCGTGATTCCAAAGGATAAAACAGAATTGGATTGGCAAAAAGCTAAAAAAATATTGAAAAAATTGGACTACCTTGGTTCAATGTTGGTGTTTTCAGCAATGACATTAATTTCATTCTCCATGACACAAGTCGATGCTACTGAAAAACGTTGGAAAACACCTTATATCTATTCATTATTAATCGTTGGTGTCTTGATTGGTATTTCATTTGTCCTTGTTGAAATTTACGTTGCTCAACAACCAATCATGCCAATGTCTTTATGGTTAAATAGAAATTTTGTCTTGTGTGTGATTGTTGCTTCATTCGTTTGGTTAACATTCGTTGGTATCTTAGGTTACTACCCAATGATTTATTTCCAGGATGTGAAGAAATACTCTTCATTAAAATCTGCAGCTTGTGCTTTACCAATGGGTGTTGCTGGTATTATAGCTAATATTGTTGTTGCTTTTGCATTGTCTAAAGTTCCAGGTAAGATCTTGTTGATTATCGGTAATGGATCTTTGTTGATTGGTGCAATTGTTTGGGCAACTTTGTCTTATGACAGAGTGTACTGGGCAGGTCCATTTATTGGTTATATTTTCAGTGCTGTTGGTTGTGATTTCACTTATAATATTTCCAATTTAGTCACTGTTACTTCTGTGGAACCACAAATGGTTAGTTCAGCATCTGGTGTTTTCAATACAGTCTTACAATTGTTTGCAGTCATTGGATTGTGTATTGGATCTGTTATTGTGTCAAGTGACTACTCTTTCTATGGTGAACCTCAACAAAATTTGTATCCTAAAGAATTATTCCATGGTATAAGAACTGCTTTTTACTTTGCCGTTGGTTGTGGTTCAGCTGCATTTATAATCTCTTTCTTTGTTTCAGTGGGTACTCATGGTGGTGATTCTGGTGATTTTGCCACTACTCAAGAGAAAAAAAGCGATGAAGAATTACAAGTTGGTGATATTTCAACTAATTAACGATAGACTTACTCTATAATAACTAAATAATTAATCATTAATCAACCTTTGGCTCATTTCAAAGGGCCTTTGCATGAGTAGAGAAAATACGGGTAAACTAACAAGATAATATATAATTGAATAGAAAGTTAGCTATCTCTTTAAAGAATATAACGACATTGGTAGCATTCACGAAGTTATTGTGATGCACATTCCATTTCCATTTACAAACCGTGGGTCTTTGTCCAAGAGTCTATAGAGTGAGTGTGTATAATTTACATTTTACGTTCATTCAACCACAACGCTATAAATAGTAGTAAAGTCCGAAAAACAAAGAATTTTAAAGAAAAAAAAGGCTTGGCCAATAAACGGTCGGTATGTGTCTATGCATTAACTAACGTACGCACGCTCGGAATAGTGAACATACCACACTTTTGACACTAGGAGGATATACCACGTATGATCAAAGTACAACAAAGTGATAAAGAGTATCACCAAGAGAAGAAGTTAACGGCCTTTCTTCACTATAAAGCGGGGACATTTCACTTGTTTTGTCGGTCAGTCTGTAATCTAACTAGAATCGGGGCTTTAAACAACTATGTAGAATAAAGTATGTAGTCTGTAATCCGTCCTTGTCAGAACCGAGCGAAACCCGTCACTCTCGGATCATTTAATTTTTAAAAAAAACATTTGTTTTTGCTTCCGAAGCATTACATGTGCTCTCGGATGCCAGGACGTGCGTGCATATAGTATGCATCTATTGTTTTCTTTTTTTTTGTTCTCGCACAATAGAGCCAACTGTCACAATCAAATTGTCAATTTTGATTAGTAATAAATTTCAGTGTTGAAATGGTTTGCGAGTATGGAAGAAGCCCATTAAGTTGATTTATATATAAAATATATCAGTACTTTTATAAAGATATCATACACCGATGGTGGTGTTGTATTGGGGGTATAGTAAAGCTTTTTGCTCAATAATCTACGTACGAACAAACAACAACTGGGGTCGGGTAGTTGGATGAATAAAGAAAGTAGTCCGTTATTTGTACTCTTATTGTTCTACTACATATGTAAATAATAAAACATTTTATGCTGGGCAACGTACGCCGTGCACCTGCCAGCGGTTAATAATTTCGAGGCTGAGGTGTTTTTTTTTTTTCCTTTTCCCGCTGCTTAATTGTGCTTAATTGTACAATATAACACTTTCCACTCTCCACTACTGACTGATAAAGTTTCTATTTTGATCCGTAATAAACGACCCAAAAGTTGTTGACACTTCAGCTCCAACTTTAAATTGAACAATCAATCAGTGGTAGATCTTGAGATAATTAATCATTCTACTCACATAAAGCTTGCAAATCATGAGAAAAATTGCCATGTTATAATTGCATAAATTGAAAAACACTCTACTTTATAAATAAACCTTTAACCCCTCCTTTTACTTTGTAATCCAGCATCACACTTTTGGTGATCTTCCAATTTTGCGTCTTTTATAAACAATTATAAACCACAGAATATACCATTTTCTACTACAAATAGCTGTCTGTGTATCCGAGAATCTGAAAACTTTTTCTCCGAGATTTCATCATTTTTCTATTCGCATTTTAATTCCGAGCGCCTTAACCCGCACGCATAAAAACAAAACAAAAAAAAAAAAAAAAAAAAAAAGAAAAAGAAATTCTGGAAAATCTCTTTGTCTCTTAGTGCAACTTCTGCTTAAAACTTGTCTTGACTTTTGCTTTGCCATTTTTCTTTTCTATTTTGTTTTATTTTATTTTGTCTTCTTTATTCTCTTTTACAACTATTGTTCTTACTACTTTTCCAAGCTTTTCTACCGTTTTAAGTTTGCTAGTTACTTTTTCACAGTCCATTCTGGTCACCAAGTCTTTTAAGCTAGTAGATACCAATTTAGTAGTTGTTCATTATTAAATTTGCTTTTGAAAATTACTTTTTTCTCTTGATCAAATTAAAAAGATATAACGCTAATCACTTTAAAATCACTTGAAAAGAAAAAAGAAAAAAAGAATGAGTGTATCTTCCTCTTTTGCGACGTCACAGTCATACCAATCGGCGGATGAATCGTTGCATTCTGTTTCCTCACATAATACAGCAACAGGACTAGGTGCTGAACCTGTTACTGGCGCTGCTACTGAATCATCATCTTCTTCAACTGCAACTCAATCCAATTACGCTGAGAATGAACCTGTTGAGTTCAATCCAAAGTTGGAAGAAGGATCACCTGAAGATGATGAAGATGTTGAGATTGATACTGAACCTTCAAGACAATTATCGAGAATCTTAACAAATGCTAAATCTATTGAAGATGATGTGTTAAAAGCTGAACAACAAGGTATCCCAATTCCAAATATGGGTGGTGGTAGAGATTATCCTGCTCAATTACCAGATTCTAAAGATTATCTTGTCTCTTTTGACGGACCAGATGATCCATACCACCCACATAATTGGCCTTTGCGTAAAAAATTGACTCAATGTTTAGTTGTCGGTTCAGATACTTTCTGTATTGCTTTCGGTTCTGCTGTCTTTGCTGAAGCAGTTCCAGCCATTGCAGAAATTTTCCATGTTGGTAGAGTTGTTGCCACTTTATCAGTTTCATTTTATGTTTTCGGTTTTGCTACTGGTCCAGTTGTTTGGGCTCCATTATCTGAATTATATGGTAGAAGACCAGTCTTGTTAATTTCTTCATTCTTGTTTGTTGTTTTCAATTTTGCTGTTGCTTGTTCTGATAGATTGGAAGCTGTTTTAATTTGTAGATTTTTTGCCGGTTGTTTAGGTGCTGCTCCTATGGTTGTTGTTCCTGCTTCATTTGCCGATATGTTTGGTAATCGTACAAGAGGTACAGCAATTGTGGTTTTCTCAATGGCTGTCTTTATTGGTCCTATGATGGCTCCATTTATTGGTGGTTTCATTGTCGCTAATACTTCATTAGGTTGGAGATGGACAGAATTTATAACTGGTATTATGGCAAGTGCTTCATTAGTTTCAGTTATCTTTTTCTCATATGAAACACATCATCCAATTTTATTAGTTGAAAAAGCTAGAGAAATTAAGAGAAGAACAGGTATTTGGGGTATTCATGCTCCACATGATGAATTCCAATTATCATTTAGTGAAATTTGTGAAAAAAATTTAACAAGACCTTTGATTATGTTATTTACAGAACCAATTTTATTTGCAATTACTCTTTATAATGCTTTCATTTATGGTATGTTGTATTTATTCTTAACTGCTTATCCAATTGTTTTCCAATTAGGTTATGGTATGGCTCCAGGTGTTGCTGAATTACCATATTTTGGTATGATTATTGGTGAAGCTATTGGTGGTGTTTGTTGTATTTGGTATGAAAAAATTTATATTAAAAAATTAGAAGCTAATAATGGTAAACCTGTTCCTGAAGCTAGATTACCACCAATGATTGTTGGTGGTATTATGTTCCCAATTGGTTTATTATGGTTTACTTGGACAGGTAATTATCACAAATCAATTCATTGGATTGTTCCAACTATTTCAGGATTATTCACTGGTTTTGGTTTAATGGCTATTTTTGTTCCATCTATGAATTATATTGTTGATAGTTATTTGATTTTTGCAGCTTCTGCAATGGCTGCAAATGCATTCTTAAGATCAGCTTTTGGTGGTGTTTTCCCATTATTTGCAACCCAATTATTTACCAATATTGGTACCAATTGGGCAGGTTTGTTACTTGGTTTGTTTGGTTTTGTTTTAGTTTCTTGTCCTGTTTTGTTTGTCAAATATGGTAAGAAAATTAGACAAAAATCTAAATATGCTTTTGACTTGTAAAGCAATTAGAGCATAAAAGAATCAAAGAAAACAAAAAAAAGTGTCAAACTTTTGAAGATTTATCTTAATTTAAAAAGTTGACAAACATCCAGGCGTCTCTATTTGCAACCGAGCAAATCTCCGTGTCTGAGATCGTGTGCTAAGAGACTCGAGAGACTAACAAAACTCAGATACCCTCTTTCCCGGTACATTTTTACCTTACAAAGGGGAAAAAGAAAATCAATTACAATTTGTAACCCTTTTGCATTACCTTAGTATATATTTCGTATAATTTACTTAATCATAATCATAATCTTAATTTTTAAATTAGTTAGAGTATAGTTTAGTAAGGCTCTATATGGCAAAAAAGGGGTTGCCTAATTAAAGTAAATTGCAATTATGGTTTGTGACGACATTAATAATTTACATTAAGTGAAGTAACTCAAAAGAAATGAAAAATTGTATTGACAATTACGCAAGTACACAGGTGATAAACTAACTGTAGTAGTGTCGGCTTGGCAAAATAATTAACTAAAAGCAAAAAAAGCAAATAAAATAATAAAAGACTTGTTAAAATAAAACAAAATAAAATAGTACAATTTAAAGCCCAAACGCCTTACCCTAGAAACCCACCGGAAACGAAAAGAGAAGAATATTATGAAAAGTTTTTCAACGAATGCGTGTTTGAAGTAACACACACGAAGACCAATTACAAGTCAGAGATGACACTGTCTGATCTGCCTCTAATATTGGTTGTTGCTGAAAACTCAGGCGACAAAGGGGACACGTTTGGGATGATGAATGGTTTGCTGATAGAATTGGACAAATCCAAGTATCTGTTTTGTGCGCTTGAACCCGATGGCGATATGCTTATTGGCGAGGACTTGGAGTACAAGTCTGCGTTACTGCTCAAATCCGCGTCTTCAAAGATTAGTGAACTGTCGGATGGGACTTGTGTTAAAGTGAAGCTGTTCATAGTGGAAACGATATGAGTAATTTTGTAAAAGTTTGTAGGGAAATAAGTACGATATAAAGAGTAACTGTTTTGAGATCTATTATTGATTGTAGTTAAAATAATAAAACAAGGTTATTGGTATAATTTCTATAAAAACTAGAAAACTTTGAAAAACAGTCTACAGTAAAATATGGGGTGTTTCGGTTTCTTTTATACAGTTTTCAAGAAAGAAGAGGTATATGCATAATATGGGGAATCTTGCTGATATGATACATGATTTGATGTTTGCACTGATTAAGAAGAATTCAAATGCAACTTGTTTGAGTCATTGCATTATCATTTATTATTGCTTTCAAGTGACAATCAATTAATCAATTATTATTTATTATTATTAATCAACGCAGGGTCATCAAACGGGCATGTCACGAATAATAATAAAAAAATGACATGTGGGACGGGAAAGTTATAGTCAAGTAAAGTGACGTAGTAGTAGCTGATTTTTCTTTATGCCTGCCTGCCCGATAGAATAGTATATCAATTTCCCCGGTGTGCGTGCAGTGACAGGAAAACACTACACTACACTCTGTGGGGGTGTCCCGGAGTAAAGTCTGATAAGGCAAAAGACACCGCGCGTTTAATTAATTACTGCGGAGAGCCTGACTACCCCGGTGGCAGTGTCAATACAGGGCTGAGCAAATGACTGACTTACTGATAGGCTGCGGCACCAACTAAAATAAAAATAGGATCGTCGATCGACGCGTCGATATATTAATTTGTAGTGTACGGATGCATTTGTATTTGTAAAATTTCATCACAGCTTTTGGAAAAGAAAAAGAAAAAAAATTTTACCCATAGTAAATGAATGTTAAGAAACTTTTTGAGTAATACTTTTCAAACTTGCATGTAGAGATTGTTATATAGAATCTGATTAAATTAAGTGTAATTTTGATTTTTTTTTCAACTATTTTAAATCTGGTTTTTTGAATAATCCAAATTTGTAGACTATCTCTTTGAATCCAGTAACAGCAGAAACTCCAAATATGCCACCAAAAAACTCAAAGAAACCGAGCAATGGTGCTAACGATTCTGACGAAGAGTCAAAATTACAAGCCATTGTACTCACAGATTCTTTCCAGACTAGATTTATGCCATTGACCTCGATCAAACCTCGTTGTTTGTTACCATTGGCAAATGTCCCATTACTTGAATACACGCTGGAATTCTTAGCCCAGGCCGATGTATCTGAAGTTTATTTGATGTGCTCATCTCATGCTGACCAAGTGCAACAATATATAGATGATTCAAAATGGGTCTTACCTTCTTCTCCATTCAAAAAAATTCAAACAATTATGTCTGTCGAATCAAGAAGTGTTGGAGATGCCATGAGAGATATCGATTCAAGAGGTTTGATTTCTGGTGATTTCATATTGGTTTCCGGTGACGTTGTTACCAACATGGATTTAGCAAAAGCTATATCAATTCATAAACAAAGAAAAACTGCAGACAGAGATTATATTGGTACTATGGTACTTAAACAAGCTTCGGAATTACATCGTGCCAGATCACAGATCGAACCTGCTTGTTTCATATTAGATAAAGAAACAAATAAATGTTTATATTATCAAGATATACCTCCAGTTAATGGTACAAAGACTTCAGTTAATATTGATCCTGAAGTTTTGGAAGATTCTCAAGAATTTGTCATTAGAAATGATCTTATAGACTGTCATGTGGATATTTGTACAGCTCAAGTTCCAACTATTTTCCAAGAAAATTTTGATTATCAACTACTGAGAACCGATTTTGTTAAAGGTGTCTTGAGTTCAGATTTATTGAAAAAACACATTTATGCATATATTACCAAAGATGATTATGCTGCAAGAGTGGAAAGTTGGCAAACTTATGATGGAATCTCTCAAGATGTCTTGGAAAGATGGTGTTATCCAATTGTACCAGAAAGAAATTTGTTAGATGATCAGACTTATACTTACGAAAGCAAACATATTTATAAAGAGCAAAACGTTAGATTATCACAGTCTTGTAAGATACAATCTCGTGTTGTTATTGGTTCAAATACAACAATCGGTGACGGATCTGAAATTACTTCCAGTGTAATTGGTAGAAATTGTCAGATTGGAAATAATGTTATTTTGGAAAATTCTTATATTTGGGATGGTGCCAAAATTGAAGATGGTTGTATTATAAAGCATTCTATAGTTGCTGCAAATGCAATTGTGAGGGAAAATGTTGTTTTACATTCAGGTTCCGTTGTGGGATTCGACGTTGTTATTGACAAGAACGTTGTTGTTCCAAATGATACCAGAATTGTTAGAAATCGTATTGTCAAGTCTTATGATAGTACAATGCTTTCCAGCAGCGAAGATGAAGATGAAGATGAAGATGACTTTAGAGTTTCTTCTTCTAGAACAAACAGCAGCAACATTGCATCATCAGTCAACTCAACCGAAATTCGTGACTCCTCTGTCGTGGGTCCAGAAGGTGCAGGTTTTATATACTCTGAAGAAGACGATGATGAAGACACCAAAGGTTACACGGGCATCATTTACCAGTTGGCAAGTTTGAACGTCTCCGATGTCTCACTCGCATCAACAACAATACAACACACTCAACATCGTAGACACAAAAAGAGAACTCAATCAAGCACTTCTATTTACTTGTCTGAAGATGACGATGAATCTTTCGAAAAAGAAGCAATTGCTACAGTCGAGAGAGCTCTTGATTTCAATCACGATATCGATACCGCATTGTTAGAATTGAATACATTAAGAATGAGTATGAATGTCACTTATCACGAAGTCAGAGAAGCCACCTCATCAGCCTTGATCAAACGTGTAGACCATTTTGTCGAAACACAAACTTTGAGTGCCAAAGAGGCTTCTGAAAAAGTTTTCAGAAAATGGTCTCCACTCTTTAAAAGACAAGTGTTTGATGATGAAGATCAAGTTGACTTGTTGTTAATAATACAAAAATTGTCCTCGAATTTGGATCCAAACTACGCATCTCTAGTTTTGCTTTACATTTTAATTGTCCTATACGACGACGAAATTGTCGAAGAAGAAAACATTTACAAATGGTGGGACAGTGAAGAAAGTAAAGCTCTTGATTCAGTCAGAGATAAGGCATCTAAATGGCTAGACTGGTTGAGAGAGGCAGAAAGTGACGAAGAAGAAGAAGATGATGAGTAGACAAACAAGCACCCTTTATAATAAATGCATAAAGAATGGTTTAATTTAAATTTGAAAAAACAAAACAACAACAAAAAAACTGAAGAATGACTCTTTTATTCATCAGCAATTCTGTTTATTCAGTAAACTTGTAGTAACTCACATGGAGAAGGAGAATATGATTTTATTTTACACTTTGGCACTCCACACATGATGGTGATTCAATTTTGTTGCATAAAGATCGCCCACAGTATAAGTTGAGATACATAATATTAAATTTAAAACACCGAAACTAAAGAAAAAGAAACGTCTGCCTAGACACATACGGTTAGTTTGCGGCTCAAATTGGTATAATTAACAATAGATTGAAATCTAATGTGCGGCGTTAATGCATAAATCGGGTGCAGTTATTCAAGATTGCTATATGTACCTCTCTCTCTCTTTCTCTTTCTTTCTCTCTCTGTAGTGTACATACATACACTTTAACTCTTACTACTGATCATCATCTTATTGTGCCTGAGTATCTATCTGGTTAGTGGCATTCAGTAGGGGTAGTGCTGGTTGGAAATTTAGATGTAACTCAAACATTTGTCTAGAAGTTGTTTTCACTTGCTTATGTCGGATTCCTTCATGTTTATCGATTGATTTAATGCATAAAGAAAAAAAAAAAAATAAAACACAAGAATTTTGAACTAGTTTAACATCGTGAACCAGTCAGTAACGATTCTCTTTTTCCATTTTGTTTTATTCGTTGTGTTTTACCAGTTTTTACAATTTGTGTCTTTTGAATTTTTTTTTTTAAAAAAGCACACATTTCAAACTGTAACAGAGACTTTGCTAGCTCTCTCACCTGCATTAATTAACCATAAATCTCATTCATTGTTTTCGTTTGCTTAAACGATAAAAGATACTATTAACATTCTAGTGGTTGCTCGTTGCGTGTTGCTTGTTGATAGCACAGCAAAGCAAACAAGAGAAAAAAGTTAAAAAGCAGATATACAAGGATAAAACACAGTCAGAAGAAAGCAGATACTTGCTAGAGATTACAAAATGTCAAGTACCGATTCAAACGCTGGAATGCGTCCTACTAGAAGACCAAGCATCAGTTTGAGTAATATAGATTCAGACGATTTCATTTTGTCACCTTCAGTCAGACTAACACCTTCAAGTGACCAACCGTCCGCAATAGGAGTCAGCAAATTCTCTTCAGAGCTGTCATCTACACAATCGCTTATACGATACAATCAATCAACGCCTTTGTCAGAACAACTAGCCGTCAACCCGCTTGCAATTTCAGGAATTCCCATTCCATCAATCAATGATAAAGTGGATAGTTCAATGCAAAAGTTAAATTTAGTGACAAAAGATCCAACTACAGGAAAGTTAGAAACAGATCTTAACGTGCAGTTAAATCAAACGGCTATCAACACTAACAGCGACCCAGTTGTCACTCTACCCAATTCTTTGACATTAGAGACTTTATCAACCACTCAAGACGAGCCTTTGAGTGAACAAGTCGGTACTACAGTGAATGATATAACTGACAGTAATAACATCATTTTACCTTCAAGTATAGATATTGCCATTGAATCAGTGCCTATCATTGATAATGACAGTGGCATTTACAGCTCTCCAAGTACGACTCCTAGATACTTGACGAATGATTATCTCAATATGAAACTAAGTTCTGGTAAATACTCAGATCCTGGAATTGATGCTCACATTCAAGGCGCTTTG
Organism: Ogataea sonorensis; assembly: GCA_037951595.1. Taxonomy (NCBI): domain Eukaryota; kingdom Fungi; phylum Ascomycota; class Pichiomycetes; order Pichiales; family Pichiaceae; genus Ogataea; species Ogataea sonorensis. The sequence continues at coordinate 2,074,819 of JBANDG010000003.1, read as the reverse complement.
TCATTTAAAGAACTTAAACTGAAATACAATATAATTCGCAAAGTCAATCACAATGAATCAGATATAATTATCGGATACGTGGTACAAGATAAAATAACGGAAAAGAGACACATACTTTATTTAACTCCATCTGTGACTTTTGGTAACGCATCACTTATGATCAACTCATATTACATTTTAAGTGGTTTGAATTGTGGTAAAGAAAAGAAAAACCTATTGTTTGACTACACTCATTTTCAAAGTCATTGGGATTTGTTTCCTTCTACATTACCCTCAAACGTTAAAAATGTCTTGTATCCAACTGATTTTATGTTTCTAGATAATCATAACGGTATGGCTATGCTATTTGATGATTTTATAACAGAATTAGATGCTAAACTGTTGAAGAACTTAATATTAGACCCGGTCAAGGATCTTTTGAAAGTTATAGGGTATATGATCAAACTACTCAAGATTGTTTCTGATATTCATTCTCATGGTATTGTTCATAATGCAATTAATCCTGACTTCATAATAATTTCAGGTTTAACAGATGAAGTGTGGTTGGGCGGTTTTGGATTTGCATTTTCAAATAATACAGAAACGATAGAACACACATTTAGAGAACAAAACAAAGCTAGTTCCACCGGTTACATCCCATATACCGCACCGGAAAATTTTGATTTAAACAGATATGTCGATAAAAGAGCCGATTTTTATAGTATCGGTGTGATACTTTATGAAATGTTGGTTGGAAAATTACCTTTTAAAACTGATAATAGCTTAAAGCTGACATTGATGCACACTACCCAAAAACCTATTGCACCTCATAATGCAAATCCACATATTCCTACGTCGCTAAGTAAAGTTATTATGAAACTTTTATCAAAAGATTTGAATGATAGATATGTCACTGCATCTTTGATAATCAATGATTTGTCTTTGATCTGTGATGAAATCATAAAGTCAACTGGCACTCCATCACAATTATCAGACTATCATCACGACTTGAATCCTATGGTGGTGGACTCTTATTTTCAAGTTCCTGTTAATATGATTGGAAGAGAAAGTATTCAAAGTCAACTAGAATCACTGTTACAATCTAAAGGAATTCATTCGATAATTTTGAATGGTGGCGTAGGTGTAGGAAAAACCAGATTACTTACTGATTTGAAATTTCCCGTTTACTCACTGAAAATGTTCTATGCAACTTGGAAATCTCATAAATTTAAGCATACAACTGTTTCTTTTCAAAGTGTTATAGATATAATTAAACAGGTGATTTCTCAAATTTTATCTGGTAATAAAAAAGATATTGTTCACTGGAGAAACGTTATACTTTCATCAGTCAAGGCAGATATGAGTTTAATGTTTCTATATGTGCCAAGTTTGGAGATTTTACTTGGTTCGAAATACATTCATTTAAAACCAAAAGGTGAAAATATTTCATTGCTTCAAAAAGAAGTTTCACTCAAACATATTATTCGTACTTTAATGGCACTTTTTTCACGTCATGGTTTAGTCATTGCATTTGATGATATACAATGGATGAGTAGTAAAGAAAACAAACTATACGAAGACTTGTTTTACTATTTAACACAAGAAAATGAAGATGCAGAGTTCAAGCTAATCGCAGTGTCAACTTATCAATCGTTAAACAATTCATTTTATGCTGATGTTTTACCACTGGATTCACTTTTTGTCAAAAATTTCGAACACAAAATAATCGAAGTGGGACCATTAACATACGATGACATTTATAAGTATTCAACATATACTCTACAATCTTACACGTGTTCTCAAATTGAAAACTCAATGATAACTCCCGAAAAATTATTTGTTGATAGTGATACAAATTATTTGAGTGCAGAATGTAAGCAAATAGCTCAACGACTTGCTAGATTTCTATTTGATAGAACAAAAGGTAACATACTTTATGTTGTTGTTACTCTTCGGATGCTCATATATGCCGACTTAATAACACATTCGCATTCATTTGTTGATAACAAGACAGGTAATAAAATTAATTTGTTAGATATCGACTATCACAAAGCTGAACAAGTGAAACTTTACGATGATGTTCATTTTACTCTTGAAGTATTCTTTAAAAGATTTTTCAGTAAAAGGGATCAAGAAATAATGAAACTTGCAGCTTGTATTGGTGGTGGTGATGCTTTCACATTGAACGATTTAGTTTGCGTTTGTGATTACTCATTGGAAGAAGTTTGCGCTTGTGTTTTTACAGCATGTTCATTGTTTCTTTTATTTCCTTCTAGCGTTGGTTATAAGTTACCATTTCATCTCTTCAACGATCCTAGTTTTCCAATAAGTGAACTCTACCCACATGAGAAAGAAAGAATGTTACAGTCGTCTATGTACAGGTTCTTACACGATTCATTTCAAGATGCTCTGTTGAATATGATGCTCAATGATAATGAACTTGAGTATTATCATTACAAGTGTGGTATGAAATTGTATAATAACCGTATCAAGAAAAAGATGTCTTCCGTGGATCATTACGAAGTTGCTTTTCACTTCATTCATTCATGGAAAGTCGTTCCAGAGCATGAATACAGTATCTACGGCGAAGTTTTAATGAAAGCTGGTTGGTACGCCTATAGATCTGCAGATTATAGTTTGGCTTTGAAATATTTTGAAACCTCCAAACATTTTGCCACAACTAAAGAAATTATGAAGACTGTTGATTTGGTCATCATGTATGTTGGCTCAGCCTTGGGCGATCATAAATATTGTTTGGAATTTGCTAATGATGTACTTGAGAATTACGAAGAAAATTTAGATAAAGCTCAATTTTTGGCGGCAAAAGGAAAATCTTTGTTTGTTTTGCAAAGGTACTCTGAAGGTTTACAAGTTTGCGTTGAAGCTTTAAAATACCTTGATTTAGATTTAGATCTTAATGATGATGAGAAGTATCGTCAAATGGTCAAAGACCTCCTTTTAAGTTTACCTTCATCATACAGTGAGGTAAGCCAACTACTACAACTTCCAAACTGTACAGATACTAGCATTTTACTAATTCAAGAGATCTTTAATCACATGATTTTTCCGTGCTTACAAACTTTTAAGCCAAATCTTGCTAGATACATAAGTTCTTACTCAATACAGTTGATGACTCAGCACGGAAAATCTATTTATTGTACCACTCCCTTGATGATCACTGCTAGTTTTTTATGCAAAGACACGAAAAGAAAGTTGAAGGTTGCGATCGAACTTTGTAAGTTGGCATTATTCTTTCTTCATGAATCTTCGATGGAATCAGTTGAACAATACATATTTGCTTATAGATGGTATTGTTGTAACATTGGATCTGTGATAGAGCCTGTCGCTCTTGTCTTGAAATACTATGATTTGTACGTTGGTTCTTCAAAATACTTAGACGCCTACGAACCAGTCGTAGTTAGAGGCTATAGTTTGGGTTTCAAATGTTTCATATGGTTATCCTCTGGTGTCAACTTATATCAACTTGTACAAAAGGTGGAATCATTAAGTAGCAGAGTTTTCTCAAACTCAGATGATCCTGCTATGACATTCATGTTCAAAAATACAACATTAAGATTAATTGGATTACTATCTGGTCAACACTCCGTCGAAGAGCTTTTAATAGATCGTGCCAAGTACATTAATACCCCAGGAATGAAGGAATTTGGGTTTGTTACTGCGTTTGATGTTTTTTTGATGATGTCCCATTACTTGAATAAAAGGTATTCACAAGGTGTTCGTGTCTTATTAGAGGATATTTTACCTCTTTATGAGAACTTGACCGTTGGTGCTTTTACTAGTTATATATTGTTTTTTGGAGCATTATTATTGTTAAAAGATACAAGTGTCGGTTCTGCTGATAAAGTTAAACGACTTGAATTGTTGAAAGTTCTCAAAAGCGACCTTAATGCATACGCTGAAATCAATCCATCAGGATTCAAATTCCAGAAACTGTTGATAAATGCAATATCACTTCAAGATCGTGTTTCCCAATTAGAAACATTAGACAATTTTGAAGCTGCTATTGAAGCTGCTAGGGTTGGCGGCTCTAACTTTGAAGCAGCAATAGCCAACGAAGAATGTAGTTACTGGTTGAGATCGGCTTCTTCAAAAAATAGGGCTATTACATTCTTAAAAGCTGCTGCTAGATCCTATCATGTTTGGGGAGCTGATCAAAAAGTCGAACAATTGAAAAAAGAATTTGGTGAAGAGTTGAATCTGTTCGATGCCTTACTGTACATCAATGATAAGTTTTCAGAGACCTCTAGTGATTCCTATAATGATTCAACAGGTTCATATCCTGTTCATGATGCTGCCAAGCTGTCTGATTTTCAAAAGTGGGTTAGCTTTTCTAGTTTTGAAAACCCTGAAGTCTCAATTGATAAAAATAAGAATTTATTGTTACCAGATACCGAAGACAAAGTTTCTAACAGTAATTCTGTTTCAGTAACTGGAACAAATAACAACTCTTCTTCTTTAGAGAGTCAAGAAGATGAAGATAATGAATTAATTATGAAAACTTGCGTCGATTTGGCTGAACATACGGATTACAAGACGATTATTCAACAGCTCTTGAATGTGACAATGTTGTTTTTGAACGCCGAATTTGCATGTTTGATATTAATTGATGACAAAAATAGACCTTATATTGAAGCCATCAGTACCGGAGAGGATAATGTGAAATTTTTGAATAACGAGCTATTGACTTCTCGAAACGATCTCTGTCCAACCAGTTTGGTGAATGAAGTTATATCGTACAACACATGCATCAATCGTGAAGATGATAAACCCTTTTTTGATGCTACCTTCACTGATAATGATAGTTATTTCGAATACAATGAGAGTAATTGTGTTTTATGTTTACCTCTAACTAATCAAATGAAAGTTTCAGGTGCATTATACTTAGAAAGACAAAGTGCATCTAAATATCAAGGTTTTGGACAAAAGAAGATAAATTTGATATCTTATTTGTGCTCACAAGCAATGATTTCGCTAGATAAGGTTAAATTATATAACCAAATGGACATTGCAAGAAAAGCAGCTGAAGATGCAACGGCTGAGAAAGCATCTTTTTTGGCTAACATGTCACATGAAATTAGAACCCCATTTAATTCCCTTTTATCCTGTGCAATTTTCTTACTAGACACTGAATTGAATGAAATACAAAGATCTTACGTGGAAACCATGAAAGAATCAGCAATGGTTACCTTGAGTATCATTGATGGAATTTTGGCTTTTTCTAAGCTTGAACATGGTTCAATAACATTGGATTATGAACCATTTTCTTTAAATGAATGTATTGAGAGTGCTTTACAATTGGTTTCAGAGCAGGCGGCTTCGAAGGATTTGGAATTAGTGTTCTTAAACAAGTGTGGTAATATCAATTTGTTGTATGGTGACATTAATCGTATCAGGCAGATAATTATCAACTTACTCGGTAATGCAGTCAAGTTCTCTAACAAGGGTCATGTATTGATAGAAACATCATGTTCTGAGGTGAGTCACCAAAGATACGAATTTACTGTAGCTGTGGAGGATACAGGAATAGGAATTCCAAAGAACTATACAAAGCACAAAATATTCAGTGTGTTCAGTCAAGTTGATGGTTCGAGTAGTAGGGAACATGGCGGTTCTGGTCTTGGTTTAGCTATTTCGAAAAAATTAGCAGAGTTAATGGGTGGAGAACTAACTTATGAAAGTAAAGAAGAAGTAGGATCTACCTTTTATTTTTCATTTGTTACCAAAGCGCTCTTGGACAATAAAGTTTCAACTGCTGAAGAAGAGTTAGATACTGCTGTGGATTTCAATAAGAAAAACGTTTTGATTGTTGATTATCATCGGTTGAGTAAGCTAGCTCTTGAATTACAGTTGAAAAACTACGGATTGGTTGTGGAGACTGTTGACGACTTGGATTCTGCCACAAATTTGATATCTTCACAGCAGAATCAGATACAATTGGTCTTTGTAAATGTCAAAGTGTTGGAATCTAAGTTTGATAGTATAGCAACTTTGAAGAAGAAGTCGCCAAAAACATGTTTTATCTTAACTAGTCATTTTGGTATAGCGTTACCGCCAAAACTGGATGAATCGGGTATTTCATCATTGTTAACGCTACCATTTCAAGCTTCTAAACTATTTGAAATTTTGAAGACAAGTTTAAAGAATGCAAATGAGATTGATGAAGCTGATAAAAATCCAAAATCCGACACAGCAAATGGTATTGTTGTAGCTTCTAAAGCAAACACTGTTAAAGATTTAAGTGCAGTTGGTGTTGAATATCCGTTATCTATTCTACTTGCAGAAGATAACATGATCAACACTAAAGTTGCATTACGCCACTTGAAAAGGCTGGGATATGTTTCAGATCATGCAAAAGATGGAGTTGAGGTACTAGAGAAGTTTGAGCAGAAAATCGAGAAGGACGGTAGAGGTTATGACTTGGTCTTGATGGACCTACAAATGCCTCGAAAAGACGGGTTCGAGGCCACTGTTGAGTTGAAGAACAAGTACGCTGATAAAGTTAGAGTTGTAGCATTGAGTGCTAATGTTTACAACGAAGAAAGACACCGTTGTATTCAGGTTGGAATGACTGGTTTCTTGAACAAACCTTTGCTTCCTGACCTATTGAAAGAAGAGCTTATCAGTACATTTACTGGATCGTACAAATGTTAGCGTTTTTTTTTTTTGTTTTCGTTTTCGATTTTTTCTTTTTTCTTTTTTTTGTTCTTTTGTTGTTTACGATACTACCAGAGTCTTGTAACATATATTTTCAGCAGCCAACACTTTACGAGACAGACTTCCATGCTTTATTTTTAGTAAATTTCAACATACAAGAGTAAGGAAGATAAGAAGAACAAGACATACCACTAATTTGAAGAACTACCGCATTGGGAAATATGTCATGGGTGACATAATCGCTGACATAAGCACTGTCTCGACGAAAAAGAGACGAAAAAATGTACGCAAAAGAGAAACGGCAGAGGAGATTGGCACGACAGAGAAACACAGACAAGCCTGTAAGCAATAGGTAGTTAGAGGCAGGCGACAAGTTGAGGAGTTGTGTTATTTATGGGAAGCATAACGGTGTAGGAGATATAAACTAAGTGTAGATAAGACTTTGTAAACACGATAGAGCTATTTTTTGCTGAATTGACTGAGATCGGTAGATATCATTGGAAATTTAAAAAGCTGATTTACGTAGTGTGAGCTGTTTTTTTATTATAAAACGCCATATCCCGTTTGAATTTTAAAAAGAGTAAGTATTGATTGTTATGATTTCAGTTGGTTGCAAAGTGTGAAGCACGATACAAAGATAAAGCCATGATTTACAGGGATTGTTGCACAATAGTAGTCAGATGTGAGTGATGCATGTTCTAGCAGCGCTTACTCAAATATTATACTATTAGCTAATTGTAACATGGATCTTTTATCAAGCAGAATTCTTTTCTTTTTTAGGTGATCATACTAACATAAAAGTTAATTTTCAACATTTTAGCTTCTGATAAAACATCTAAAAAATTAAATTGAAATGTTAACTATAAAGTGTGTTGTTGTGGGTGATGGTGCGGTCGGAAAGACGTGTTTGCTAATCTCATATACAACTAATAAATTTCCACAAGAATATGTTCCAACGGTTTTTGATAACTATGCCGTGACAGTGATGATTGGTGATGAGCCATATACTGTTGGATTGTTTGATACTGCTGGTCAAGAAGATTACGATAGATTAAGACCATTATCATATCCACAAACTGATGTTTTTCTCATTTGTTTTTCAGTGGTTGTTCCATCTTCATTTGATAACGTGAAAGAAAAATGGCATCCAGAGGTTAGTCATCATGCTCCTAATATTCCATGTTTAATAGTGGGTACTCAGATAGATTTGAGAGACGATCCAACTATTTTGGCAAACTTGGCAAGACAAAATCAAAGACCAATCACCCCTGCCCAGGGTGAAAGAATGGCTAAAGAAACTAAAGCCGTTAAATATGTTGAATGTTCTGCAATGACTCAAGTTGGTCTTAAGAATGTGTTTGATGAAGCTATTGTGGCTGCTCTTGAACCTTCAGTCATTAAAAAGAGTAAAAAATGTACCATCCTTTAGATGTTTATGTTTATCTATTTAAATACATACTAAATTCATTTGTTGATGCATCTGGGATGCTAGATGGGATGCTATAGAAATGGCCGGAAACGCTTATTAGATTTACAAACTCTCCAACTTATACTTACAACCTGTTGACAGTGGCACAGTGTATTTGGCTTGTGGTCACTGGATGTGAATGTGTATGTCTATGTGAATGTGTATGTGGTTTTGTTGTATGTTAATCCTGTTTTTGTCTCGTTTCTTTATGTTTTTTTGTTCCTGTTATCAATAACTACTGTTTTATAATTTCTCTTATTATACTAGTCTAGTCTAGTATTTGCTTCTCTTAATTTTTGCTCCATCTTTGCTTTCTTTCTATTTTCCTGCTCGCTTGTCCGTTGGCTTTTTTTTTTTTTTTTTGTCATTAGCCACCACAAGTCCTTTTTTACTGTAGTTTCCACTCAAGGTAATATCATCAATGTTGTTCTCTTTCAATTAATGAATTATGGATCAGCTTTAGCTATGTTACTTCTACTATGTTGTCAACCTCCATAATGAAACATTACCCGGCTTCAACAATATATCGGGCTGTGTAAATTACAATATTATTGAGAAAAAACAGCCAATTGGCACAGCCGTGATTCAAAGTTTTGTGTGTTAAGTAAGTAATGACGTAACTTAATTTTTTTTTTGTTTTCTGACGCGTTTGAACGGCCGCAGCGACGGGACGAGACGAGACGGCGTAAAAGCCTAATATACACCGTGTGAGAGAGCGAAAAATTATTTGTGTGTGGGTGGTGAAAAAAAAAGAACACAAGAGAGTTCAAGAATGAAATATAGGGACAGATATGAAAGTGATTGTTTTAAAATGGTTGTGGAAAGAAGTTAGTGGGATACATTGTAAAGTTGATCAATTAAAGCTAGCTGATACAAAAGAGAAGATATATTATAGATCATGTTTTCTGCTGCTCGTTCAGATACTTTGTTTTTAGGAGGTGACAAGATAAGTGGTGATGATGTTCGTAATCAAAATGTACTAGCTACACAGGCAGTGGCAAATGTTGTCAAAACTTCTCTAGGTCCTGTTGGTCTTGATAAGATGTTGGTTGATGATATTGGAGATGTTACAGTTACAAATGATGGTGCTACTATATTGTCTTTGTTGGATGTTCAACATCCTGCAGGAAAAATCTTGGTTGAGCTTGCTCATCAACAAGATAGAGAAGTTGGTGATGGTACCACATCGGTTGTTATTATTGCTGCAGAATTACTGAAAGCTGCAAATGAGCTAGTCAAGAATAAAATACATCCAACCACAATCATAACAGGTTATAGATTGGCATTAAGAGAGTCTACCAAATATATAAATGAAGTGTTGTCGCAATCGGTCGAATCATTAGGTAAAGAGACAATGATTAATATCGCTAAAACATCAATGTCTTCAAAGATTATTGGTCCAGATTCTGAGTTTTTCAGTAAGATGGTTGTTGATGCCATGCTTGCTGTTAAGACCACCAATTTGAAAGGTGAGACAAAATACCCTGTTAAAGCTGTTAATATTTTAAAAGCTCATGGTAAATCAGCTACAGAATCAATACTAGTCAATGGATATGCTTTGAATTGTACTGTTGGATCTCAAGCTATGGTGAAAAAGATAACTAATGCCAAGATTGCTGTTTTGGATATCAATTTACAAAAAGCAAGAATGGCAATGGGTGTTCAAATTAATATCGATGATCCTGAACAATTAGAAGAAATCAGAAAAAGAGAATACGGTATTATCTTAGAAAGAGTGAGAAAAATCATAGATTCTGGTGCTAATGTTGTTTTAACTACTAAAGGTATCGATGATTTATGTTTGAAAGAATTTGTTGAAGCTAAAGTTATGGCTGTTAGACGTTGTAAAAAAGAAGATTTGAGAAGAATTGCTAGAGCTACAGGTGCCACTTTTATCAGTAGTATGTCAAATTTGGAAGGTGAAGAAACTTTTGAATCAAGTTATCTCGGTCAAGCTGAAGAAGTTGTTCAAGAAAAATTCTCTGATGATGAATGTATTTTAATCAAAGGCACAAAACAACATTCTTCATCATCAATCATTTTAAGAGGTCCAAATGATTACTCTTTAGATGAAATGGAAAGATCTATACATGACTCGTTATCTGTCGTTAAAAGAACTCTAGAAAGTGGGAACGTTGTCCCAGGTGGTGGTGCTGTGGAATGTGCATTGAACATATATTTGGAAAATTTTGCCACTACTGTTGGTTCAAGAGAACAACTAGCAATTGCTGAATTTGCAAATGCTCTTTTAGTCATTCCAAAGACATTGGCTGTCAATGCCGCTAAAGACGCTTCCGACTTGATAGCTAAATTGAGATCATATCATGCTGCATCACAACAGGTTTCAATGGCTGATACAAAGAGAAAAAACTACAAAAATTATGGATTGAATTTAGTCAAGGGCAAGGTCGTTGACCAAATCCACAACGGTGTCTTGGAACCAACTGTTTCTAAAATTAAATCATTGAAATCAGCACTAGAAGCTTGTATTGCTATATTAAGAATTGATACTATGATAACCGTCGATCCTGAACCTCCTAAAGAAGATCCACATGGTCACTAATTATGTAATAGAATCTCGTGTTTTTTTCTAATTTTAAATATTCATCTTACTTAATGTTTATATAGCATAATGAATGATAAAATTGTACTTTATCATGATCCACCATTGCAATTGCAATGCCTATAGTACACTTACTCCATATAACGACCTCATTTTAAGACCCAGCTCTTACATCTCTGCACCGCGTATTTTGTTTGAGAGTGTCACCGGCCTTGTGCTATACGAGATGAACGAACCACTTTTTTCTCTATACATTTTGTCTTAATTCAACTGTTCTATGTTTAAGGGTGCTATACGACGAATACGACAGACTTAGAGTATGATAATAGTGCTTAGAGTTGTTTTCGTTTTGATCCTAGACTAAACCAGGCTTTGCTGAAACTTATATATCAAATCATTTTACAACTTTATTTAAACAGTTTTATTGAATTTTTTTGTGTTTGTGAAGCTAAAAGGGCAATACCAAGTTGTCTGTTCAAAAGTATAAAAACTTCTTGCATAGAAGACTATAATCTAACTGTGATTTCACAGTGAACGCTTGAACGATTCTGTTGTTTTAAAAGCTGTAGTGAACTTTAAACTGAATTTCAACAATTCACGTTTGATTGTTCCTATAATCTGGTTTTGAACTCCCTTTTTACTCTACATTTGAAAAACACAAACTTTTGATAATAATTAGGAAAAAAAGATCAATAAAATATACCCAAGTATGCCATCTACTAAGGACAGTGTTGAAGCTTCTAATAATGATGGTAATGAACTTGGAATCGTCAATGGAAAAGATGCAAAAGTTGGCAAGAAAACAATGGCTAAAAGAAAATTTCATAATAAGAGTAGGAAAGGTTGTGCGGCATGCAAAAGAAGAAGAGTTAAGTGTGATGAAACAAGACCCATTTGTAACAAATGTCATAAAATGGGTCTTGAATGTGTCTACATTATTCCCCAATCTTCAACTTTTGTTAAAGATGAAAATGAATCATTGAATAGCACTCAAAATAGTGTGAAAATTGAAGAAAATCATCCAAAACTTGCAACTTTACCCCAGGAAAACGGGTTTTTTGCGTCTATAACCGAACAGTTACAACATCTTGACAAGGACAAGATTTTGAAACAGTTTAATATCCCTCCTGGACTTGTGGATCAATTTCTTCAACAGCAACAACAACAACAACAGCAAACACAAGGACAGGGACAAGGACAAGGAAGTAATAAATCTAATTTTATGCTTCCACCAGGGTTATTAGCAGCAGCTGCTGCTGCTATGGGTGATACAAATCCACTAACGTCAAATAATCTTGCTTCTAGTATGGGAGCAACTCCTAATCCTTTACTCCCATCTGTAGATAACCCAATATCTGTCAAGCTCGAAAATGGCAATTCGATTCCAAATGAAACTTTGATACCCCCACCTGCTAGTAGTGCATCGTCGATTGGTGGTGCTTCAATAAAGCCATCTGAACCTCAGTTATCACCAAATATCATAAGCGAAGAGCCAGCAAATCCTGCTAGTTTTGATTCTAATCTACCATTAAATATGTTGGATCTTAAATTGATGTATCACTATACAACCAAAGTCTGGCCTACGATAACTGCAGCTGGAATATCTGAGTCTAAGATTTGGTCAGAAGATATTCCAATGTTAGCATTTAAATACCCATTTTTGATGCATTCAGTACTAGCATTCAGCGCTACCCATTTATCCAGAACAGAAAGAGGTTTGGATCAATGTGTCACTTGCCATAGAGCAGAGGCATTAAAATTACTAAGAGAAGCAGTCTTGGAGATGTCTCCGGAAAATACAGACGCTTTAGTGGCTGCAGCCTTGATACTGATTATGGACTCATTAGCAAATGCATCTCTTCCAACTTCAACTTCTTTAAAATCCTTACCACCGTCAGCATGGATTTTCCACGTTAAAGGTGCTGCAACTATTTTAACTGCTGTTTGGCCTTTGAGCGAGAAATCAAGATTTTATAAATTTATATCTGTTGATTTGGGTGATTTGGGAGAAGTGGGATATGATCTAATCAGTGGTGAGTTGTCAAACACGTCAAATCCAGCAACGAGGAAATCTTCCTCTTCAAATCTGTCCGCAATGTCTGGTTGTGATGACTATTCTTCCACTTCTGAATATTCCCAATCCCAATCAACTGCAGTTTCACTGGATCAGTCGGAAATGGTCAACTCTTCTAAACAGAGATATTCCACAATTAAATGTTTTGACGAAGAGATATCAGATCTGTTCCCATTACCTTACTCATCACCATACTTACCAACTCTAGCATACATGGCTAAATTGTACATGGAAAGAAAAAAAAAGGATTTCATTTTACGTATATTTGCTTTCCCTGCTCTACTTGACAAAACATTTTTGGGGTTGTTAATTCATTGTGATTTGAATGCTATGAGAATTATGAGATGTTATTATAAACTTTTGAGAAATTTTACCGAAGAGATGAAAGAAAGAGTTTGGTTCTTGGAAGGTGTGTCTAATGTTTTGCCAGTAGATGTTGAACAGTATGCTGGTGGAGGTGGTATGCATATGATGATTGATTTCCTAGGTGGACCCTCTACTATGGACGATAATGGAGGTACTATGTCCAATATGATGCAATCTGGTCTATTGGACCCTAACAATTTACCCAGCTCATCTATCAGCGAAAGTTTGGGAATCCCAGACACTAGCGAAGTGGATGATGATGATAGTTTTATGGGGGTCTAATTTCAGTCGATCACAGTGGATGTACATGTATATATGAACAGAACCACATTTGCTAGGACAAATTGTGGTTTCACTTTTATTTATTTTCAATTTTTTTTTTTTTATACAATCTTTGTTTTAAGTTTTGCTAATGGTGATTTTGGGGTTTCTGGGTTTTTTGTGTATATAGTAAAGTTGTATAAAATATAAAAGCTATTGGTTTTAAAGAGAAATTAGCTATTTTACTGCTATGTTTGCTCAAAGTTATTTTAACTGATACGATGAATGAGGTTCTATGGTTGAACTTTTCAAGGGTTGTCAAACTTTTTGACTCGCAATACCATTATGATCTCTATTAACACCTAGTTCAAGTAATTTTTCAAATGCTCTAGCAAAGTCATTCATGAACCTATTATTGTCTTGAGAATAAATCAACACCCATTCTTTGAAAGCTGGATCATTCAACAGTTCGATGTCGGTAATCAACATCATGAGTTTATTATCATGATTGTAAAACTGGTCATTTCCTGTTTGTGGAACTTTACCCGGTGTCCAAATATCCTCAACTAAAAGTTTGAAAAATTCATTATCGAAAACAATTGGGAAGTGTGTCCATTGACCACTAAATCCACTATACTTAGCATGACATCCGCCTAAAGTATGACCACCACCAATAAGAGCAACAGTTTCTTGGTCGTTGAATCCTAAACGTTCAGTGAATACTTCACGTATATGATTTGCATCTTTAGTAGCTAATGGGAGTCTTCCTGAAGGCGGGACTTTTGAACTATCGGGACAATCAACTCGTCCTGGGCGCCACTTTATTTCTGGTCCTCCCATTTCTTTTATAGCTACAACTGCTCCTAAAGTATACAAGTCAGCAAATGTGATCCATGGGAATTTTTCATGAATTTGATCTAAATAGGACTTTGCAGTGTGCAATCCAGTATTTCCTGGGTCGTTGAATTCTTGAGCAAATCTCATTGTACCTCCATTACAACCACCTGTACCTGTTGTCTTATCATAATGGGCACAACAATGCCAAGTAAATCTCACCATATTAGGTCCAAGTGACCCATCATCAAAGTTTGGCTGTGGTAAACATTCTTTGATTGCCTGTTTAACAAGTTCATAGTTCCCCACAGTTGGATCAATAGTCTTTGGTTTCTTTTTCAGTTTTATTTTACAAAGCAAAGTTAAAGGTGAGCTTTCCGACTTGTTATTAGCAGTTTGCAACACTGTTTCAGGTTGTACTTCGGTAAAAGTATCTATTTTAAAAGGTGGAGGAAATGATGGTTTGCGATATTGGTCAAGAAGCACGCTGTTGCTTGATCTTTGCGGTTCTGTGTTTATTTCAGGGGCTGCTTCAGTTTGAAAATCGGTTTTGAATAATCCCGCTACAGGTGTATGTTCAATGTTGACTGTTTGTGAAACTAATTTACCCTCTCTGTGGACATTTCTTATTGATTCTGAGCTTAAAATGTAAGGTTTAGGAGTGAATTCACTGACTGCAACTTTGTTGTTAAAAGGTTTCTGGAGTGCATCAGTAGTGTAATCTGCAACAGTCGTATCTTTTGTGGTTTTATCTTTTACAGATTTAAAAGAAGGGTAATTGGAAGAGTTTGCAAAGTCTGACTTGAAAGGATCATAAACATATGGTGTTTTGTCATCAAAAAATCTACGGTATAAACAAAAGGGAGTGTGTATAAAGTATCTATCCCAATAATAGTCTGTTCTCTGCCAGCTTTTGACAAACAATTGAACTATGTTGGTGGGTGATTGAAACAGTTCAAAGACATCATCGCTGATTGGCCTTTTGTGATTGTAAACTCTGTTCAAGTTGAATATTCTCTGTTCCTCCAAAGTAACCTTCAAAGTTTTTTTGTCTTCAATTGAGTCATATGTCATGAATAATAGACTGAAATAATGTATCAAATACACATGAAGTGAAGATGTTATTGTGATGCCAATCCAATGAACCCATTGCAGGAATACCCTGAAAGTTGAGTAAGGTAGTAAAAATCCCCTGCCGATGGGAGTCAGAGACACTGTTGCCCTTTTGTGTAAGTTGTGAATTCTTTCCATGGTTAGTCCTTGAGTGTGAAATTTGATAAGAAATTATGGATTGGAATTGCTAGTTAAAAAAGTTTGCTAGAGCTTAAAATGGGTATACAATTGGTATCAACTGGGATCAAAAGTGGGTAAATCAAACAATTCTTTAAAACTATTTAAAACAATTTAAATTAATTTAAGCGCTCTAACAAAAGTTTTCTTCTTACAGTGAGCATCTTCAAACGAGAATGCAAAGACAAAAGTCTGTAAGGAAGCTTCAAATGTTACATACAATACAAAAAACATTATTGATACGTAGTATTCATAACAAACTACATAAAAAGACGATTTCAGGATATATTAGAACTAAAGTTAAAAATAAAATCAAAAAAAGACTTAAAAAATGAGTCATAACAAACTTGAGAAATAAATGGGCAGTTTTCGATAAAACAACATAATACAAAAGACATGAAAACTATGATAATCAAACAATACTCTTATGCTATTTTGGCTCTCGTTCAAAGCAGAACTGTATCGTGTATCGTGTATTGTGGTACCCTGATTGAAACGAGATGAGTGTAAAATAACAAAGTGTAAACTATTGAAACACAGCTTTTTTTAGTTCAGTTGGACGTAGTTTGCTGGGAAGACACCAGATACACCATTGGCATATCCCGTCCACCAGCCGTTCTGATCATTGGTTCTTTGAGTGATTGTGATGACGGTACCAGCGGTGAAAGACAAATCTCCTTCGGCTTGAGCTGTATAATCATACAACGCTGTACATGTGTCCTGTCCTGGGGCTGAAGCTGGCACAGGAGCAGAAGTTGGAGTCGCAGGAGCACCATATCCGGTAGGAGAAGCATAACCATATCCTGGAGCTGCTGCCTTTTCGTCACCATATCCGTAGGTGGAGGTTGACGTTGGAGGAGTTTGCCCATAAGCTGGTGCTGCTCCGTATGCTGGTGTTGCACTTCCGTAAGCTGGTGCTGCTCCATAAGCTGATGCTGCTGCACCTGCACCTGCACCTGCCCCTATACCTGCTCCATAAGCTGGAGCTGATGTACTAGCACCAGAGCCATATGATGATGCGTAAGGTGACCCTGGAGCACCTGGCTCGCCTTGGTTCTGAGCGTAACGTCTCTTTGTTGCCTCCAGTTTGGATCTAGCGTGCCCAACTTTGAAATGGGTTAGTCCAATAGCTTCAGCTCTTTCTTCAACATCACCTCTTTTGTATTGGAATGCTTCCAGAATATCTGTTGATAAATCAAAATAAGGAATTTTCATTTCTTCCATTCTACTTGATAATGTATAAAACACATTCAATTGCATGAAATACAAACTGACAAAAAGAGGCTTAATGAATTCACCTTCAAGTCTAAACAATATTGGCAGTTCAGTCTTCAGCATTTCGTTATAGTAGTCATATTCTTGTTGAGCAATTGCAACTTCGTTTTCATATTTGTAAATTCTCTCTTCGTCCTTTGGAGTTATTTCTTTTTTATTTTGAGCTTTTTTCAATGAATTTTGGTGTCTATCAAGATCCAATTGTTTATGATTTCTCTTTTGAGCCATTTTTCTAATTGATTGAATAATTTTTAAAAGTTCTTGTGCTGGACCAACAATTCTAGTTTCAATCAATTCCAAATCAGGCTTCAAAGTTTCCTTTAACTCTTTGACAACTTCTCTGTATTGCTCACAAGCCTCAATACCTTCTGGGTTACCTTCTGGTATTGTTGAATTTGGATCCGATAACTTACCACTGATAGGTTTAAAAATTTCTTCAATTGCTTTAGAGAATCCAATTTGATGGTCAAGCATGTCGTCCACGGCTTTATGGTATCTTTTGGACTCGTCCGATAATCTCTTTGTTTGCTCCTCTAGCTCCTTGAATCTTCTTTCGGCATCCACATAAACCGGGTCAACTGTGGTTTCACCCATATTCAGCTTCTGACGCAGGTTTTGTGGAGCTCTCACAATCGCCTTCTGGAAACCTTTAAAACTCATTGTTAGTGATTGAAGTGTAGTTGAATAATTTGGTGACTAATAAAGTTTCTAGCCAAACGTAGCTGATAATACAAGCTTAATGTCTATCTAGACTCAACTCAATTTGTATCTGTAATTCAAATACAAGGGCAACAACACCATATACATCATCTTACACACACACACAAACTCTCTATTTCTCTCTCTTTCTCACAGAAAACCATCGCATTTGAGCAGAAAACGAAAAACAGCAATAAGTCTGACTACATACATCCGTGCACCGGCTGGATTTTGATAAAATTGATAACAAATAAATTTATTTCATTTATTCATCTACTGAAAAGGGGTTTACGGGGAAACTAAAAGAGGGATATTACATTACATATGGGATATGGTTACAGGTTCACAGAAGCTAAAACATAAGCTAAAGAATTAAGATTAAAAGTAAAAGAGATGAGGAGATGAGCATGAAAGAAAAGGGGAAAAAGAGCAAGAAAGAAAAGGAAGATGAATTTGTGAATTAAGCGGAGTATTGAAGTAGTTTGTGGAGAAGGAAAAAAATCTGGGAAATTTTGATCTATGGTAAAAATGAAGCAAATTAGAAAAGCTGAAAAGGGAAACAAAATTAAATTGAAAAGTAAAAGAAACAAAATCACTCAAAAGGGTGAAATAATGCAGAAAAAAGAGTGATGTGTTAAGAGATGATTTGTGGGGGAAAAAAGTCTATAAAAGGAAAAGTGAAGTGAAGAAAAATGCAGAGAGTAGTAGAGATTTAGGGGCAGAAAAGAGTAAATTGGAAGCAGCACCTTCATATGGAATAGCGGTTGCAATTGGTAGAGCTGCAACTCCAGTCAAGGCTGCTAATGATGAGCTGGTAGAGACACTGCTCATAGTGGTCATTGCTCCCGCTTTTGGTAACTCACTGTTCTTAGTGGTTGTGTCTATTTGGCCATTTGAGTTGCTTGCAGCGCCTACTGGTGAACCTTCTCCATTAGTAGGTGTACTCAGTGGTGTAGAAGAAGTTGAATCAGCGTTTTCATTGTCACCTAAAGTCGAGGTGAAAAATTGTTTGCCAGCTTGACCATCTAATGCGGAAAGAGGTTTTCCATTGGATGGACCAGAGGTCACAATGGATTCTGAAACGCTCAGAGTGTTGGAAATAGACGATTGAGTCTGTGCCACGCCATTTGAAGTACTTGTTGAAGTTTCGACATCAGCGGTACTACTTTGAGGGGAGAAGAAAATAGTTGTTGGAACTGTTGAGACTTCCAAGACTGTAACTGTGCTTTTTGTGTTACTGCCATTATCTAAAGTAGCAGAAACTGTATTAACTTTTGTAAGTGTCACTGTTTCAGCAATCACTTGGATCACGGTAGGAACAACTGAAACCTCGTTGAAGCTAACGGTGGTTTCCGACACTGATCCATCTGTTAAAGTACTTGTCAACACAGCGTATTGCGTCTGAGTGACAGTATTGGAAATTGTTGTGCTCACAACAGCAAAAGATTTTGTAACTTCAATTTTTGTGACACTACCATTTTCAAGTGTTGTGGTCAAAGTGGATGTTTCAGCAGAGTCAATTGTGGTAGAACCAGTCAAATAGCTTGTTGTTGTTTCAGTATTGACAACAACACTAGAAGAGACTTCAACATCAGTAACCGTTAATGTTACAGGAATAGTAATTCCTGATGAGACAATGTTCTTTGTTTCTGTACTAACAAATGTGCTTTCAAAAGTGTTTAATATGGTGGATTCAATGGTTGAAGAAACAGTAAACACAACTGATGTTCTGGAAGCATTTAGCGTGCTAGTTGATTCAAATGTTGGTTCGACCAATGAAATTTTAGATGATTCAGTTGACAAAACGCTTGATGGAGCAAAAGTAGCAGATTCAGTTAGAGTTTCAACCAGTGAATTTGTGGTTGATAAATTATCTATGTTGCTAGATGTCTCAACTCCCAAAGCAACAGACGAACTAGTAGTTAAGGCGGTTGATGAACCACCAAAACTAGATGGTTCGACTGATAAAACAGTACTGACAGGTTCAGAGGAAAAAGTGGTTGGTGAAGTAAACGTTGAATCAACACTAGATGAAGCACTTAATAAGTCAGCTGATGAAGTAGTTGATGAGGCGACACTAGATGTGTCGACTGATAAAACAGTACTTGATGCTCCGATGGATGAAGCAACTGATGAGGCAATTAACGAAATGGTAGATGAAACAACATTAGATGACTCAACTGATGATTCAACTGATGAAGCAGCAATAGATGAAGCAACTGATGAAGCGACGCTGAATGATTCAACTGATGAAGCAGCAATAGATGATTCACTTGATGAGAGAACACTAGATGATTCAACTGATGAGGCAGCTGATGAGACAACACTAGTTGAGACGTCGGATGGCGCAACTGATGAAGCAGTCAAAGATGATTCAACTGATGTTGCAACTGATGACTCAGTAGATGATTCGACAGATGGAACATTTGATGGTTCAATAGATGAGTCGACTGATGAAGCAACACTGGATGGTTCGACTAATGAAACAGTAGATGCTTCGACAGCTGATTCGACTGATGAAACATTTGATGAGTGAACTGATGAAGCAACTGATGAAGCAACACTTGGTGTGTCGACTGATGAAACAGCTGAAGAATCAGCACTGGATGATTCGGCTGATGAAGTATCTGCTGAAACAACAATGGATGAAGCAATTGATGAAATAGCACTGGATGATTCAACTGATGAAGCAACTAATGAGGTAACTGATGACTCAACCGAGGAGGCATTACTCGATGATTCGATTAATGATTGTGATAAAACTTCTTTCTGTGTCTCTGAGCTGGTGATAGGCGGACTCAAACGACCTGTGGCAATTGGAATTGGAGTAATTGGGATCGTTGAGTGTTCTCCACTGCTGGATTGGGTTGATGATTCGGCTGATGAGGCAACTGATGGAATAATACTAGTTGAGTCGACTGATGAAACAACCTCAGATGATTCAATTGATGAAGCAGCTGATGAGACAACACTAGATAAAGCAGCAATAGATGAAGCAACTGATGAAGCAGCACTGGATAATTCGACTGATGATTCGATAGATGAACCAGTTGATGAAGCAACACTAGTAGCGTCGACAGATGAAGCAACATTAGATGATTCAACTGGTGAAGCAGCTGATAAAACAGCACTAGATGAAGCAACACTAGATGGAGCAACACTGGATGATTCGACTGATGAAACATAACTAGATGGAGCAACTGATGAAGCGACACTCGATAATTCGACGGATGATTCGACTGATGAAACAGTTGATGAAGCAACACTAGTTGCGGCGACAGATGAAACAGCACTAGATGAAGCAACACTGGATGAAGCAACACTGGATGATTCGACTGATGAAACATAACTAGATGGAGCAACTGATGAAGCGACACTCGATAATTCGACTGATGATTCGACTGATGAAACAGTTGATGAAGCAACACTAGTTGCGTCGACAGATGAAGCAACATTAGATGATTCAACTGATGAAGCGACACTCGATAATTCGACTGATGATTCGACTGATGAAACAGTTGATGAAGCAACACTAGTTGCGTCGACAGATGAAGCAATACTAGATGATTCAACTGATGAAACATAACTAGATGGAGCAACTGATGAAGCGACACTCGATAATTCGACTGATGATTCGACTGATGAAACAGTTGATGAAACAACACTAGTTGCGTCGACAGATGAAGCAACATTAGATGATTCAACTGATAAAGCAGCTGATGAAACAGCACCAGATGAAGCAACACTAGATGGAGCAACACTAGATGAAGCAACACTGGATGATTCGACTGATGATTCGACTGATGATTCGATAGAGGAAACAGTTGATGAGACAATACTAGATGATTCAACTGATGAAACATAACTAGATGGAGCAACTGATGAAGCGACACTCGATAATTCGACTGATGATTCGACTGATGAAACAGTTGATGAAGCAACACTAGTTGCGGCGACAGATGAAGCAACACTAGATGAAGCAACACTGGATGATTCGACTGATGATTCGACTGATGATTCGATAGAGGAAACAGTTGATGAGACAATACTAGATGATTCAACTGATGAAACATAACTAGATGGAGCAACTGATGAAGCGACACTCGATAATTCGACTGATGATTCGAGTGATGAAACATTTGATGAGTGAACTGATGAAGCAACTGATGAAGCAACTGATGAAGTAGCACTGGATAATTCGACTGATGATTCGACTGATGAAACAGCTGATGAAGCAACACTAGTTGCGGCGACAGATGAAACAGCACTAGATGAAGCAACACTGGATGAAGCAACACTGGATGATTCGACTGATGAAACATAACTAGATGGAGCAACTGATGAAGCGACACTCGATAATTCGACTGATGATTCGACTGATGATTCGATAGAGGAAACAGTTGATGAAGCAACATTAGATGATTCAACTGATAAAGCAGCTGATGAAACAGCACTAGATGAAGCAACACTAGATGAAGCAACACTAGATGGAGCAACACTAGATGAAGCAACACTGGATGATTCGACTGATGATTCGACTGATGATTCGATAGAGGAAACAGTTGATGAGACAATACTAGATGATTCAACTGATGAAACATAACTAGATGGAGCAGCACTAGATGAAGCAACTAATGAGGTTACTGATGACTCAACCGAGGAGGCAACACTTGATGAGTCGACTGATGATTGTGATAAAACTTCTTTCTGTGTCTCTGAGCTGGTGATAGGCGGACTCAAACGACCTGTGGCAATTGGAATTGGAGTGATTGGGATCCTTGAGTGTTGTTTACTGGAGGATTCGGCTGATGATTCGGCTGATGGAATAGTTGATAATTCAACTGAGGAAGCAACTGATGAGACAGTGGTTGAGTCGAGAGATGAAGCAACACTGGATGATTCGACTGATGATTCGATAGATGAAACAGCTGATGAGACAACACTAAATGATTCAACTGATGAGGCAGCTGATGAGACAGCATTAGATGAAGCAACTGGTGAAGCAACTGATGAAGTAGCACTGGATAATTCGACTGATGATTCGACTGATGAAACAGCTGATGAGACAACACTAGATGATTCAACTGATGAACCAGCTGATGAGACAACAATAGATGAAGCAGCACTAGATGATTCAACTGATGAAGCAACACTAGATGATTCAACTGATGAGACAGCTGATGAGACAGCATTAGATGAAGCAACACTAGATGGAGCAACACTGGATGATTCGACTGATGAACCAGCTGATGAGACAACAATAGATGAAGCAACACTAGATGGAGCAACACTGGATGATTCGACTGATGATTCGACTGGTGATTCGATAGAGGAAACAGTTGATGAAGCAACACTAGTTGCGTCGACAGATGAAGCAACATTAGATGATTCAACTGATAAAGCAGCTGATGAAACGGCACCAGATGAAGCAACACTAGATGGAGCAACACTAGATGAAGCAACACTGGATGGAGCAACACTAGATGAAGCAACACTGGATGATTCGACTGATGATTCGATAGAGGAAACAGTTGATGAAGCAATACTAGATGATTCAACTGATGAAACATAACTAGATGGAGCAACTGATGAAGCGACACTCGATAATTCGACTGATGATTCGACTGATGAAACATTTGATGAGTGAACTGATGAAGCAACTGATGAAGCAACTGATGATACATAACTAGATGGAGCAACTGATGAAGCGACACTCGATAATTCGACTGATGATTCGACTGATGAAACAGTTGATGAAGCAACACTAGTTGCGTCGACAGATGAAGCAACATTAGATGATTCAACTGATAAAGCAGCTGATAAAGCAGCTGATGAAACAGCACTAGATGAAGCAACTGATGAAGTAGCACTGGATAATTCGACTGATGATTCGACTGATGAAACAGTTGATGAAACAACACTAGTTGCGTCGACAGATGAAGCAACATTAGATGATTCAACTGATAAAGCAGCTGATGAAACAGCACCAGATGAAGCAACACTAGATGGAGCAACACTAGATGAAGCAACACTGGATGGAGCAACACTAGATGAAGCAACACTGGATGGAGCAACACTAGATGAAGCAACACTGGATGATTCGACTGATGATTCGATAGAGGAAACAGTTGATGAAGCAATACTAGATGATTCAACTGATGAAACATAACTAGATGGAGCAACTGATGAAGCGACACTCGATAATTCGACTGATGATTCGACTGATGAAACAGTTGATGAAGCAACACTAGTTGCGGCGACAGATGAAACAGCACTAGATGATTCAACTGATGAAGCAGCTGATGAGACAACAATAGATGAAGCAACACTAGATGATTCAACTGATGAGACAGCTGATGAGACAGCATTAGATGAAGCAACACTAAATGGAGCAACACTGGATGATTCGACTGATGAACCAGCTGATGAGACAACAATAGATGAAGCAGCACTAGATGATTCAACTGATGAAGCAACACTAGATGGAGCAACACTAGATGAAGCAACACTCGATAATTCGACTGATGATTCGACTGATGAAACATTTGATGAGTGAACTGATGAAGCAACTGATGAAGCAACACTTGGTGTGTCGACTGATGAAACAGTTGATGAGACAACAATAGATGATTCAACTGATGAAGCAACACTGGATGATTCAACTGATGAGGCAGCTGGTAAGACAACACTAAATGATTCAACTGATGAAGCAACACTGGATGGAGCAACACTGGATGATTCGACTGATGATTCGACTGGTGATTCGACTGACGAAACAGTTGAGGAAGCAACACTAGTTGCGTCGATAGATGAAGCAACCTTAGATGATTCAACTGATGAGGCAACATTAGACGAGTCGACTGATAATTGAGATGAACCCTCTTTCTGCGCCTCTGGGCTGGTGATAGGAGGACTCAAACGACCTGTCGCAATTGGAATTGGAGTAATTGGAACTCTTGAGTGTTGCCCACTGAAGGATTCGACTGATGCAGCAGCTGATGATGGAACACTGGATAATTCGACTGATGATTCGTCTGATGAGACAACATTAAATGAGTGAACTGATGAAGCAGTAGATAAAAGAATGGATGAGTCGACCGATGAATTCTTAATGCTTGATATGATAAGTTTTGTGGTTGCTAATGATGTTAATGTTGATGTTGTTGTCGTTGCTGATTCTGTTGGTAGGGACGAAAGTGATGGAGTTGCTGAAGAGTGGGAAACTTTTGAAGTTTCTTGATAACCGGCAGGTTTAGTTATGCATTGGTAGTACCATGAGTTGGTAGTAATACAATAATAGTTGTCATTACAGCATGATGTAGCACCTTTCCAATAGTCACCACATTGTTGATAATCTGCAGCACAAGCATCAGTAACCTTTGTAGTGGTTGAAGAACTAGAAGTACTAGCGGTACTGCTGGTGCTGCTGATACTGCTGGTAGTAGTTGAAGGTTCTTGATAACCGGCAGGTTTAGTTATGCATTGGTAATACCATGAGTTGGTGGTAATACAGTAATAGTTGTCATTACAGCATGATGTAGCACCTTTCCAATAGTCACCACATTGTTGATAATCTGCAACACAAGCATCAGTAACCTTTGTAGTGGTTGAAGAACTAGAAGTACTAGCGGTACTGCTGGTGCTGCTGATACTGCTGGTAGTAGTTGAAGGTTCTTGATAACCGGCAGGTTTAGTTATGCATTGGTAATACCATGAGTTGGTGGTAATACAGTAATAGTTGTCATTACAGCATGATGTAGCACCTTTCCAATAGTCACCACATTGTTGATAATCTGCAACACAAGCATCAGTAACCTTTGCAGTGGTAGAAGTCCTAGTTGCTGTTGCTGCTAGTGATGTTTTGGTTGTGGATAATGAGGATGAGGATGAGGATGAGGATGAGGATGAGGATGAGGATGAGGATGAGGATGAGGATGAGGATGAGGATGAGGATGAGGATGAGGATGAGGATGAGGATGAGGATGAGGATGAGGATGAGGATGAGGATGAGGATGAGGATGAGGATGAGGATGAGGATGAGGATGAGGATGAGGATGAGGATGAGGATGAGGATGAGGATGAGGATGAGGATGATGACGATGATGATGGTGATGATGATGGTGATGATGATGAGGAGGAGGAGGAGGAAGAAGAAGAGGAAGAGGAGCTAGATGATGATATAGCTTTTCCTGTGTCAACCCTCCAGCAGTAGCCTGGATTGTCTGTCTGAGCATTATTTTGATTATCACCTCTACATCCAACTATGTACTCGTATGAACTACGGTATGGCCAAGAACTTTGCTCGCTGTTTGAAACGCCATTTCCTGAAAACCAGTCAAACTTCACTTGAATTTCTGGTAAGCAAGCAGCACCATCTTTTATATCGGCTGTGGTGGTGAATGTGACTGTCCATTCTCCTGGATTTGAGATTCTAGAAATCTTGTTATTTTTTTGCACCAAAAGCAATTCTCCTTGGGGAGCCTTGGCATTTAAAATTTTCAACTCTCCTAGATTTGATATGCTCATGGATTGGGAAGCTTTGAAATGTAAAGTGACCTCAAACTGATTGTTTCTACCCAAGTACGTGGCCTCAGTGATTTCAATTAATGCCGAAGGGTACTGGTTTTGTCTTCTGAAATTAAAGTTTAGATTTGGACAATTATTGTAAAGGTTCTCCGAACTTATTTTTTCACCTGGTAAGTCTTGGCCATCAAAGTTGTAATAATTAGAGGCAGGTTGTATTTCGTTACTGGATCCTGACTTAGGAGCCGCAGTTGATGTTGGTTTTATGGAAGTTGTAGACGTTTTCTCTTGATTGGCAGGGCCAGGAATACATTGATAGTACCATTGGTTACTGGTGTCACAATGTGAATTACTGTTGCAACATGATAATGCTCCGCTTTGCAAATTTCCACATTGTCCATAATCCGCAACACAGGTTGCATCAACAGATTTTATAAGTAGTGTGAAAATAAAACACAATTGAAGAAGCAAGAAACTCTTACGCTTTAGCATTTTATTTGATTATTGACGTAATGTTTCGAATTTATTATGTTTATTAGGGATCAAGTGAAATTAAAAAAACGTTTGAGATTTTTGTAAGGAAGTAGATGTAACATACTAAGATCTAAAAAAGAGAAGTGAAATGAAAAAAAAAAAAAAGGAGGAGATGTTAAAGTTTATAAAAAGGGAATCCTAAAAGATGTCTTAATCTTTTCTTTTTACAGTTCCTGGGTGAAATTCGCTTATGGAAAGCTTCTAATGCTTAAAACATATTCAGCATATTATGCAAAGAAATAAAAAAAAAACGCAAAATGCACTTATTAAAGAATTACACATTGCATTGTATTGCTTGCATATGCAAACAGTCAAACAAAGCATATACAGAAAAAGCTTAACAAAATTTCCAATTTACACGTTGTCAAATTTAACAATTATAGTACGCTTGTGATACCTTTGGTTTTAAGGCAAGAGAAGCATCTTACATAATGTTATTGTAACAATTTTTTGCTGCGGTCAGAATCTTAAAGCAGTATTGAAAAAGCAATGTTGCATCTGGAAGCAGCATGTTTTCACTTCTGCAGGTCACCTTTTAACTTTTCAGTCATGAAACTGGAGGTTGTTGATGAGGTGATAAAAACAACCTGTTTCTATTTGCATCAAGATGCTTGTAGCACTGATATTAAACTCTATCTCAGATTTACCTCTTCAGATATTATAAAGGGATTTATTTTTGGTACACAAAAAAAGGATTGATACCATGAATGTTCAAAGTACGTAGAAAAGGAAAAAGAAAAGAATAAGCGAATTGCGGTGTCAACAATCCCGCATATAAGGGCAAGTGGACAAATGTTTCGAGAAACTGTTCTGGACTTAACAAAATAAAAAGCACTGCAATCTAGGTAGAAACGAGAAAAAAAACATTTGCTCAAGCGCGAACCAATCCTGTGTCATTTATTTCCCTATCTTGTGAGCATGAAAAATTCATATAAGTTATTAATTGATCACGTAATAACCAGTTTATGTTGGTTTATTGTACAACTTAACAAAAAAGTTGTTCCAATGTATTAGAATTATGTTAATCGCAAGAGCAAAAAAGAATTGACAGTAGTTAATTAACTTGCACTGCTCATTATTATTGTTCGACAAAGGGATGGTGTTTACCCGGTTATTTATGACTTTATTTCGCTTACGCAAGATAAGTTTCCCCATCAGGAAATACAGTCAATGTGTGAGATCTGAAACCCAATTACCATATTGATCTCGTCTCATTCTATCCTTGTAAAATATTTAAAATTAAATACTTCTGCATTCACAAGGAATGGCCCTACTCAAAAAAAGTATCGTACCACCCTTGTTCAAGATAAAAAGGGATGAACAATACGCAAATATCTACTTGCATATCATCTGTGCTGAGGTACCTACTCCATGCAAGAATTTTCACGCCGCACCTTTAAAGTTTTGCTCAAAGTGAAAAAGTCACAAGCAAAACGCCAAATCTCCGATCCTTGCTTGTACTTGGTTGGAGACAGATGTTTTTACTCATGTTTTTATTTCTCATGAAAAAACTAATTTTTTTTTTTTTTGAATCACAAATAAGTCGAAATTTCATACAATATCAGTAGTTGTGTTTACACAACTTTTTATCTGTACAGTAGCAATCTGGTTGAATTCTTGAAACAATCTTACACGTAGAAGTGCATTAAATAAGTCTATACTTGTAATGAACTGTTTGGGTAAGAAACTTCAAAAGTGAACTATTTAAAAGAAACATTAAGAATTTATTGTTCAAAGTCTTTAGTTGTATGAATGCTGTGTTGTATCACATACTACAGCTTACTATGCATACTCAATCCCTTTTGCTGCCTTTATACTTCTGTGCAGTTAAATAGTTGCATGCGGCTCAAACTGGAGTACTGTGGATCAATTGCACCGATGTTTACAGGCGTTCTGCAGATTTTCTGTTAAGAAAATTGAGCTCTCTTTGTCCTCGGCGAGTCGCTAAGATGCATCTATAAGTATCACACTACTCTAAATTAAAATTACGGTCCTGTGTCGAGGTAAATAAACTCTTTTTTTTTTCAACACTATTGTTTTCTTTCAACACTATTGTTGTCGCAGTAATAATATGTTATACTTGGGAAGGTCAGTGTTATGATCTACGTGCCAGCTTTCGTATTGACTTAGGGATCCACCAGTTTCATTTTTCAAAGTGTCAAAAACTCTTCGTCTTCTGTTCAACTTCTCGAGTAGTTTGCGTAGATCACATCTGTCATCAAGAAATTCAAAAAAAAATACAATTGTAAGGAAGTTTTAGAATGCAAACACATTTTGTGACATACACTCAGGCTTAGCGTTGAAATAAACATTTTCAAAAGTTATTTTAACTCTTTTTTTGATCCAGTAAAACACGTTTTCATAGAATTGCTCACTTGATTTATGCCTATCTTAAAATGCAAATTCTGTCCAATTATCTGATTCAAAAAGCTTCCTTACTATTGTCGAGTAGTAATTTTCTATCAAGCTCACAATAACTGCAACAAAAAAATTTTGTTCAACATTTCTTTTTCTAGAATACTGTACATTAATTGCACTGCATATGTTTCTTGCAACTTAAACGTATGCGGGCGCGTCAACATGCAACAAAAAAATTTATACTTTTAAATATCTCAACCCTTTTTTATTTGATTTGGTAAGTACACTTCCTTCAGTTGCACAGCGATCTATACCTTAATTATGCAAGCGTCAACTATTATTAAGGTGAATGATGAGTTACAGTGACGATCAGTGTAGGTGTAAAGTGCAATGATAGCTTTTATGAATGTTATGGAATTAAACTTTTCAATTTCTAACTGAAACATGTGGAGGGCCACAGATGAAATCTGGAGGTCATTGGAAAACTGAAAATGGAATGGATTGCAGATTGCTTTAATTATTTGTCGTGCTAGCTCGTAATGAAACAAAAATTTGTGTTAGGTTTCAACGAGAGCGAGCTCCTATAACTGTACAAGACTCGTTTTTGACGTATTTCATCTCAAGAAAGATGATGGTTGCTTTTTTTAAAACACTCATCTTGCAGTATAACTCTTGAAAAATGATCACTTCAATTACACAACCCTACATTTGGCAGAACAAGATAAAGCGACATGAACCAATGCCATCGTGTAATGGGGCCACAAAACAAAATACAACAGGTATATATGGGCCAAGATCTTCAAAATAACTTGTAAGTTTGACTGATGAGTTTGTTAGTTTCAAGTCTTTAAAAAGGACAGAAGAATCAAAAAATTTCTTTACTAGAAGTGTAGTATCAGCGGTTACTATATTACATCAAATGGCCCTATCGAAAAATCTGCACCCACCATAAGGGAAAAACAATAACTCAAGATTGACCAAAAAGAATTCAGAAAAAAATACAAAAAAGTTACTTGTTGACCTTGAGTTAAAAGAAGTTAAACTCAGATATTTAGATATAGAAAGCAATGTTTATTTTCAGTTGGAAGTCTGTCTTTGCTTTAGTTACATTCTAGTTTTTACAAATCACGCTTTGTAGCGCCATGTAATTATCTAACACGTCTTTCTTGAATCTGTAGAAGTCAAGTACTGTTATTTGATTTTTGAATAAATCTTGATTTAAAACAAGAAATAGAGGACCTGGGTGCAAACCTCTGTGTGTTATTTTGGAGCCTAAAAAGATCAGGTACATGTTAACTTTATTTTCTATATGAAAAAATTTTAGACTAATGGCCGGCTTTGAGTTTTGTCATGCTCCAAGTTAGACTGATTGTATTATCTTAGTAGGATAACCGAAGAGTGTTAAGTTTCAAGTGGCCTTAACCTATTATCTGAGTTACAGAATTGACACAAATTCACAAGGCATTAGTAGCTAGAGGTGAGATAAGGTACTTTTTCCCAAAAACAATTTGTATTCAAACTTTGTATACAATGTTTCTTGATTTAAATGAGAATTAGATTACAAACTAACGCTATTAATCAAATAACGTGTAGTTACTAACTTCAATTGTTTATTGACTTAGTCAGCTGACCGAAATTAGTTTGAAGAAAAAAATTCGGCACGCGTGCCCGAGTAACAAAAAAATGACTTCCATGCATCAAATTGGTATGCATGCATATGCGCAGAAAAACAAAGTATGCAAACTTTTTGATACGAGAGTTGACGCATGTAAACCTACAACCTGCACAACAATGTAAGGCAATGGGTGGTGCTAGATGAAACGAGAGTGCATGGTCGGCACATCAAAGCAAATGGAATCAGCGAGGTGGGCGAGGTTTTCGTAAACTGATATTCAAGTGAGCTTAGTATTTCAAAGAATAATAATTAACATGAATATTTTCAGTATGTACAGAATTTAATGTATATGTAAGTTATATAAGTAAGTGCTTATTGAATGCCATAAAGATAATAAAAGGTCAGCTGATGGTTCCAAATTGAATGCGGCCGTTCAAGCGGAATTTTCAGGCAGCTACTGTTTTAAAGACACGAAGTTCCACTTGTCTTTATTATCACTTTCTAAAGTATTGCCGATAATTACTTCGCTTTCAGCGGAATCGCCGAAATATCTATCAGCAACTTGCATAACGTCGTCCAGGTCGCAATCCAGTAATGCTTCTCTTCTTTGTTGTTTCATTTCATCATCAATTCCATAATTGAAAAATCCTTTTCCTTCCGATCTAACACTAATAGGAGCATCAACTTTTTGGAAAATTGATAGCTTGGCCTGTTCTAATGCTTCAGAGTCAATTTCAGTACTGTTGATTCTCTTGATCATTTCTTTGGTTGATTGAGTAAAAGTGTCCAATGACTGGAGTGGTTTTGGATCTCTGTATGAGTAAAACGAGAATAAACCGTTCAATGCATCGTAAGAAGCGCCTCCTCCATACGCACCACCTTTTTCACGAATCTCTGAATGTAGGTATTTGAACGTCATCAACTGAGATAAAACTTGTAAAGCAGCTGAATCAGAAGAGGTATATTTGGTTCCTGGAACAGCTAGGGATGAAAAACTCACTTGGGATGGAATTTCAACAAAATTTTTAGCTGAAGAAGAAGTCAGAATCGGTTCTAAATTATAAGGATCAATAGAATGGTCACCTAAAGAAAATTTATCAATAAACTTGGTCACTTGATTTTCCTGTGTAGAGATAGATTCTCGATCACAAGTAAGAGAGACTTGAAATCTCGAGCCTTCAAGAATAATATCTCTGATTCTCTCCAGTTTTGGAACAACTTCAGTTTCGAGTGACCCCGAGGCATCCACTTTAGCCAAATCATTTAAGAATAGCACCTGCTCTATACCGCTCAAGGATTCTTGAATTTGAGCAACATTGGATATTTTTGAGGTGGCTAGAGATCTTGCATAGCTATGTCCACTACTAACAATTGAACTTAAATTGTCACTTGTCAACGATTTCACCAAAACAGATAACTTCGAAATGTTTCTAAAATCAGTATCAATCAATAATTGTTCCCACAAAGATAACATAGATTCAAAATTAGAGTTTAAGGAAACACCAGAAAGTGAAAATTTCAAAAATTGCCTACTTGTATCTTCCGGGGATGCATGAACAAATGAAGATGCACCTAAACCACCAGTAAATAATCTAATTTCATCTTCCAATGTAGCCATAGACTTAGATTTGGTTCCGAGATTAGTTAAACAGTCAGCAAACAATGGTAAATACGGAATTAGCTCTTGAGGTAATTCACTAGATGTCAAAGTTTTGAGCGCATTAAAATATGTGAGGCCATTAGTCTTTGGTGATAATCTAGTCTGTATTTGAGTTCCGTTCAAATTTTTAATATTTAAATTCACAAAATCACCTTCTCTATTGATATCAGACACGGATAATGAGGGCAATGACGAAAGATCCTCTTTTTCGTTCTGTTTTTCTAAAAGATTCAAACCTCTCTCGTAAAGGATGTGTTTATCGCTTTCATCCAACTTTTCAACTTTGGCATTTAAACGCTCGCGTTCTTCTTCCAATATTTGTGACTCCAATGTGGTATCCGGTTTCATGGTGAATTTGAAATACGGAGAGTTTAGTAAATACTTATCAATCAGTTCGGTTAATATCTTATCACCGTTGGACTTGTAGTCATCATTGAATCTTGTGACAATTTCATTCCATTTCAACGATTCTAAAGGATCAACGTTATTGACCCATCCAGGGACTAAAGAATTTAACAGTCCTAAACCAAATGAAGAGTTTTCAACTTTTCTACTTAATTCTAACTGGTGAATGATAGCTTGGATTTTTTTATCTGAGAATCCAATACTTTTAGCCTTTTCTAAAGCTGTTAATACAGTTTGGTGTAAGTTTTCAGAACTTTTGAGATCTAAGCCATTCAATCCAATAGTAAACAGATTCACAGCAGTTAAAGACTCCATACCGGCATTAACTGAAAAATCTGAACCAATGCCGCTTTCGACAAGTTCTTGATATAGTGGAGAAGAGTGACCATCCATCA
This sequence comes from Ogataea sonorensis, assembly GCA_037951595.1. Classification (NCBI taxonomy): domain Eukaryota; kingdom Fungi; phylum Ascomycota; class Pichiomycetes; order Pichiales; family Pichiaceae; genus Ogataea; species Ogataea sonorensis. The sequence continues at coordinate 2,041,845 of JBANDG010000003.1, read as the reverse complement.
AAAGTGTTGAAAGAATTTTCAATAAGAAAGATTCGTAGTGGTCATAAGGTGTTGCAGTATACCAGGTCAATGAAGTTTTAAACTGTTTTTCTTCTGGTAACATTGAATCAATAGGCCCCGAAACAGTAACATTGATATTTTCATCGAGCTTTATAGGTTGTTTAACATCTAATTTTTTATGTCTTTTTCCAAATTTAGCAAATTCAAGATCAATTTTCTGCAAGTGTCTACTGAGAGGAATGTCTCCGTAGGTGAATGTAAGAGAATTGGAAGGATGATAATACTTTGAATGGAAATCAACTAAATCTTCGTAAACCAGATTTGTCATTTTACTTGGATCACCACCAGAATTATTCAACGAAGGGTAAATTGATTCTTGGAACTTAATCCAAAAATAGTAAGTGGAGTCTGACATTTGACCCTTCATTTCATTATAAACCACACCTTTAAAAGCCAAAGGAGAGGATTTATCAGTGGTAACTTCATTTTCTAGTCTCCATCCTTCTTGATAGAAATCTTCTTCATTTAGCAATGGATTCAAAGTAGAATCTAAATAAACATCCATCAAATTTGAATAATCAACTTTATTAGTGGTTGCAAACGGATAAAAAGTGTAGTCATGTCCAGTCATTGCATTCATAAAGTTTGATAAACTACGATTCAACATCTTGAAAAAAGGATCTCTAACAGGGTATTTTTCTGAACCACACAACGTGGTATGTTCCAAAATGTGAGGCAAACCTGTTGAGTTAGGAGGGTTGGTTTTAAAAATAATACTGAAAGCATTGTTTTTATCTTGTCGATCTATGTGCAGGTGTTTAGAACCAGTTTTCTCATGATCTAAGCTAACAGCGGTCAAGTTGAACTCAGGGACGCTCAGAACTTGAGAGATCTTATAGCCATTGATGGATGAGCCAATAGGATACTTTTTGGCTATTTTTGTATCAACAACAGACGCCAAGTACCGACTACCACTCTTGATCGTGGTGGTAGTCTTTATTTTACGAAGACGAGAACTGATCGAAAGCATTATTTATAATACCTTTTGCGAGCAGTCTTCCACAATTTTTCCAGCTCACCTGTACCTATAACAAATAAGCAAGCAACACAGTTAACTTTACCTATTTATTGCTTTATTTCTGGTCTTCATACATTCAACCTCAAGCAAATGCTGGCCAAACCCACTAATTAAAAACGTATTATAATACATACTAAAATCAACTATTCACCTCGGAGGCAAAGTGCTTCTCGGAAAAAAAGAAAGCTGAAATTAAGGGACGAAACCTCACGTTATGTCATCAGTGTCGAACAACGGTTTTTCGAGTATAGGAGGTGTGTGACTTTGTTTTAGGAAGAGATTAAATTGGTGCAATGATTGAAATAACTTTGAGTATGTTGTTGGTTTAACAGTTTTGAAATATCCCACGTTGAGTTCTACATTGTATAAGTCCTCTGAAAAGCTATATTGAAGATAACGTGATGAGACTAATAAGCACAACTAGTCAATGGCTGATTGCTTTACTAATCGCCACTACAGCTGTGGCCCAAAAGACTGCTTTGACTGCTCAAGAACCTGAATTTTGCACTGGTATGTATAGTAAGGTTGACTGGGGTGGAAGAACAGAACCATTCATCAAAGTAGATTTAAAATCATACACTGCGCCGGATCCTGCCACAGGCAATGCTTCAATTTCGCTTATTGTCTTTGAGTATAAAGATATTTACTCAATTGGTACTTACGACGAAGAAAGCGGTCGTACATACTATATCTGTACTCCATCCTTGGTTGAGCAAGGGTCATGTTCAGAAGATGAGCTGAACCAGTTTATTGTTGATAGTAATAAGACCTATAACAACCCTGTTAAAACAACTGTGTTGACGGATCTAGGGACTAATGATTTTAGTTACTTGGTGCAAAATACAGGTTATTATTGTGTTGCCGCTTATAACCCAATTTCCTCGCATAACAAGCACGATTTCAACATTGTGGTTAATTTTCATAACGCTTTTGGTAATTTGCCAGCAGCTGACATTCCGAAACTTCCTTTATATGGTTTATTAGCGGTTGTTTACGCAGTTTGTTTATCAATCTATTTATTCCAAGTTTACAGACACAGATCAGAATTGTTACTATTACAGAAATATTTGGCAGGTTTTTTTGTTTTTTTAACAATAGAAAACATTTTGATTTGGTCTTTGTATGACGTCCAAAACAACAACAAGCCTTATCCACTCCCAGTTGGAATTAAGTTTTACATTGTTTTCATTTCATGTTTGAATGGATTTAAGTTCTCATTTTCCTTATTTTTATTATTGATCATTTCTTTAGGATATGGTGTGGTTTATCCTAAACTTGCTAGACAGACAATGAATAAATGTAAGATATTAGCAGGTGCCCATTTTATTTTCAATGTTATTTATATTTCTTTTTCATATTATTTTGATCAAAAACAACCGGATGGCTCAGCTACGAACACTAATGATTCAAATTCAACCGATGTGAAACTTATACTATTTTTCGTTCTTGTTTTGGTCCCATTAGCAATCATTATTTGTACTATTTACTTTTTGATATTGACCTCTTTACAGAAAACTCTTAAGTTATTGCATGAAAACAAGCAAATTGTTAAACTCAATATGTACAAAAAGTTGTTCAAGTTGATATTTGCATCCTTGTTGTTGATGGTATTCGCATTTGTGATAACACAAGTCTTGGTGTTCAATGATTCATTGACTTCTTCTATTGAACGTTTATGGAAATTCAACAATGTTTTAAATGATTTCTGGCCTGCCTTTATTTACTTTGTTGTTTTCATTGGTTTGGCAATCATTTGGAGACCAACTGACTCTTCATACTTATTAGCTGCCTCATCTCAAATTCCATTAAACGAAGGTGATCCTGAAGATCCAAATAACCCTACAGAACCAGTTGATATATTTAACAATTTGGATCAATATGGAAATGAATTTGAATTTGACGATCTAAGAAGTTTAGAAAGTCATACAAACCCATTCGAAAATCCATCTACAAGTAATGCAACATCAAAGAAATCAAATGTTGAAGAATCATTCAACAGTGATAATGAAACTTCCAACAACAATCCATTTGATGATAGAAACGAAGTGGAAGATCTTGATAACAGTTTCAAAAATGCAAATTTGAAAAATTCTGCCAAAAATGAGGACTTTCAGTTAGATGATGAGGACGACGACTTTTCAGAACCTATTGATCTGGATAAGAAGAATGCTAAAAATGATTAAAATAATAGATTAAGTTGAATACTAGGATCACTTTTGTTTTGTTTAGATCTTGTTTATATTTGTTATTTATGTAGCTTTATCTTTTAAAAAAAAAAGAGGATTATATTCGTTGATTTGAGTGTGTGTTGAAAATACTTACAAAAAAGTAAAAAGAAAGTGCGTAAACCCGGAATCGAACCGGGGGCCCAACGATGGCAACGTTGGATTTTACCACTAAACCATTTACGCTTTAGATGTCAATTTTAATCAGTGATTTACTCAGTAATATAGTTTTGTGTTTATGTTTTTTTGTGCATGATTTTGAGTTGGTTTATGGACAATAGATACAGATGGTGCATTACTACATGTCGGAACCCAGACTATATTCTAGGTACCGGCGGCGCTAATCTGCAGGATTACCTAAATCAGGATCTGCTCGAGCCGCTACTGATTGTATTTAAGATGTTACAAGGTGTTGATCTGCGTTGTATGAATAATAAAGTTGAACCAAACAAACCGACGTTGGTGAAAATTTTTCACCAAGCTAGATGGTTTTTATATAAGTAAATTTCACACTAACTTTCTTTACTTTATTTTTCCATCACTTTACACTTGGCTCTCTTAAGAGACCAAGGGGAGCTTTCACTATTTTACATTATATAATATAGAATACTATAACTTATCTCAACTTAGAATGTCGGAACCCAGACTATATTCTAGGTACCGGCGGCGCTAATCTGCAGGATTACCTAAATCAGGATCTGCTCGAGCCGCTACTGATTGTATTTAAGATGTTACAAGGTGTTGATCTGCGTTGTATGAATAATAAAGTTGAACCAAACAAACCGACGTTGGTGAAAATTTTTCACCAAGCTAGATGGTTTTTATATAAGTAAATTTCACACTAACTTTCTTTACTTTATTTTTCCATCACTTTACACTTGGCTCTCTTAAGAGACAAAGGGGAGCTTTCACTATTTTACATTATATAATATAGAATACTATAACTTATCTCAACTTAGAAGGTATTGTAATCTTAATCCAATTACAATATTTAGTCACTGTTATTAATAATAAACAATCTTATAACCAAGAACATCTTAACTGTAAGTAGACAATCTATTTATCCAAAGGTACAGAATAGGTAACCACTATGCTTGGTTAGTATCATCTATGATTGGAAGGATGATATGGTTACTGACTTGGGCACCGTATGTCCACATTGGACATAAAACATCCCATTGATTCTGACATGGCACCCATGCTGGGAGTGTTGTTAAAAGCAACACTCTTATATTGTTTAATAACATACTAACATTAGCTTCTATGTTTGGATAAGTTTCTTGTTGAGGACAAGACTATATTTATATAATCTTTATTCTCCCGAAACAAAACAAAATCAATTTTAATTTCAATTTCTTTCTAGAAATCAAAAATGTCTACTGTTGCTAATTTAGAAACTAAGCTTCAAGAATTAACTACACAGTTTGAAAAATCTCAAATTGAGTTTCAAACCAAGTTCAAGGAATTAGAAACTGAGAATTTAGCATTAAAAGCTGAAAACGAATCTTTAAAATCTAAAATTTCACTTGTTAAGGTAGATACTGATGCATTAACTGATAGCTATGCAAAGTATAATCTTTACAACTTTGATAATGAATGTTCAAAGATCACCAAACTGAACATCAACGATGAAGACCAAATCGTTACTTTTGCTACTTGGTGGCAATCTTTCAGATACATTTCCGTCAAATATGGTGGAGAAAGATTCGTTAAAGCCTTAGAGACCAAGGACTACTCTGTTAACCTTTCAAATAGAGAAATCCAATTGGTCATTGACATCATTTCCAGAACAACATGTGATTCAATCAGAAGTTATGGTAAAGCAGCCAGTACCTCTGCAACAGAGGCAGGTAAAGCTGTTTCGCTCTCTGTCTTTCAAATTTTCAAATTACTATTTCAGATTTTTGGTATTGACAAACTAGCCAACCGTGACGCTAGTCTTTATCTCTATAAAATCGACTTCAAGAAAAAGAGTGTCAAAGAGACTAATTTTGCGATCCATCAACTATCAGCCTACCTGACATTCTGCAAGCAATTTGGTTACACTATCAAGGATGAATCCATAGTTGAGAATATACAAACATCACTTGACTCATCATTTGACAAGCTAAAGAAAAAAATTGATACCTTTTCGAGGGAAGGAGACGAGAAATATTCTCACTTGGTCACTATAATGGGATTTACTGAAGCCTTTGCACAAGAAGCAATCTTTATTAGGACCGACAAGACTAAAAACAATGACAGTCATCAACAGAACTCTACTTCTAATTCAAAGACAAACCAGACTGAGAAGTCTCATCACAAGAACAAAGATAAATCTAAAGCAAAAAATGTCAAAGCACATTCTTCTAAAATTGAGTTTGAAAACAACGAACCGAAGAACATCAAGAATAACAATGCAAAAACAACTGATGATCAAAAATTGAACTCATCAAACGTAACAGCTCAGAATCTTAGGCATGACAGCAATCCTAGATACTGGGGCTAGTTATTCTATCTGCCCAGACACTTCATTGTTACATGACTATGAAACCGTTAAACACGTTAGGTCTGTATCCTACAATGGTTCAGGGGACAAGGTAATTGGAAAAGGTCATTTGATACTTAAAGTTGGCGCCAAATACGTAAGAATGGACGCATTCCACGTTAAAAACGCTCAACTGATCTTGATCTCTCCTCGAGAAATTGACTCCAGCAACTTGGATTTGGACGTGAAACGTGACGAGCACAACCGTCTTTCGTACTCAATACGTTACTCCAACAAACACTTCATCCAACTGGAAGTCCAAGACTCCATACCACACATTCCAATCCAACTCTTTATCCCCGTTCAAGTCAAAGTCAACAACCTTCATCTTAGATTTGGTCATGTCAACTACAAAGACCTCATCAAGTCTATCGATCATCAAACGATCATTACGGATGATAAAGAAAAACAACGCTTAAATTATCTACTCAAACATGAATCTTGTGTTACTTGTATGGAAGGTAAAGCGAGACGTGCTGATGCAATTGAACATTCGCGCGATATCTACACCTCCAAATCTCCATTTCACAAAATCTTCTCAAACGTTGGTACAGTGAGTAAAAAATATCATGGAACAACAAAGTTCGTAGGATACATCAGCTTCAGATGTGCATTCACTGGTTTTACAATTCTTCGATTGATCCAAAACAAAAGGGAAATCCCTGGTCTCATTGAAGATGTCTTTAACTGGATTTTAAACAGATTTCATCCTCACAGGATACATGAATTCTTCACAGATAACGGTACAGAATTCGTATCAAAAGAAGTTAGTGCTATCCTTTCTCAATTTGGTATTGAGAACAGATTAACGTCTACCTATACTCCTGCTGCTAATGGTAATGCTGAAAGACTTAATCTTACTTTATTCAATGATTGTCGCACGATGCTTCAAGGAGGTATGGTTCCTAAACAATTTTGGCCTGATGCTCTAATGTATAGCGTCTATCTTCGAAACTTTATTTACCGCAAGCGTTTGAACAACTCACCCGCAGGTTACTTGAAGTGTCAACCTTTACGTACCAAACATGTTCGTCTTTTTGGCGAGACCTGTGTCGTTTATGATCCAACTCAACCCATTGGCGATAAACTTAACCCTTACGGAAAAGTTGGTATCTATCTTGGTTTTGATGCTTTAACCTATGGCTCTGTTGTATTCGTCCCTGATGACCCATCCAAACCGCAAGTTGGTCAATATTTCTACACACGAAATTTTAAGTTTCTGAAGCACTCCCCACTATACATGCAAAACACCAACAGGATCAACGAGTTCACAAATGACCTTCATTTCACCTTAGAAGAGGAAGACGAACCGTTAACCATACAACCTAATTCAAACACCGCCCCAGAACTGATTGAGATCCCAACCAGTGATTCTGACTCTGATATTCAGTCAATCTCACCTCCCTCAAGTGCACCTGAAGACTCTGACGAGAATTATTCCTTACACGAAGACGATTCTCAGTCTCAAGAACTTCCAAATGATAACTCTGGTGATACACAACCACCAACAAGTTCATCGAATTCAAATGAGAACACCAATGCACAATCTACATCCCCTGGTACCCCATTGGCCGTTAGTAGTGGAAATGAGTCTGAAGCTTCTGAGGAATCTTCAACTTCAAATTTACCTTCCAATACCGACTCTACTCCTCATTCACATTCATCTTCAGCTAACCAACTTGAACAATCTCCATCTATTCCTGCACCCTCATCTCGCAATCCACCTCAACCATCAGATTCGCCATCTGATAGGTCTCAGCATCCTGATACTTCACCCCAATCCTCTTCATACTCATCTGACGATATCGTGGCTCTCTCCCCTTCACACGCAGCTAACCTTACAGCCATCGACCTCTCCTCACCCGTGGATGACCAATCACCTATCGTTTATACCGCATCCGACCTACCGCCAGATACAGTCCCTGAAGAAACTAGCAAGCAAGTATCAGTCCAACCTTTTGAAAAGGACTTTTCCAGCTTAAATGGAAAACGGCGACACAGACGTGAAGATCTTTCCGTCGACCCTACCACCACAAAACGACCTCGACTCTTTTACATCACCCTTCGTCATGTTGCCTTACAACCAGTTATTCCTAAATCTTATGGCTCTGCTACAAGAGGATCTGATCAATCCAAATGGAAACTGGCTATTCAGAATGAATTGGATTCTCATTCACAACTCGGCACTTGGAAAACTACCCCACTTATTCTTTCCAACGAAGAGTATAACAAGAACTTTGCTTCTAAAACTGTTCATACTCAATGGGTTTTTGCTCTTAAGGCAGACGGCACTCACAAGGCTCGGCTGGTTGCCAGAGGTGACGGTCAATCTCCAGCGACATACGGTATAACGTACTCACCCACACTTCGTCCTGAGATCGCCAGGCTTATTCTTGGTCATTGTGCTGCACACAACTGGTTTTTTATCCAGTTAGATGTCAAAACTGCTTATCTCCACAGTTTAATTGACACAGAAATTTATATTCATCCTCCTTCAGGCGTTGACACTCCCACTCTCCCAAAAGGCAAGAGGGCGGTATATCAGTTACAGAAAGCTTTGTATGGTTTGAAGCAATCTGGTAAACTTTGGCATGATACAATTCGTACCTTTTTGGAAGACTATGGTTTTGAACACGAACGAGGATACCCTTCAACTTTTATTTACAAGAAACAACACAAAGTCATTTGCATCATTGGTATTTTTGTTGATGATTTTATTATTACAGCTAAGAATGAAACCATTATTAGATCACTTTTAACATCTCTAAGGAAAGTGTATGAAATTAAAATTATCCAACCAGGTGAAAATGGCAAACAAACTTTTCTTGGGATGGACATGGAAGTTCTACGCAACTCTAAACACCAAGTGACAAGAATATCACTTACCCAGTCACGATACATTGAGGAGTTTGTTAAAAAGATGAACATTGAAATTTCCAACAAACCACCTACTACACCATTAACACCAAACTTTTACTTTGACAAATCAACAAACAAAATGAATACATCAAACATCAAGAAACAGGAAATTCACGACTACCGTATGATGATTGGTTGTTTACTCTACCTTTCCATAATGACTCGTCCTGATATTACTTACGCTACGAATTATCTTGCTCGTTTTGCTGAATATCCTCACCCAAAGGTTAAGGCACAACTGAAGAAACTCATTAACTATGCTTATCACTCAAGACATCAGATGATCATCTACCAAAAACTCAAGGATAAAGAACTAGATGTTCTCAAATGCTATTCTGATAGTGATTATGCTCAGGAGCCAAATGAAAGGAAATCAATGAATGGATTCATCTTTATATTACATGGTGGGCCAGTTTATTGGGCAAGTAAGTATACTCCTTTGATATGCCAATCTTCAACTGAAGCTGAGCTACAAGCAATGGTTTTGACTACTAATTCGCTATCATGGTACAAGTCTTTATTGGAATACATTGGTGATAAAGTTATTCAAACTGAGAAACCTATTTGTTTAGTTGATAATCAAGCCGCTATAAAAACAATTACGAGTGGTAACTTTTCAAGTGCAAACAAACATTACATGGTACGCATCAACATAATCATTGAAAGATACCAAAACCACAAAATGTTTAAAGTTGACTATATCAATACAAATGAACAACTAGCTGACTTACTAACTAAACCAGTCTCTGTTGCAGTTTTGAATCGTTTACGACCTATGATTCTACATAACTCGGTTTAGTAATTTACTTTGTTATCTTTTGATAACGGCCATAAATTAAGAGGGCGTGTCGGAACCTGGTTCAGATTCCAGGTACCGGCGGCGCTAATCTGCAGGATTACCTAAATCAGGATCTGCTCGAGCCGCTACTGATTGTATTTAAAGATGTTACAAGGTGTTGATCTGCGTTGTATGAATAATAAAGTTGAACCAAACTAATCGACGTTGGTGAAAATTTTTCACCAAGCTAGATGGTTTTTATATAAGTAAATTTCACACTAACTTTCTTTACTTTATTTTTCCATCACTTTACACTTGGCTCTCTTAAGAGACCAAGGGGAGCTTTCACTATTTTACATTATATAATATAGAATACTATAACTTATCTTAACTTAGAAGGTATTGTAATCTTAATCCAATTACAATATTTAGTCACTGTTATTAATAATAAACAATCTTATAACCAAGAACATCTTAACTGTAAGTAGACAATCTATTTATCCAAAGGTACAGAATAGGTAACCACTTTGCTTGGTTAGTATCATCTATGATTGGAAGGATGATATGGTTACTGACTTGGGCACCGTATGTCCACATTGGACATAAAACATCCCATTGATTCTGACATAGTACCGATAAATAAAATTAAGCAATTAATCAATTAACCATCATAGAAGTCAACTATCAACTCACTGACTCTGAAGCAGTAGTCAGTGTTGAAAGTGATTTATCAATTAGTTATCCTTAACATAACATATTGCTCATAAGAGTATGATGTTCTGACAATATTTAACTGAGACAGCATTTGTTTTTCTTTAAACCTAAAACCACCGTTTATAACTATACATTTTTAATTTATAAATTTAACCATTATAATAAACCAATGTTATAATTTAACATCTAAAGCGTAAATGGTTTAGTGGTAAAATCCAACGTTGCCATCGTTGGGCCCCGGTTCGATTCCGGGTTTACGCACTTTTTTTTTGATTATTTTTTTGATTATTTTTTTGATTATTTTTTTGATAACTTTTTTTTTTACTTTTTTTGTTTGTTATCTTTTTTTTTTTTCTTGGTTATCATTTATTAACTTATCCAAATCAAGTTTGATATAAGTTTGATATAATCTACACGATAAACTAAGTGTTTACTTCAAAAAATATATGTTTGAATTTTTGATTGTTTGAGCTGTGAGTGGGTATCTATACTGATCTAAAACTCAACGTTAATATTACAAATTTCCATCAGCAGAATGTCAATAACGTCAAATACAGTCGATGCTAAGAATTTAGCACAATTGGAAGACAAGTACAAGAAATTTCAAAGTTCGCCGAAATACAATTTGAACTCTGAAGAGTTATTCTGTATATGTCGAAAGATAGATGATGGTGAGCTTATGGTGGCGTGTGATGGCTGCGATGAGTGGTTTCATTTCAAGTGTATGAAACTGAACAGTAAGTATAAAGATCTAGTGAATAATTACTATTGTATCTTTTGCGATGTGTTGTTTGACAAGGGCAAGACGTTGTGGAAGAAGAAGTGCAGGTTGAGCAATTGTTATTTACCATGTTTGGTTAATGAGTCAGGTGCGGGGAAAGTATCGAAATATTGTAGTGAAGAGCATGGTGACAGATTTATGAAAGAAGAAGTGATAAGGAGATTTGGTAAAGTTGTAGGAACCAAGAGCGAGACTTTGATTAGTGAAGATGACATTTACACGATTTTTGACAAATGTGAGAGTTTTGATAAGTTTGAAAAATTGGGTGATAAGTTACCTGAATTCGATAAGAATAAATTTGTCATTCCACCTGATATTGAAAGAAATTTAGGTGAAATTGAAGTGGAGTTAGCCAAGATGGAACAAGTAGAAAAGTCATTTTCAATCAAGGAAGTGTTTTTGCAGAAATTGAAACAAATAATCAAACTGTTCAATGAAGAAATGACAATGATTGAAGATGAGATTTTCAAAGGTAACAATGATACGACAAGTGCAAGTAGCAAAAACAACAAGAAATCGAAGAATTCTAAACGTGCTAAAATTGATATTTGCGGATTTGATAATAGATTAAGACTAAGCGACAAGGATTGGGATGATTTTGTTAAAAGTGAAGAATTTGACAGAATAGTAAATTTTTCAAACGGGTTACAAGATTTAAACATTGACAAAGAAGAATTTGAAAAAGATTTCAAGAATTTAAAATACACAGATATGGAACATGAGGATGTTAAAGAGGAAGAAGATGTTGAGGACACTATCATGATTGAGCAAACAGATACATTATTCAAAAATGTATGTTTGAACGACAGAAAGAAATGTTTGAAACATTATAGTTGGTTTGATATATTTGAAGATAATGTACAACTCAAGTTGAATGAGGTTGAAGTTAAATTGATAGAATGCAAAAAACTAAAGGAAACACTTTTGAGAGATATCAATATTAGAAATTGGGAAAATTGGGAAACTCAATAAATAGATTATATAAAGAAATGAAACGAATACTAATAACAGTTGTTAAGGTAAATGAAGTGAATTAATCAAACAGTTCAAAGTTAAAGTTTTTTAAGCATCTGTTTTGGAAACGGATTCGTCTTCAACAGTTTCCATCTCTTCATCTTCATACTGATCACTATCAGAATATTTAAACTTCCAAACTTCAGTTAAATTATCCTCACCGCAACTGACTACAAGGTTTTGTAATGATGGATGCCAATCAGCTTCGCAAATTCTACCAGTATGACCGCCATGCATAAATTCTAAACAAGGATCAATGTAATCACTTTTCTTTTTTTCGTATTCTTTATAATCGAAATCACCATCATTTAAACGATTCAAATTCCAAATCAAAATACGACGATCAATTGAACTTGACATTAATAAATTATTTTTAAATTTTAAACTTATTATTGAATCGGAATGACCATGTAACTTACGTAAAGGTTTGGACATGTTTCTTAAATCCCAACAAGATATGAAATTATCAGAGGAACCTGTAACTAATAATGAGTCTAATTCATTATGAAATTCAACAGTATTAATTGGGGCTTCATGTGCGTTTTCAACGTTTATTATTGGTTTAGAATTTGAATTTGAAGTATTTAATCTCAAGTCATGAATTTGTAATTGTTTATCATCACCAACAGACGCAAATAAGGAATTGATATTTTTATTACCCCAAGAAATATCATTAACAATTGAGTTGTGAGTCTTGAAAGTTCTCAATGGAGTTATTGTTTTAGCACTTGATGTACCATCTTTTGATGATAAATCCCAGAAAGCGATATAACCATCTTCAGAAGTGGATAATAATTGATTTTTTTCATAAACTGGATTCCATTCTAATCCAAAACCTTCTTTTGAATGGAATTTCAAAGTTTTTTTAAAACTTGTTGTTGTTGTTGCAGCTGTTGCTGTTGATGCTGCTGTTGAATCATTAGACAAATCGTACAACAAGATATCACCATAATTAGTTTGAGTTGCGAAAAAGCCAGTTGAATGATTAATTCTCAACTTGTTAACCTCACCCGGGTGTTTCCACTCTCTAACCAAGGTAAATTTATTACCTTGTTTAAAACTGTTGATTGAGCTTTGATCTGATTTAGTTGAGTCTTTGGTATTGGAAAGTGAGGCCGGTAGTTGAATCGAGTACTGTTTTATATAATTTTGAGCATTGTTTGTAGTGTGGGTACCTGACAAGAAGTTGGCTGTCAAAGAGTCTTTGTTTTCATTTAAAGTAACTTGATCAAGCCATTCAACAGTTAAACTTGGCCAGTTTGAGGAAGTTGAGTATACCAAATCGTATAATAAAGGAGAAGTCTTTTTCCATATTTTGTATTCTTCGTTTATCAGTTTTTCGTTCTGCTGATACTTTAGTTTTATATCAAGTGCTGTAAAAAAGAGGTGAAACAAACAAACAAACAAAAAAAAGAGCGTATATTTGTTTGTAATAAAATGTTAGTTTGTAAGGTTAAAGAGAGTAATGGGAAGAAGAGTTTTCATCTCACTGTTTAACAGCTAGCTAAGATTACTGAGAGAAGCATACCTTTTGGCTCTTGGCCCGATATTTGTGGGGTAGCTAGACTGGTCATAGACATGGTAGCTGACTAGTATAAGGAAAAATGGGTTGGTTTATGGATTTCTCTATTTTTATCTCGTTTCAACTAGAAAGAAAGCTAGGGTGGATGGTGATTGCAAGGTTGATAAATTTGATCAAAACATGTTATCACTATTATCAACAATAGTAAGTCAATTTTTTCCCTCTTTGTGTAAAGTGGCTAGGGCAAGCATAACTGAACAGAAAAAAGTTTTGGCAGATTTTAAAAAAGTTATTCTTTCATCCAGCACAGCCAGTAAATAAAAATTAATGACGTAATCAATTATAAATTAACACAGCCTTTAAACGTCGCGTCGATTGGGGTCGAAAATGATGAAGTGTAGTGGAGTTGGCAGTGTGAGAACAATCAGTAGTTGTGGGTGGAGTGGAGTGGAGTGATTCAAGTATCGGAGTTTGTAGTACCAGTGTCTAGTGTCTATGTCTAGCGTATTTTTAGTATTAATTCACTATACAAACATGGATTTAAGGGACGAAAGAATGTAACTAACATTCGATTTGAATTTTCTAAAATCTCAAAAAGACAAGCATGAAAATGCAGCCAGTAGTATTAAACCTGCAGCGATCGATCTACACTAACACTAACAAGGGCTGATTTTAACGGATGAAAGATGATTTATCACTATATACACTATACGACGATACTATCTATAAACTCTTAGTTATTTATTACTAACATGTAAGTAATTGAAATTGCACATTTGAAACCCCTTATGGGCTGTGCTATATCCCATCTGTCTTTATAGGTACAAATTCCTGTTTTCACAGAGGTGAGTTGAGTTTGAGTTGGGATTTGCTCTGCTTTGCTTCACTTTGCTTTGCTCTGCTTTGCTTCTCCCCTGACGCGTGAGCAAGCCTTTGTTTACATTTCACGTTGGACAGTTGCCCTTTTGGGACGCGCCGTGTAACGCATATTCGGGGGCAAGTTACGCGTGCGAGCAGCATTTTTGCTGCTTGGAATCATTACTAAATTGTTTGATATTGAATTATTCCAATCAACACACACATATAGTCAATTTGTAGCAACGACTAATAGCTATTTGTTTAGCTCTATATATTGTGTATAATTAATTGAAATGTAACCAGTAGATGCTAAATAGAAGTGGTAGGTACAACATACGCAACACCACACCACACCACATTACACCTCTACATTGCCCGCCCGGCAGAGCAACTCGCGCAAGTGGCGGCAGAAAAAAGAAAAAGAAAAAGAAAAAGAAGAAAAGAGAGCGGCAAAAACCCTGTGCTAAATTGAAAATTTTTATTGTTGAAGAAAAACTCACCACCGTTAAGTTTTGCTACTATGTAGTGTTAGTTTAATTAGGTGCTTTTTTTATTGTAGTACCTGTTTGTCTTGTTGTTTGTTAGTTTTACATTATTGTATTGAATATCTCCTATCGTATACACCAAAGTTACGCAAAGTTACGCTTTTCAAGTCACGTCACGTCAGTTAACTATTAGTTAAGACTTAGTAAAACTAACGCGTTGTATTTTGATTTCACTTTCATTTTCATTTTTTTCTTTTTTCTTTTTCGTTTCTTGCCCTTCTTGTTAATATTTAAACAATCCAGATTCCTTTTCTCGTGTTTTGAACTTTGTCTCTTCTTTTCTTTTTTTTCAAAATTAATTTTTTTATATTATCATAGATCAATAGATATATATTTATACATATAAACAACTACTCAATACATCGCAACATCATACAATGTCCGTCCAAGAAACTCCATCAAAAGTTACTGCTAACGCTTTGTCAAATTTAGACTTGTCCAAAGCAGATAAAAAAGATTTAACAGCAGCTTTAACAGCAGCTGCAAAGGCTAAATTATCAGCTATGGGAGGTGCAGAAGAAGAAGAAAAATCAGAATCAGCTACTGTTACAGATTTAACAGAAAGCGCTCACAAAGAATTTTTAAACAGACACAAGATTCATAGACATAAATTAAAAGAATTAGAAAAAGATGAACCATTATTAGCTGAAAACAAAAAAAGATTTGTTTTGTTCCCAATTAAATATCATGAAATTTGGCAAATGTACAAGAAAGCTGAAGCTTCATTTTGGACTGCTGAAGAAATTGATTTATCAAAAGATACTCATGATTGGAATAATAGATTGAATGATAATGAAAGATTTTTCATTTCAAGAGTTTTAGCATTTTTTGCAGCTTCTGATGGTATTGTTAATGAAAATTTAGTTGAAAATTTTTCAGCTGAAGTTCAAATCCCAGAAGCTAAATGTTTTTATGGTTTCCAAATTATGATGGAAAATATTCATTCTGAAACTTATTCATTATTAATTGATACTTATGTTAAAGATCCAAAAGAAGCTGATTTCCTTTTTAATGCTATTGAAAATATTCCATGTATTAAAGAAAAAGCAGATTGGGCTTTAAGATGGATTAATGATGATAATGCTTTATTTGGTGAAAGATTAGTTGCATTTGCTGCAGTTGAAGGTATCTTTTTTTCAGGTTCATTTGCTTCAATCTTTTGGTTAAAAAAGAGAGGTTTAATGCCAGGTTTAACATTTTCAAATGAATTAATTTGTAGAGATGAAGGTTTACATACAGATTTTGCATGTTTATTATTCTCACATTTAAATAATACTCCAAATGAAGAAATTGTTGTCAAGATTATTACTGAAGCTGTTGAAATTGAAGAAAAATACTTTACAGATGCTTTACCAGTCAATTTATTAGGTATGAATTCTAACTTAATGTGTCAATATGTTGAATTCTGTGCTGATAGATTATTATTAGCACTTGGTTGTAAAAAACATTACAATGTTACAAATCCATTTGATTTCATGGAAAATATTTCTTTGGCTGGTAAGACAAACTTTTTCGAAAAGAGAGTCTCTGATTACCAAAAAGCCGGTGTTATGTCTAAAAGTTCAACTACTGAAGCAAACACTGAAAGCAATTTCGCTTTTGATGATGACTTTTAATTTTAGTGAAGTTGTTTCAACGTTTTTTTTTTCACTAGAGTTACCTGCTCAATTGCTCGCATCTGTACCTGCTTACTTTTTATGTTTTCTTTATACCGGGGTTTTTTTTTATCTTTTTATCTTTTAATGTCTTCTTTAGGGTCAGCTAGTGAATCCGCACTAGCATAGCTGCCAATTGTATATTAGTTTTAGTTTGTGTTTTTCAAAAAAAAAAATTATAAGAATAATGTTTTTCTGTTCATTTAATTGTCTAGTGTAGCTAATCTATTGTTATGGTGTACACTACACTACATTACAGTACACTACACACGGTGCTGCCCGTCCGTACCCGTACTGAGCGTTGCATTAGCCAAGCGCTGACAAATTTGAGTGATTTTATTTATTTTTTTCTTTTCTGTTTCTTTGTTACAGGCAAAACAGAGCTGAGCTGAGCAGTGTGTGAGTGCGAGTGGTACGCTGAGCTTTTCCCGCTGCTGCTGCTGCTGACTGTGACTACCACTGTGACTACCACTGTGACTCCACAGTACCCGTAAACTGGACCCGTCCGTCCACTAGTACCGTATCTATTGTTGTCCTTTTGTTGTCCAGTAAGCATCTTCAGTGATGTAATGAACGTTGTACTAAAGATGAGAGATACTAAGGAGAGAGTTACTAGAGAAAAACGCTGGGCTGCGCTAGGCTGCGCTGTGAATTCTTTCCCACCCCGTGCACAGCCATATAAAATTTTTTCGAGCGTGAAAAATTTCAGAAAGTGAAAAAAAAAAAACAAAAAGAAAAAAAAAAGGTGTTATGCCGCCAACAGCACAGGGAAGCAGAGATATTATGTATGTACTGTACTGGTGGTAGTGTAGTGTAGTGTAGTGTAGCGAGTGTAGTGAGTGAAGAGCTACTGGTGATCAGTGGATGCTAGTGCTATTTATTGAAATTCAGTTTTCTTAACCTACTTTTATTCTTTTCATTCAACTTCAACTTGTTAGGATAATCAAACAAACAGTCACACATACAGATACACACATTCTCTATTTCCATCACTCACACACACTATTTTGAGTCACTGAAATCTCAGCCAATTTTTCATTCCAAATTTGTTCATTAAATGAATCAATCAACTGATACCAGTAACCTACTAGAATCAGATAACACAATGATCCGTCGTAGTTACAAAGATGCTATAAACGCATTGAACTCATTGCAGTCAAATTTCTCCACCATCGAAGCCGTGAGAAACTCAGGCATTAATAGAAACGCAATGTTAATACCCGAGATGGTTGAATGGACTAGAAGAATAGGTTATAGTCCAGAAGATTTCGATAAATTGAATATTATTCATGTCACAGGTACAAAAGGTAAAGGTTCCACATGTGCTTTCATTCAAAGTATACTGTCTCAATATAAAGTCCCAAAATTTAACAATAATAGATCAAACAGTTCAGTCAGCTTGTCAGACTCGATAAAATCTGCAAATTCTGCAAACTCTGCAAATTCAACAAATTCAACATCTTCTGCATCTTTTTCAAAAATCACCAAGATTGGTCTGTACACTTCCCCACATTTGAAAAGTGTTAGAGAAAGAGTCATGATTAATGGTAAACCAATTAGTGAAGAATTATTTACAAAGTACTTTTTCGATGTTTGGGATAGATTAGACGCTTCTAAATCAGATGAAGTGAAATTCTCTCATATGGGTCCAGGCGTGAAACCTGCTTATTTCAGATTCTTAACTTTATTATCTTTCCATACTTTTATTAAAGAAGGAGTGGATACCGCAATTTATGAAGTGGGTGTTGGTGGTGAATATGATTCAACTAATATTTTCAAACATCCAACTTGTTGTGGTATCTCATCTTTAGGTATCGATCATACTGTTATGTTGGGTAATACAATTGAAGAAATTGCATGGAATAAAAGTGGTATTTTTAAAGAAAATTCAAATTGTTTTTCAGTTGAACAACCTGAAAATGTGTTAACAATCTTGAAAGAAAGAGCACTGGAAAAAAAAGTGGCAAGTTTTGAAATTGTGCCCGTTAGATCTGATTTACGTGATGTTAATCTTGGATTAAAAGGTGATTTCCAAATTCAAAATGCTTCTTTGGCTGTTGCTTTATCATTGTCTCATTTAAATAAACTAGGTTACGCAATTGACGCTGAGGATTCCTTGCCTGATGAATTCATTAAAGGTTTGGAAGTTGCCAAATGGCCAGGTAGATGTCAAACTATAATTGACTCAAAATCAAAAGAATTGACTTGGTTTATTGATGGTGCACATACTAAAGAATCCATCATTAGTGGCTCAAAATGGTTCACCTCGGTGACAAAACCTGATCATAAAAGAGTTTTACTTTTTAATCAACAAACTAGAGATGTCAATTTGTTGATTAATGAATTATTCAATCAAATGGAATCTGCTAATTTGAAATTCGATCATGTTATATTCACCACTAATGTCACTTGGTCTTCAGGAAATTATAGTGACGATTTAGTCTCCATTAATACCTCAAAGGAACAAGTTGACTCTTTGAAAGTTCAAACTCAAATGGCTGAGATTTGGAATAAACTAGACAAGAAATCCAGAAAACATTTGTTCCACGATATTGAAACTAGTGTGAACTTCATCAGATCTTTAGAAGCACCTCTAGATGTTTTCGTTTGTGGATCACTTCATCTTGTTGGTGGATTCTTAGTTGTTCTTGATGGTAAATGAGTGTGTTTTTCTATTTCTTTCTTCTTTACTGTCATTTATTAGCTCTTAACCCTCTGCATAACTTGTGTACTTTTATATATTTTTTGTAATTCTTTCCATGATTAGACATTGGTTTACCTACCGTCTGTCTAATCACCCCCATTTTTCTCTTTTTATTCTTTTACTCTTCACTTCTTTCACTTCTTTCACTAATTGTGTCTTTTTACTATTTATTTTATTGTAATTTAACTACTCATTCTATTTATTTGACACATTAACGTTTGTAACCTTTAAACTGTATACCACTTCACAGTTTCATCATTGAAAATCAACCCTTTTTCCTCATCAATCAAACCAAGGCTGTGAACTTTGAAAAATTATGGCTTTTTGCTTTCTATTATACTTTACCACAACAAAAAGGGAAAAAAACAAGAGTATTCAAAGTTTATTAATCAACAGAACTAGTAGATAGCAAGATAACCCAGTTATCACATCTTAAACGGAGAAGAATAAACTGAACTTGTACATTCAACTGATAATTCCCATTTTGTGTGATTTTCTATTTTCAAACTTGTGTTTGCTTCCGCTCCTAAGCAGACAATTTTATCTACGGTAACCTGCCCACAATCTAATTACAATTTTTACCATTAGTTTGATCTCTCCATATTCAGACCCACTCTGATGATCATTATAATTTGATTTACTTATTTCTCAAGCCTTATAATAAATATGAACAACAGCCGACATCTGATTGATGAAAGAGCGATTTTTACAAAAGTAAGTGACTGTCACATCGGTATTTAAAACAAACCAACGAATGCGTACTAACTATACATTACCTACCACCCCCTTTTTCATGATAATCACATAGAGAGCAGAGGAGTACTCTGAATTGATAAAACAATTTACAAATCCCGAATTGACAGATGTGGGGAATTACAAGATTGTGAAGGAACTTGGATCCGGTGCATTTGGTAAAATTTACCTAGCATACCATAAATTTCTCAAAATGAAAGTCGTTTTGAAAAAAGGACCAAAATCAACAGTCAATGGTTGCAATGATAATCTGATGAGAGAGTACTATTACCTTCGAGAGTTTAATAAACACCCCTATATCACGAAAATTTACGAAATTATCTTCACTGAGACAAATGTTTACATGGTGCTGGAATACTACTCTGAAGGTGATTTGTTTGAATACTTGTCAAAACTGAAGAAAATCCCACTCGATGAAGCTTTGTTATTATTCACTCAAATATTAGGCTCTGTTCATTATATCCACAAGAGCGGATGTTGTCACAGAGACTTAAAACTTGAAAATATACTGCTTGACAAGAGACATAACGTTAAATTGTCCGATTTCGGGTTCACAAGAGAATTACCGTTTGCCCAATACGGCAAAAAATCTTTATTGACTGAAATTTGCGGTACTGCTGCTTATATGGCACCAGAATTGTTGAGAGAAGAACCTTACTCAGGTATCAAAATTGACATTTGGGCTTTAGGTGTTATACTGTATACTATGATTGCGGGCGAAATGCCATTCAATGATTCATTATCGGAAGATGAGTTGGTCTCACTAATCTTGAACACAGAGCCCACATTCAATGAATCATTGTTTTACAACGATGACGTTATAAGTTTAGTCAAGTCATTCTTATCTAAAGACCCTGAAAAGAGACCTTCTTCACTAGAGACTATTTTAAGTTCACCCGTTTTAGAAGCTTATGGTGGAAGTAAACAGCTAGATATAATAAATAAGCTTTTGAACGACTCTCAAATGAGCACTAATAATCATAATGAACCTTCAAGTAGAGAAAAAAGTTTACTCAAAGATTTGTCTAGTATTGGATTTGATAAAGAACTGATGAAAAATTCAATTAAAAACAAAGAAATGGATTCATTTATAGGTTTTTGGGAATTATTAAAAGAGAAAAATCAAAAAAAGAGTAGTAGAAAAAGATTAAAATATAAATCAAGAAGTATGTTAAGATTATCAACATCGAAATCATTCCTTGATTCCGCAAAGACAACTTTTTCACCCTCAAATACAACAAATTCTGCAAACCAAAACTCCCTCCTATCAAGAATTGACCCTATTTCTCCTGATAATAGTTCCCACAAAATTACGGTTGATTCAACATTAGATAATCATCCTCGTACTATGTCCAAAGAATCAAAAGACTCAAATAATTTTCTAGAATTCAATGCAAAATCACCATATAGATCAAATGATTTGAAATTTGTTGCGGCTGAAGTGCCCAAAAAGATCTCAGATACAGTTGATTCCAATGTTAATGGAACCAACATCAGCTTCAAGAATAACATGAATGCATCATCAAATGATCAACAAAGTATAAGTTGTTCAAGCCACAAGAAACATAAATTTTCACTAAAAGCAATGCTATTTAAATTCAAAAAAAGCAAAAATGATCATAGTGATGTCAAGTCTTTAAATTCAAGAATCTCGTCAAATGATACTGGACAGAATAATATTAAATTTTCATACTCTCTAGATCACTCAAGTGGAAGCTTGAGAAATCTTTCAAATAAAAAAAATCAAACAACAAACACAGAATCCGTTAATGGTTCGACTGTCATGAAACCGTCTGGAACAGCTTTTTCTTTGGATTCAAACATAAAGAGAAATAGACCAACAAGACCAGGATCGTATATCTCAACGCATTCAATTCAGACTAACGTGTCAGAAACATCTAACGGATCAGGCTATAATACAGGATACTCCACGGAATACACAAATAATAACACCGGGTCCATTCAAAATAACCTATTAACCACTTTGAGTGCAAATAATTATGTATCGGTGAACAATAGCAGTGGTAATAGCAACACTAATATTCGTCCTTTGATTAATAGAGGTGCAAGCGACTGGTCAGTCACATCAAGAAATTTAGTCTCTCAACCAGAATCATCTAATTCTTCAGTCACTACTCTTTCGAGATCAAATTCAGTTGAATCTTCTTCAAAATCATTAAGAGGTAGGTCAAGACGTAAGAAGAATAGTGCTGGTAACATCAATACGGGGAAAAACTCCATGTTTAACTCAAACAATGACTATCTGCTTAAAAGAGGTAAGTCCCCACTTCAGTCCAAACTGAATACGAAATGGAATTTTAGTGCAAGAGATGCATTGAATAACAGTACTAAAAAAATCAAGAAAGATGCTAGAAAGCCACAAAGACAACAACAAATTATTGAAGAGGAAAGCGAAGATGAGGACGAAGTTGTTACTGGAGACGACATGCTGGATATTGGTTCTGCGCATGAACCAAGTTATAGTTATGGGGATATAGATGAAGACGAGTTAGATGGTTTGCAAGGAGATGTCGAAGACGGCTATGAAGATGAGTTGGAATTGGACTACACTGATGAACAGTATCCTGAAGATGTACGTGAAGTTGATAAACATTTGAATGGACTGTCTTTGAATAAATGAAACTGATCACATACTTGACTGTTAGTGACTGCGCCTAATTCAGTTTTTTACTTTCTAATTTAGCTAAATAGTCATATACATTTCCTCAATGTTTATGTGATGGCTGCATAGAAAGGAGGTTTACTTAATAATAAGAACGAATAAAATATACGGAAATTCGAAACCCCCGTTGATCCTTAACATACACTTTGTTGTTGCTAAACCAGTCACTTGGGTTTATCGATGTAAACACAGAGAGATACAAGGATACGTTTTTTCTTCGACAACGAGAATCAAGTGTAAATTAGATTTTCTCCACTATATACCATCTAGCTTCATCCATAAATTAGCAGTTGTGAACCAATACACTCAATAATCTCAAATAATCTCAACCGATTGAATGTAAAGTGGAAAGTAAATCCATAAAGAACGTTTAAATGGAAATATGTCCATCTAGATATAAAAGTAGAAAACCTGTAATGGAAACTCAATTACAATTTGACGCTTTCAACATACACATCATTATAAATCTCCTTCAAACTGTAAAGATCATTAATTTTACCTTTAGCTTTCTCATTGTACTGTAGTCTTTCATAAAACACATCGTAGTACGCCAATAAGATTATATCAAGTGGTATTGTCATATTGAAGTTATTCAATGTAACACCTGAAGAAAGTCTTCCATTACTAACGATAATACCCAACAACTTGTTGTCCACAGTTGTTACAGCACCACCAGATGAACCAGACCAACATGATGAGGAAGTTATAATCATAGATGGCAAAGTAATTTTTCCAGTGAAGTTTGTAAAAATTGAACTCGTTTCAACTATGGTTGAGACATAACCAGTTGAGATCAATGCTTTTAAATGAAGTTTATCAAAAAATAATCCATATCCGAAAGATTTAGTCTCTAAATTTGGGTAAGTAAAAGGCAACGATGGGAGTTGTTGTTGACCGATTAATTCGATGGCTTTTTCGATTGTTTGATCATTCGGTAACTTTATAGGTTTTATATCTATTTGTTCTGATATCTTGATAAAACAAAGATCAAATAACTCATTGTCAAACGGTATAAAGACATTTCTTTCAAGAGTTGGGTTCTTCACGCTTATGGGCCTATTTGACTCAACCCATATTTCAATTTCACTGGCCAACTTATCATCTATCATAACTACATGTCTATTGGTTAAGATTAGGTCGTCTTCCAAGACTACCCCACTCCCCCAGTACGACAATCCGTCCAGATTTGATACCGTGATACCGACAGAGGAGCCGTTATTTGAAATGTGGTCCTTGACTGATAACAACACCGGACTTGGCATTTTACAATGAGCAGTTTTCTCATCAACTACCACCTCGCTCAAACACTTTTCAGAACTTAAAAGGGACTGATTTGTATTTAACGATTTGGATTCCTTCACTATGATATCTTTGATTGCATTGATTATAGAGAGCCAGCTCAGTATCAATATAAGCTCGCCTTGACCGGAAGATTTCACCAGATTTCCCCAAATCAAACCTAAGGAGTGTACTTCACCGTTTACATCTCTATCAAAAAGATTCACCACCCCACCAATCATATTGTCCAAGTACTTTGAGTCACTCAAGTATATGGATTCATTTTTTGATTTATAATTCAAGTACCCGACTGAATTGAAGTTATTAAAAATAGACACATTGTCCAGGTTGAAAGGGGAACTTTCAATTTGAATCTTAACTGGTAACTGTAAAGTACACAAAAATAAACTGGATAATAGCTTCACCTTTTTATAATTTAGCCCGTTCCTTATTGGAAATTTTGGTTTTGCAACAAGTATACAAGAATCATTGATATCGGTTTTACAATTCTCAGAGTTGGAGGATGTTTTGAAATGAAATCCATGATCAAGTAAATTGTGAACATCCTGGATTTTTGACAGAGGTTTGAAATCAATCAACTTACATTGAATCCACTGAATGCTGTCTTTTCCTGAGACTTCATTATCAATTAATTCTGTTGTTGTGAAAAAAATTTCAAGTTTAGACTTTATTGATCTATACTCTAATGGCAAGCTGATCAAACTGATAATAAATTCGGCAACTTTTTCTTTATGAGGCTTGTTCGACCTCACTTGAACGTATATGCCTGAAAGTCCGAAAAGCCTGTTTCTTGTAGCTGAGTTGAGAATCCGAATAGTTACTGGCTGATAGTGCCAGGTCCACTCAGAAGCATCGTCCCGGAGAGAGTCACTATTTTCATCTATAGACATCGAGTACTATGAGTCGGGGTTAATTTTAGTTTATTTACCTGCCCTTGTAACTTTGGCCTGCATCCAAATTTGCAGTACATTGTAATCGACTAGACCAAGCAACAAACTTAAAACCAAATTATCGTACGATAATTATTTCAAAAAACATGTTGATCCTGTACACAGAGAGAAACTCTCAATGTGCTCCTCGGCTAAAGCTCTCCACCGTTGAGATACGCGGACATTATTGCCTAATTAGGAAATACGTATTTATCTAAGGAAAGACTGACTGAGAGATTTACCAGTTCGAAGAGAGTAATGGAATGAGATTATGGGCAGAAAGAAGTATAAAATTGGAGTTAAATTAGTTCGATACATATTAAGGTTGGTTATATACATAAGTTCTTCTACAAAGATCTTATCAAAACACTGTTCAGCTGGTTTTTCAGTTCATCTATATCACCAAGTTTTATGGGCGTAGACATCTCTATCAAGGATGTAGTCTCCGGATCATCATTATCATCGTATTCAGTAATTTCACTTTTGTCTGGTTCAGCAACAGAATTTGTAACTTGTGCATCGCTAGACTCGTCGTTCAAGATGATCGGTAACTTGAGTCCTTTGGTGAACATGTTAGAGGTATCGCGTAATTTTTCAAGTGTCTGTTTGAGCTCTTGTTTGGATTGTGTAGAACCTTCTTCTATCTCAACAATGCCATCATCGGTATGTAGAAAATCTTTTGCAGCCTGCTCAAAAGGTTCCTCGACATGATCCGATGCTTGTCTGGGTGAAGACTCCTTTTGATTCTCTGGGATTTCCTGTACCACGGTGACGAGATTAAAATTCAAGCCATTGCTATTTCTCTTGTTGTATGTTTCATTTTTATAATTTTTGTCAAGTATTTGCTCAGAAGGTGACTGGTTCAACACTTGATAATCAACCCTCATTGGTATTGGATTTGCGTTATCAACAAGCTTGGACAACGCAGTATTGTATTGGTTTATGAAACTGTTCACTGAATCTCCGATTTTCATCAGACTAGCTGGATAATCGATCGAGTGAGAATTGAGCTCTAAAAAACTCAATTTGGTTCCAATTTCATCAACTGAAGAAATCAAATTTTTAATTGTATCGTCTTCGTTATCTTCCGAAATAGGTGGAATTCTGTAATCGTTCAAGTGATCCATTTCAAGCATTAACTCTGTGTCGTCTAACTCAACAATGAAACTTTCAAATAAGCTCGACAAGATACTTAGAATTTGAATAAGGAGCAGTATTTTTGTTGTTATAGATATGTGTTTCAACGACAAGGATGTCAAATTGAATTTCCTCGTTAAACGATTGAAAAAAATTCTATTCTCTTTATTTATAAAATCAGAATTATCTTCAACTATCGATAGTATTATACACATGAATATTTTCCTTATAGTTTCAAAGTTTTTAAACAAGTTAAAGGGGTTAGATGTGGATTGTGTTAATGGAATTTGTTGTTGATGTAATTGGGGCAAGGGAGAGGCAAACGGCAAGTTTGCTGCAGATGTATGATGTTGAAAGAAAGATTGAGGAGCTCCTGCAACGTTAGGACTGTTGTACTCGCTTGAAAAAGATCGTAGTTTCAAAGGTTTAAGTCTTGATGCGGATTGGGGTGAAGAAGTTATAGTTTTAAAATCCTCCAAAATCTCATTATAGTTCAAAAGATTTATAAATTTCAAGTTATCATTCAACAAATCTAATTGGTAAACATTCAGATATTTTTCCATATAACTTGGATTTATCAATGGTATTGTTTTTTGTATTCTTGTATTGAGAGATATTATTAGTGTATTCAATAAACTATGCAACAGTAACTCAGATGTTTTAATTTTTTGTTTTATATCGGATACGCTTCTTCCCAAAATTAAGTTTAAATGATTATTAGTGGAATTTCTAAGCAATTTCAAGTGTCTGTTTAAGATGGAATCAAATGTTTTGTTTACTTGCAAGAAATGTTGTAACCTATTATTAAGCGTTTTTAAGTAAATTTGGATTCCTAGTTGGCGAGTTTTCAAGTATGAAGTGATTAGTGATAAGGAAAGAATAAAAATTAGTTTTGTATGGCCCGGATGCAGTGAGTACAAATGTCTCTTTGTAAAATAGAGCAACGATAATGCAAGAAAAAAACAGTATGACGAATGAAGTAAAATATGTGATGGGATAGTCTTGAGATCTATTGTGATCATGTTTGAACTCTTTGGATACTTATGAAAATACGAACTGGAGTCTCGCCTTATTTCTCGGTTAGTATCATTACTCATAAAGCTGGATGCTATAATTTCAAATTTGAACTGATCTAACGATTGCTGAGTTATGTGAGAAAAACTAAGGGTTAAGGTTGTGATGTCCTGCAAAGATACACTGACAAACTCTTTGAACCTTGTGTTGTGTTTATTTTCTGCGGCGTGAGAGTTATGAATTACCGTTAATTCACCATCATCATCCCCGTCAAAATAGTGATCAAGATTGTATTTGTTAGCAAACGTGGTAGATTCTTCATCATCTGTAAAAAAATTTCCGTTTGAAAGAATCCCCTTTTCTGTATGCGTGTAATTCATAACAGCTGCATCATCAATTCCCCAATCTGACATTGTTTCCAAATCACTATGGTGACTGGCAGTTCTTGAAAAAAGAGTGCTTAATGATTTGTTTAAAGTACTGTTACCTATGCTTTTGTTCATATTGTTCATGCTGGCATGTAAGTTACGGATCACCGTACCATGAAATCTTTCACCAGCTGCAAGATCAATTGGTATCCTTCCTTCATTATTTGTAAGACTAGCTTCATCAAAATTGTCGCGAGCATCAAGTTTCAAATCTCCTGTATTTGAACCATGACGTCCACCTGGATCGTCAGGTTGATTGACCATAACCTCACTCAAATTCATCAAAAGACAAACAATGAACAGAAAAAAAATGGGATAAGATCAATTGTCCCCAATTTATAGTATCAGACCAGTTGTATTCATATATAGTTATCTTTAATAAAGATTTAAGCGCATCAATCAAATTTTGATCGAGATGAATTTTTCAGTTGTGGTTTCTTCAACCTCAGCGGTAATCAAAATACCAATAAACCAAGTTGTTTATATAACTTTTAAAGTGATGTCAGACGTGAATCAAAACAATTGTTGTAAATTTGAAAAATTGAAGAAGAGACAAACAAATAAATAAGTAAATAAATAAACACGATCACTTCATGCATGATATCACATCAAATACTAAAGTACAAAGAAGCCTAAATTGTACAAATCCAGTTGTAAACAGGAAATGAAAACAAAAAAACGATAATAAAGTTTTTTAAAAGTTGGGCGTTAAAGGTCGATCGACGTATATTTCATAATCTAAAGACGGGCGACTGTACCTGCATATTAATTTTATCTGGTATATAATCAGCCGCATGTTTTTTATTATTCTTGGTATAGTGTGTGGCTGTGTGGCTGTGTGGCTATTGGATTATTTTTTGTGCGGCTGCGTCCTCTGGGAATTATCAGCTACTCGATTCTTCGATTGGGACTGTCAAAATGATTGCTAATGTAATATTCAAAGACTAACCGTGGCGTTTTTAAAGCAGTTACATAGGAGACAACCCTTTACTAAACATTCACATATTTGAATTTGAGATGGTTACACTTACCGCTGCCAGTATTTCGACATTATTTCATTTTTTTTTTCAACGCGTTGAATATGCAATATTCACCAAATCTATTAAACTTTGAAGCGAGGATACGCAAATGTTAAATAGCTGGCACGTATCAAGATTCTCTCGTAGAAAGTACTGCAAAGATCATTGTGTTCAAAAATAAACACGCCATTTGACTCCTTAAGTGTAAGTGAAAAAGTAAAGAGCAGCAAACTTTGAAGATTATGGGTGTACACGTTCATAGGTATATGAATCAAGTGCAACTTGTTTCTCAATTTTTGTAACTAAAAATCAAAATTTTTTAAGTTTGACTGTTAGGTAAAAAGTTGTTCATATGTCAAAAGGCCTTCATGCACTTTGTTAACTTGAATAAGTTTTTAAAACACTTTTTGACTAAGCTACTCAAACACCCGCAATCACTCTTCATAATAAGCTTGATTACTTAATTACAGATTTTCACAAATTGCGTTTCTCACTGGTTGTAGATCTAAGATACTATCTAACAGTGAGTAGCCAAAGATTTTTGAACCATAAACATACTTGAATATGTGTTTGTACTTTCTTTGGTTTTTCACCATTTTATTCTTCAAATCAGACCAGAAAAAATTGATAGACAAGCAGGAAGGAAAGAACCTAAAAAATAGACAATTGACATTTTCTGGTTTATCACGGTAGTTGTCACTTGCAAATGAGAGTAAGAAACTTATTAAGATATTTAGCTTTTTAACAACATGTCACTACTGAGCAATTTGTTAGTTTAGATCAAAAAGCTCACTACTGTAAACGGTGTAATGTAAAGATACACTACTAAACATTCAACTTTTTTTTTTATTTGTATAAAAACTTTTGTTGAAATTAGCTAGAGCAAAGCGAAAGGTCTCACTGAAAAAGCTGGAGCATGATATTTGAATAACTCCTTTGATAAGATTATCATCTGCAAAGTTGTACAGAAAAACACTACTTGACTTTAAAATTTTTTCAAGTTTGCACCTTGCATTTCAATAATGAATATTTCAAAGACTCTTCTCATCTTCATCAGAAATAAATGAATTTCCTTGTTTATAATGTTTCTTCAAAGTTTCGAAACTCAATTTCTAATAATTCTTGTTGTGCACACTCTTTGTCACGTAAAACCTTTCTTGCAACATTTACCTGTGCACTCTTTTATCTTCGTGTAACTTTAGTCTATATCAACTCTTATTAAACAAAAGTAATAAAAAGTTTGAAATCTATCGTGGAGATATACTGTCTTAGATCAAGATTTATCACACTAATGCAGATGATATCAATGAAACTTTTGCTGAAATACGCTGAACCTGAGTCAAAGCAGTACATAAGCTTACGCTTTGTAAGTATTATCATTGGTAAATAAACAACAAAAGTTTTTAATCGAGTAAATTTAACATCAACTTTAGTGAGATAAAAAAATTTTTCTTAAGTGAAAACTTCAATATCTTTTTTTTTTATTGCACAACGTATAAGAAAATAAATATAATTCTTTTGAAATTTTCGTACCTTTAGCTACTCAATTAAGGCAAAGCTACCTGAGCCACTCCAACACTAACCTCCAACAGTAAACAGTACTCAAAGTTATTCTTTCAAATATTGGTAATTAAACAGTCATAACGTGTAATCATTTAGATTTTTGATGACTATCCTAAGGGCCTTTCATTCGAACAACAAAACTCTAATGTTTTTCAATCTGTTGTAAAACGCCCTTACCAATTGTCTCTCTTTAAGCTTTAACTCGTACGATACATTATTTACACAGTCATTTGAATAACGATTACTTTCGTACCTAACCCAAGCTAAAACTAACTTTGTTCTCTCTAGGCACCAACTTAGTCACATGCTGTATTTATTAACTAACACCTAGTTACCGATATATAAACCGAATTGCTTTTATCTTCAAGGTAAAATTTAATTGAATCCGATAGTCAACTTCACGACAAAATTGAATTTGTATCTGAGTAACATTTTGACAACTAGTTCTTCATTTTTTCCTTTTGTTGGTGTATCATTTAACAGTTTTGGTGTTTTATAGTTACAACAGATGAATGACACATTAAGTCATTATTTTAACTTGCATCATAAAAGTTGTCAAATCTGTTCAACTTTGGGTATTATTGAAAGTCGAAGTTTCAAATTTAATTTTTTTTTTTTTCAATTTAATCAAATTTAATCTTTTTGTCCTTATATCCAATGCAGACTTGACTGATCCGCACTAAAACTTGGTTTAACAGCTAAATCAAAATTTTTTGATTGTAGTGATATAAAATGTTGCTCTATTAAGACATCAGAATCGTAGAAAATTAATGATTTCAAATCAAACTCAAGGTCAAGTTGACTATTTTTACGAAGGTTGAAAATTTCTAACTTATAAACTTTAACAACAAAAATCGTTCATGTAAGGAATCTACGCGCCGCTCAGAGCCAAGCCGCACAAGAATCTGGAAATATCAAGAATTTACAAGAAAGTTCTCGAAATGGAAAAAGGGTACATTTACAAATAGAATCTGCATTTGAAAAGAAGTTGTTAATAGAAATTAGACACGTCAACGATTACAGAGAATCATACGAAATATGAGTCAATTCCCACTTAGTTTGCAGCAATAGTTTTAGTTAGCTTTTCGAGTATCTTAGTTATTTAGTTTTGTGGTATAAATAGACCTGAAATTCCCGTCTTCAGGAATGGATAGTTTATTTAGTTTATTTAGTTTATTTTATATTATTATATAGACATCAGACAAGTTTGTATAGATCAGTTTAGTATTGAATAAGAACCAGTTTACCACGTTTGATCATTGTTTGGTATTAGCTTAAGGAAGTAAGCTAGAAATAACGAAATAAGTCCAGATTAAAGTTATTTGAGACAGTGTAACACTGAGATCCAAGAGTATAGGTTAGGGATAGTAGACGAACCGCAGAATCCCTTTCAGTTCAACAAGATGCCTTTTTAGCTTAGTGGTAGAGCGTTGCACTTGTAATGCAAAGGTCGCTAGTTCAATTCTGGCAAAAGGCACTTTATTTTTTTAAATTTGTTTTTTTCCCATGCACTGCCTTAAGTTTTTAATGTCTCTTTATTTTCCTGTATGTATTTTTACTTTGTCTGAAAGCTGAAAAATACTTAATGAACTTGAATTTTTAGTACTATTACTACTTTGAATTGTCAGCTTTAGGACATTGGTTTTTCTTGAAGCACCATAAAGAAGGATAGTACAATGGCTACTGAGAACAAGAATTACAACTTGCAAAAAAAGCAGACTCTTATTTATAATTTACTTACTTGTCAAGATAAAATGCTTGCTAATTCATTAGGAGATCAGACATCAGCTATTATGAGAAGTAAGAAAGATGGTTTAGAACCAGAGACGCCGACTACTATCAAACAATATGAAATGATGTTGTTAAAGAAGCTCTGTAACAAGTAAACGAAATAGGCTGAAGCTCTTTTTTGAGGTCAATAGTTGTAAGATCCGGAATCACCAAAACCACTTAAGGTATCATGAAATTACTACACTTGATTACAAAAGTTTAGAGAAAACTCTTTTTATTTGATAGTCTACCCTGAATTAAGAACAAAAAAAAAAAAAAAAAAAAGAAAAAAAGGAAAATGGAAAAAAAAATCTAGCTTTACATATTTCAGTCTGATGTGCATCCCTATTCATTAATCTTTGAGTCAGTGGCGTGTCAAACCTAAGCAATATCAGGTATACTTTTTGCCTCTTTTACCATTACCGTTGGCCGATGACGAGAATTTAGAGTTATACGAATTATTTCTTGGATAGCTTTTGCTTTCATAAGATCTCTGACTGTCCACGACGCCTGATCTATTTGGTCTCGAGTTACGATTACCGTTTGGTTTGGAGAACTGGGGGATGTGGTTGTAGCTTTTAGAGCTCGAGTTGCCAAAACCTCTGTTATTGCTGCTGTTGTTGTTATTGTTGCTATTATTATTGTATCTACTATTCTTGTTGGTATTCAGCGGTAAGAACCCACTCTTTGAAGGTTGTGTAGGAGTAGGATATTGTTTTCGACTTGATGGTGCTGTTGGGGGTGGAACACTATTGTAGTTAGTTCTTCTTTTGTTATTCGTGGAAACAATATCGTCGTAGAGATCGTTTCTTTTTCTTTTTTGAGAATTGTTATTGTTGTTATAGTCGTTATAATAAGCGTTGGAATTAGACTGGTAGTGATAGTAGTCTGACGAGTCTCTTTCATTTTGCATGTTTCTCAAATTCAACTTGTACTGTTTCCGAAGTTCTCGTGGTAAATTATTACCTGTAAATGCAGAACCATTGATATTAGGTGTCTTTGATGTTCTCATTATAGGGCATTCGTCACCATAATGTCCCTTTGCTGAGCAGTTGTAACAATAAATTGAACTGGTTGGATACGCAAAGACGTGTTTGGAATCTTGAGGTAACGTTATGTAGCTTCTCCATATATTTGGACATCTATCGTTAGAGTGATTCTTAGAATCACAGTCAGTACAGTAGTTGTACATTTTTTTTTCTGTACATTGGTTCTTGAAATGACCCCTCTTACCACAATTATTACACACCATTGAATTTGGGCATTGTGTCTCATAATGATCATCCACTTTACCACAGGCATGACAAACAACAACTTTACAGTTGACTCTTATATGACCTCTTCTGTGGCAATTCGCACAAATTGGTTGTGATGCTTCTGGATCGGTGACTCCAAAGTATCTTCCCTCTCCTCGAAGTTCAGCTAGTTCGTTATTATCGTTATTGATACTGCCCAAACTTGACTCGTACACGGGCACTTCCGCAGGTGTTGTGGACCCTGTTGGCAAGTCAGCCTTGTCTGAACCAGAGCTTTGTGAGTCGGACTGCACCAACTCCACCTCGGAGTCTGAGTTTTCAGGATCTTCATCTGACCCGCCATTGCCAGTCTCCTTGTCGCTACTCCCCTTATCTTTACGCTCAGCTCCAGCGCTAGGAGAGTACACCGGCTCCTCTGGTGATTCTGGTCTTTGTACCTGTTTTGACTGGGCACTACTCGGCATATTTCTTGTACTTAGATCTATCTTTTTGTCTCTTTGGCTCTTTGGCTCTCTGGCTCTTCCCCCGGTTTTTTACAAAAATCCCAGCAATAATACTATAGTGCACAATCCCACAGCTTTCACTTCGTTAGCTACACAAATATATCTGTATCAAAGCTCTTAATCATCATCACAAACAGACACAGTAACACTTAGTAACCGATCAAATAGCTCCTAGAGAACAAAAAACATGATGAGAAGAGAAAGAAAAAACCAAAAAAAAATTCAGCCATTACCCGGTCGCTCTGGCTTTTTTTTTTGCCAACTTTTTTTTTTTCTTTCTTTTTTGGTTTCGTCAAACGTTTGAGACAGCTGGCTGAGTCACGAGGAGCGTTTTGATATCAGGTTGTATGAACATATATGATATTGTTTGTCGGTTAAGAACTCTATATATATATGAAATTAGTTTCTGATACAGTAGGTCGATAACAGTGTATTGCATAGATAGACGGAATTACGTGAACTCATCGCCATGTCCGAAGAAATTGCACAAAAAGTTGAAGCATTGAGCGTCGGCTCTGAAGCTCCAGCATCTGCTCCAGCATCTGCTACAGAGCAGAAACCAGAAGCTAGTAAGAAAGCATCGAAGAAGGAGAAGAAGGCTTCAGCAGGTGGTGAAGGTAAAAAGCCATTGTTTTTGGACCCAGAACCGGAATTCATTGCCTACAGAAACAAGATTTTTGATGAAATCAAAGCCAAGAGAGATGCCAAGCTAGCATCTATGGAAAGAGTACCAATTAAAATCACTTTGAAAGACGGTACCGTTAAAGAAGGTGTTGCATGGGAAACTTCTCCATTTTCAATTGCTAAAGATATCGGTAAGTCATTTTTAGAAAGACAAGTCATCTCGAAAGTTAATGGTGAACTTTGGGATTTGGAAAGACCATTTGAAAAAGATAGTGTGTTGGAATATTTTGATTTCGAAAGTACTGAAGGTAAGCAAGTTTTCTGGCACTCATCTGCACACGTCTTGGGTGAAGGTTGTGAATGCCATTTTGGTGCTCACTTGTGTTTTGGTCCACCAACTGAAGATGGGTTCTTCTATGATATGTCAATTGACGATGGTAAAGTTGCTGTTACCCAATCTGATTTCAGTGATATTGAAAATGTTTGTGCTAAAGTTATCAAGGAAAAACAACCATTTGAAAGATTAGAAATGACCAAAGAAGAATTGTTAACCATGTTCAACTATAACAAATATAAGCAAACTTTGATTGAAAGTAAGATCCCAGATGGTACCTCATCAACCGTTTACAGATGTGGTTCATTGATTGATTTATGTAGAGGTCCACACGTTCCACATACTGGTAGAATTAAGGCATTCAAAGTTCTGAAAAACTCCTCTTCATACTTTTTAGCTGATTCAAATAACGATTCATTGCAAAGAGTCTACGGTATTTCATTCCCAGATAAGGCATTGATGAAAGATCATCTTAAATTCTTAGAAGAAGCAGCATCAAGAGATCATCGTAAAATTGGTAGAGAACAAGATTTGTTCTTCTTCCATGAAATGTCACCTGGTTCATGTTTCTGGTTACCACATGGTGCTAGAATTTATAACGCTTTATGTGATTTGTTGAGAAATGAGTACAGACAAAGAGGTTACGAAGAAGTTATCACTCCAAATATGTATAACTCCAAATTATGGGAAACTTCTGGTCATTGGGCTAATTATAAAGAAAATATGTTCACTTTTGATGTTGAAAAGGAAACTTTTGGTTTGAAACCAATGAACTGTCCTGGTCATTGTTTAATGTTTAAATCAAGAGAAAGATCTTATAGAGAATTACCATGGAGAGTTGCCGATTTCGGTGTTATTCATAGAAATGAATTTTCAGGTGCTTTATCCGGATTAACCAGAGTTAGAAGATTCCAACAAGATGATGCTCATATCTTCTGTTCTCAAGATCAAATTGAAGATGAAATATCAGGTATTTTTGATTTCTTGAAACATATTTATGGTATTTTCGGTTTTGATTTCAAGATGGAATTATCAACCAGACCAGACAAATATGTTGGTGAAATTGAAACTTGGAACAACGCTGAATCCAAATTAGAAAGTGCTTTGAATAAATGGGGTGGTAAATGGGAAATTAATCCTGGTGATGGTGCCTTTTATGGTCCAAAGATTGATATTATGATCTCTGATGCTTTAAGAAGATGGCATCAATGTGCTACCATTCAATTAGATTTCCAATTACCAAACAGATTCGAATTAGAATTCAGAGGTAATGATGATTCTAAAGCTGAAGTCTTGAGACCTGTTATGATTCATAGAGCTATCTTAGGTTCAGTGGAAAGAATGACTGCCATTTTAACCGAACATTTTGCTGGTAAGTGGCCATTCTGGATCTCTCCAAGACAAGTCTTGGTTGTTCCAGTTGGTGTTAAATATAATGATTACGCTCAACAAGTTCAAAAGACTTTACAATCTGAAGGTTTCTATGCCGATGTTGATTTATCAGGTAACACTCTACAAAAGAAAGTTAGAAATGGTCAAGTCCAAAAATACAACTTCATCTTCATTGTTGGTGAACAGGAACAAAATGACAAGTCAGTTAATATCAGAAACAGAGATATCCAAGAATTACAAAACAAGAATGATGCTGTCAAATTAGATGAAATCTTGCCTAAATTACACTCATTGAAAAATGAAAAGAGAAACGATAACGCTTTGTAGATAACTGTTTACTCCTCAATTGTGCTTTTTTTTTTTAGCTTTTTTTTTTTGATTCCTGTTTTATTCATTGTTTAATCAATCGTATGTCTCAATATATAATAACTAGTTAATACTTATTGTTGCTTTATTATTAAACTTCATCATACCTTTTATTCACTCTTTTAAACTCGCTGTCTGGAAGAGTAACTAAAATACACTCGCTTTTCCGGTGCAGAGGTGCGCTTGTAGATTGTCGGTGTTTCCCCACTTTTCAAATCAACATCTGGTACCACTTAAAGGATTAGTTTATGGGAATGGTTAAGTTATCAATTTATATCTAGATTCAACTTCATTAAATACAACCACGTCTTTAATCAAATTTGAAAAATAGCTGTGTCAAAATGTCGGTTCATTTACCTACAATTAAAAACACAAGAGCTCACCTTGCGTCGAGGGGTAAAACTGTGAATCAAACTTTAGACCTCATGTTTCGAATAGAGCAGAAACGATTGAAAAAACTAAAACAACCTAAAAATGATTATTTGAATGAAGATCATACATGCAAGGTGACTCACAAAGCTAAAGAAGACAACAGTAGAAAATCAATTCTTTGCAAGCGAGACAATGATTGGCGTGAGCATACGCTACCCAAGATGAAAAGTAACCCCAATCTGCTAAAACCTATTCAACGAAGCTCTGTTTTGAACAGAAAGAAATCCCAAACGGACAATTCTCCAATACAAAAGTCATACTCAATGCTCAGAGAGTTACAAGAACACAGTGAGTACAACCAATTGGTTCATCAACTATCCACAACCTCACACACATCCACGCAGTCTATTCTATCATCCTCCATCATCTCAAATAGTAACCCCATTGAGAGCTTGCCGACATCGCTGAAGAAATCAAGACAGTATCACTTACTTCTACACGATAAACTACTATACAGAAAGCTTTCGATTTGTGAAGCACTCATTCAATCTATTCAGATGAAGCATCCGAACATAGAGCTTGACAGGGAAGAACTTGAACTCAGATGGGAAAAAGAGCTATGTAGGATTGAAGTTTCAAGTAACGCATTGAATAGAGATATAATAAATCTCAAATTACAAGAGTTGATAAAACGTGTCTTTTGGCCTTTATTAAAAAATCATCGCAGTTCTGCTTCTTTAGGATCACCAGCTACTTTCAAGTCATACTTCAGCCCTAAAAACTTGAAAAAAAACTTGGTTACGGCTTTGAACCAAAATGTTACTATAAATGTCCATAATAAACATTTTATTGACAACGTATTGAAACAAATACCGAATTTAAAGGTGAGTGTGATAAAAGATAAAGAATTTAGCTTACTGGATGATTACAAGTGGTATGATAATATTGAGGCAAAAAATGAACATATGGGATTTTCAACCTTGAAGTATAAATTCAATTTTGGAAATAAAATTTTCAACTACGGGAATATTGAAGAATTTAACAAAATTGTTGATAAATCTAATAATTCAGATTTTATGTTCTTGACAAACAATAGAGAGACTTCCTTAGAGTATTTGTCTCTAGTAAAAGAAATACAGGGAATTTATTCTTTTTCATCAAACAATTCTTCTAATCAATTTAAACCTAATCTGGTTGTGTGCTATATCACACCATCGAAAGACACTAGAGAAGTGAGAGAGCAGAACAGCATATACTTAACAATGAATAACTTGGAAGAAACAGGCGTTTTGCTAGCTGGACTGCAAGATACCACCAGTTGATAACATGTTCAAATTTAATCTATATGTCGGCCGTTAGGGCACAGTTTTGTAACTATAGAGTGATGAGAAGCAGGATTTTTAATTAATGACCACATGCCTCCTTATCTTTGGAGAATTTTATAAAGAATTATACTGAAGTAACTAATTATATTACAATATCCAGTCTTCAAGATCGTGTAAGCTTTTTAAAACTGAATGACACTGAACTACCAGTCAACCAAAACTTGTCACAAAATTAGTGAAGTTTACTACTTATATAGACTACTTGACCCTCAATCTTTGTTTTGATGATACGTATTTTGGCCCCATCTAGGTAAATGTACTAAAATGGCTTTAGAACTTGTTGAAGCTGTGTCAATGTCAGAGTTTAGAGTGGCAATCTTTTTCAGGTTGACCATAATTTGGGCATTAAGTAGTGATGCTACTGAGAACAACTTACTGATTCAAAGAATCAACAAAACAGATGGAGAATGCCTACTTTACAACTATGAATCAGAAGAATCACTTGGTTTCACTGAGGAGAATGTACCGAAAAGATGGCTTGAAGAGTTTATTTACACGTAGAAAGAAATTTTATGTATGTTTTAAGTACGTTATTTTCAATTGAGTATATGATAATTTGCATATATCCAACATTTGATCTACGAAACAAAGAATAATTATTTAAAATTCATATGGTCTTAATCAACATAATGGTGAGCTGGTGTGTTGAGTTGCTGTATTAACTGATCATTTATTTCGATACTAGTGCAGAGGGATGAGATTCAGCAAGATGAGTTTTGTAACTGAACATCTCTTTATCTAGCTAAATCTTTTCTTAGCAAAAAGTAGTGCTCACCAGATAGCTGTACCTCAGTTTAAACAGATATAGTCTTTTAGATTGTATAAACTGCTTCAGCAGCTAGCAAAAGGTTTTTAAACATTGGATCTTTTATTAATAAACGACACCCTTTTGTAGATAATTCAAACGAAATTCATTGGAGCACAGTAGAACGCAAAGAAACAATTAATCTTAGATAAATATGGACTCTCAAGTTTGTAAGTTCAATACCAAAGTTTCAAATCAAGTTACTGAGTCAACCACAAGGTTTAACAACAAACAATTTTATTCGAAATTTGACATCAAATTTTCAAGAAATAAAAACATCTATTACTCAACGAATTTAATAGTTATAGTTTTGAAATAAGTTTGAAATTGTACTTTCAAATGTGCTTGATTGAATAATTTAATAAACTGCAGTTTTTATTGTTTCAAAGAGGAGTTATTGCGTAAATTAAGAAATTGGTACAACAACCAAACGCAACAAAAATAGGCTGCATTTTAATACTGTATATTAAAGCGCACATGAGTATCAAACTGTAAGGAATCGGTTTGTTTATGAGCGGAGAAAAGCGTCGGTCACGTGACTTGGCTTAGAATCGACGCGTCGCTCATCCACGCCGCACACGAATCTGGAAATACCAGGAATTTACAAGAAAGTTCTCGAAATGGAAAAAGGGTACATTTACAAATAGAATTTGCATTTTAAAAGAAGTTGTTAATCGAAATTGGACACGTTAGTCATCACAGAGAATCATACGAAATATGAGTCAATTCCCACTTAGTTTGCAGCAATAGTTTTAGTTAGTTTTTCGAGTATCTTAGTTATTTAGTTTTGTGGTATAAATAGACCTGAAATTCCCGTCTTCAGGAATGGATAGTTTATTTAGTTTATTTAGTTTATTTTATATTATTATATAGTTATCAGACAAGTTTGTATAGATCAGTTTAGTATTGAATAAGAACCAGTTTACCACGTTTGATCATTGTTTGGTATTAGCTTAAGGAAGTAAGCTAGAAATAACGAAATAAGTCCAGATTAAAGTTATTTGAGACAGTGTAACACTGAGATCCAAGAGTATAGGTTAGGGATAGTAGACGAACCGCAGAATCCCTTTCACAAACAAGTTGGTCCCAGTGTCCGAGTGGTTAAGGAGCCGCCCTGCTAAGG
This sequence comes from Ogataea sonorensis, assembly GCA_037951595.1. NCBI lineage: Eukaryota > Fungi > Ascomycota > Pichiomycetes > Pichiales > Pichiaceae > Ogataea > Ogataea sonorensis. The sequence continues at coordinate 2,001,770 of JBANDG010000003.1, read as the reverse complement.
CGGTGTGCTTTGCATGCGCAGGTTCGAATCCTGTCTGTGACGACTTTTTTTGCATTACTAAATGTTATTGATTCTTTTGTTTTTAGTGCACAATGATTTTTTTCATCCGTTTTACTGAAGTGTTTTTCTTTTTAACTGGAAAGAGTGGACTTTTATTTTTATTCTTTTAACTACAAGTATACTATCAAAGCTACAATCTAGAAATTCTTATCAACCAAACTTCTAACTAACTTCCAATTGTTTTTATCTGCAAAGTCCAAAATGACAATACCACAACCTCTGTCATATTCTTCATCAATTTTGGAATCAACCAAACCGTCAGTGACTTTTTCAGGCCAACAATCAGGGTCTAGAAAGTTAGAACCCGAGCAGAAATTGATAAATAGCTTTGGGTCAGAATTTGTGTTATTGTATTCAACAGCGTTACGAATAAGATTCTTGACGTAATCTGCCTTTTTTGGAATATCACTTTCTGATTGAATTTCACAAAAGTCTTGAACACGAACCACACCTCTGTCATCATCGGTAGTATTATATGACCACGAGGATGCTGGAATACCGAAATCATTTTGTCTGTTAGAGTCTTGAACACCAAATCTTCTAAACAAGACAATTTTTCCTCTACAATCTCTTAGTCTTGGAATTGATGATTCGAGGTACCATTTATCCTTATTGTCATTCAAGAACTTTTCTTCAAAGACTTTAGGAAACTCATCATTGTTATTGTCCCATTCACCATTACCTTCTTGTTTAATTGAGACAATAACAGATTCGGATCCATTTTCTTGTAAAAAATCGTAAATGTCGTTTAAAGCATCTTTGAATTTAGTGGAGCCAATAAGCTTGATTGGGAATTTACCATGAACAACAATCAAATCGTTCTTGTGAGAATCATTGAGAGTTAAAAAGTTTCTGGACAATCTAAAGTCCAAGAATCTAACACCGTTGTTCAATTGGTGTGAAATAGACTCACCTTGACATTGAACAGATGGTAACGCTGTATGGAAAGCAGCAGAATTGTGGGTACCAGGAAGAGCTAATTTTGAGATGAACGTGTCATCATCCACATCTCTCAGCCAATTTTTATAATCCACCATAATGTCTTGATTGTGTGTATCTGTATAATTATAAAATAGTAGTGCCAATCAAACAAGATAATTGATCAATGAACAGAGTGTCATTCCCATTCACTCCACTTATCCTTAAAATAGACATGTGTCTTTTATGTCTCAGTCTGGGGCTTGTCTGCCACAGAGTTGCTGTGCGCATACAGCCTAAGAGAGCATTCTTGAATAAATGAATGTGTCTCTACAAAGATTGTACCATGGCTACACATATGGGCAAGTTGGCGTAATTAAGACCTATTTTTACTTAAAAGAACAGTCTATGTGGTGTACTTTAAACTTGCATTACTCCTTCAAAAGCATCTAGCCACGGCTTGATGCTGTGCTTTAAATTTTGGAGAACGTGAAGAGAGATCTCTTACGCAGGCCATCAATGTTACTTTATACTATACACAGTACTAATACTCTATTGCTTTTTAAGTTCCTTAACAAATATGACTGGGTTCTGCTTATCGGCGCCCAATTCTAAACCTTTATAGAACTCATCGCCGAGATCCTCCTCTATGTAGCCTCTAGAAGGTATGAACTCGTACAACCATTCGTCCACAACCTTATCTAGTAGAATATACACTTTGTTCAAATGTCTCTTTTCAATGGCAAGATTTTCAATATACTCGATGGCTTTATTCTCCACATCGTAGTCGTGGCTATATCTGTTCAAGACTGCAATGGCATCTATGACCAAACCTGCTGGGGACTTGGCCTTTGTCGGCTGCAGCGGCTTGGAGACAATCAAACCCACTGGAACTTCACCAAAAAACACATACTGAGCCAACTCTCCAGACTCTAAAGCTTCTTTTATGTATGATTCACTAAATTCTTTAGGACTTGCAATGACGTTGAACAGTCCCAAGTTGTTCACGGTCAAGTCGTCTAATTGGATCTTGCTTCTAGACATTGTTAATTTGATTGGATATTGCAGTGATAAAATGTAGCTTGGCGTATAGGAATAGGTGTGATCTGTAGTCTTGCACAGTCTTTACAATGGTACAAAAACACTAAAAAAGTATGAAATATTCTGTTCTCACTTAATTTTCAATTTTTCAGTTTTTCCTCACCGCTTTTTTCTGTTGAGGCTCTTGAAAATAAGCCAAATAAATACAAAGACGGAAGTTTACTTTACATTACGAAAGCTGTGTCGGGATAGTATGCTGGTGTGATGATCGATTTATTATAAATAAGTACTTTTAATGACAAATTTTTATGGGCACATTTTATGTACACAAGTAAAGAAGAGTTGAAATGCAGAAGTAGCCAAATTCGCTTACTCCTTCAACTCGCTGTTGTTGACTAGCTTTCCGACAAACGGATACTTTGATTTGAACATTTCCTCCCAACCGTCTAGCGATTTGATCTCGTCCGGCGTCAAATCCTCAAGAGTATCTATTTCCTCGTCTAGCGATTTTATAACATCTGGATGAATTGCGGATCAACGAGTGATCAAGATAATTAGTTTTGTTAGTAAGTGGAAAAAGAGACTGTAAAAAACTTGGATAAAAAAAACAACTTACTCGCTTCAAAGGAATTCATTGCTAGACCCCTGGATGCATCGTGTCCTGCAAAGTTGGAGTAAGGACCAGAAGGACCGTAAAATTGTCTTGATTTGCTCACGTCGTAGACATTGCCACGCACAGCAATGAATATTTGCTCAAGGTCGAACCCGTTGTACTTGTACAATGAACGAGGCGTGAACACGCTTTCGACAGTTGGTTTGCTCAAGTGACCTTCATCAGTGTCTTCGGCGTCGATGTCCACAGTTGACACAGGTGCAAGTATAAACGTCTTTATACCTAATGCCACCACTATTGTCACGATAATTATCAATATTAAGTTATCCATTTTGAGGTTGCCTATTACTATGATTTAATGAAAGAGTTGAAGTAAAGATCAATTAACAAGACTTGGTAAGGAAAGTTTTCTATAAACACTTTTATCATTCAACCGGCAAAGAGCAAAATGACGTGACTTGTGTTTGTGGATGGATCATTTCAAGCTCTTTCTTTGTCTTTCTCGTATACAAAATCTGAGCCGTTTCAAATTAACTGTCAAGAGGCTCAGAAATTGAGTTGGCGCTTATTTTTAAAAATGGTGAAAATTGGGTTGTTTGGTATGTGGGAGCAAGGGAGTTGACTAATGGCGGTTGTTTTGAGTCTATTGCAAGTTGACGAGTCGTTTTTTGTAGCTTTTTTTATACCTCGAAACTGACAGGTCATTTTGCGAGTTGTGTTGATAGTAAAAGTTATAGAACCATTTGACAGTGTTCATATATTTGAGAGAATCACTGTTATTCAAAGAGTGAAAGGAGATTGAAATGAGGTTGAAATAATTACCACTGTACCAACCAAATTGAACTTACACATTTGAGTACTATGACGCATTCAAACACTAATTCACAGGACAGTATGTCACTCCCTTATTCACAAGACTCTCCTACACCCGCAGTAGAAAACACGGCTTATTTTGTAAGCTCTTTAGACATGTCATTGAACTTTAGAAAATGCTCTTCCAATGCAAGAGAGGCACACGAGGCGCAAGAGGACACTGACGACGACAATGAAAGTGGAAGTGAGTTTCTCCTGTGTGGATTAGAAGAGCCTACGTACAGGATAGAAATTGCTTTGGTTCAGTTTGACAAAACGATTGAGGTGAATGCAAAACCGTACTGGACAATGAAAGAACTCAAGATTGCATGCTCTGAGCAATCAGCGGTAGACGTGACAAGGTTGCATCTTTTCGTGCAAAGTGGAGACTCAACAAAGATTTCCGAAAGCATGACAGTCAAGGAGTTTGTACAGTCTTGCAAATCTCACCAGCCTCAGTTTGTAATAATGATTGAAAACGTTCAGTTGGAGATTCAGGAGTATGATAGTGAGACTCGGACTTGCAACTTTTCCGAGTTTCACATTGACAAGCCAACAACAACGACACTAAAGAGTGTTATTGGTGACAAGTTGAGTCTTTGCGATACGACGCTTTACATTCGCAGCAGCGGTGCACGAGTCCAATCGTTTAATGTTCCCGTGTACAAGCTTTTACAACCCAAGAGCAACAAGATTGAGCTTATAGCCGAGACTAACAATACATTTGAAAGAGTGTTTGAGATTACAGAGCCTATCAAAGACGGGGTGGCATACTTGCTTGACCATCGAGCGAGTAAACAGAAAACCGGTAGTGTATGTAAACCCACACCCACACCCACACCGGCACCATGTATGTCAACTACACAGTACTGGATAAACTGTATGAGCAGTATCTTTGGAGTCAAGGGACTCGAGCAAGATTATTGCATTACTATTCTGCATATGGGCAAAGAGACAATTTGTATTAACCTCAGTTTTGATGCCAGTGTGAATGAAGTTTCGCAAGAGTTCAAAAAAGCGATTCAAGATACCAGCCCGCTTCGTTTTTACTTGGTACACGGTGACATGTACCTGCTAGATTATCACCGTAAATTGAAACACTATGGGATTCCAAAAAAGGCAAAATTGAAGCTTGCAGTCAAATTGGAGCTTGTTGACAATGGGAAAATCACAGTAGAACAATGTGGGGTTGCCGTTTCCAAGACTGGATGGAGCATATCTGTTGCCATTTTGTTAGCATTGTGCATGTTTTTGCTGCTACTGTTGGTTCTAGAAGTGAAGTTGAAAAAGTTACTTTCAGAGTACTAATCTCAACATAGACAAGTTGAGTGAATGTATGGTATTAATAATTGCAATTTTACCATTGGCATATCAAACCGTGGCAAAACCGCACTCAAAGTTATTCCAAGCTGATGTAGCCCCTTACGCAGAAAACAATGTTTGTAAAGCTCAAAAACGGTAAAGTTTTTGAAGCACAAGTTAGCTGGTATCCAGCTCAAGACCTGACGATGAAAGCATCAAGCCGAGCGAGGCACGGGGCAGTAAAAGACAACGGTTGATTAAAAATAGGGTTGGGTTGCGTTGAAGAATAAGAGTCACCTGTAAACTCATCAATGTCTATTGTAGCCAAAACAAGACTAAATAACTCATAAAAAAGCTAAAAAAAAAAAAAGAAACACACACCAAAAAAACGCCAAAGAGTAAAGATAAGAATTAATAAAAAGCAATGTCAATACTAATCTAAATGAACATCTTCACTCTTGTAGTTATCCAAGACAATACGGTAGATAAAGTTTGGCGAGAAACCACCGCTAAAATAATAATGAAAAAGGAGAAATGAAAATCATAAATGTTAGTAATTGTACCAAAGTGAAGTCTGAAATTGTTTGTATAAGGTTTCCTGATAATACATACATGTTTGTGATGTAGATGTCTATATGTTCTGGAACAACATAATCGAACAATGGGTTTGTAACTTCGCAGTTGCCAACCAAGTCGCTGTCTTCGTATGGTAAGACTTTACCTGAGTTTCCAACTTCAATTAGCGAGTCTCTGTCAAATGGATAAGTTGGAGAGAATTTGTATAAACCAGCGACTGCAAAGACAGGTGTCTTGTGCTCTTTAGCACATTCGCAAACAGTTGCAACACCGGCAGCTGTGACACAACCACCGTTAGCAAACACAGATCTTGCGCCAATTAGCACTTTACCGACTCTGGACATGACAGCAAAGACCGTGGAGTCAGGTATTATCACTGTTTCGATGTTTGCCTCAGCAAGAGTTTTAGCAAATTTGTGGCATTGCTCGATATCGTTAGGGTAGGATTCAGTGATTAGTACGGTGAATTTTCTTTTCAAGCTAGCCTTGAGCAAGAAATTTAAAACAGTTGTGGAGCCTGGTGTAGGAGTGAGTAGCACTTCGTTGTCATGGATAAGATCGACAGTCATCAATTCGATGTTTTCATGGACAGAGGCTATTTCATCGATCAATTCTCGTATTCCTTGAATCACCACTGATCTGAGGTCTTGATTCTGAGCTTTGGTTGTTTCTTTGACAACGTTGGTCTTTGAGCTTGTATTTGTGGACAAAAGCTGAAACATTGATGTGTTTACTGGTGCTATACTTTCATTTGAAGGACTCGATTCATTGACTTCTTCTCTGATGATAGCCAAGACTCTTCTCACTATATTACCGCTCGCAAATTCTCTAGGCTGAGCGTCTATCAGTTTTTTACCAACTCCTCGTATCAATGCAATAAATTCGTCTGTATTTGACCATCTGGAGTTGGAAATGACTCTCATTAAAAGCTGACAGGTCTCTGTGGCCACATGGTACGAGCCGACAATCTGTCTTCTTTTGAGTTTGGAGATGAACGAATCCACCAAAATTTCGTACTTCTGAGCTGGCGTCGACATGTCTATTTGAATTAGGGGTAAGTGTTCAAAAAGAAAATTCAAGCAGATATACGATACTGAACACGATATTACTAACAAATTACTATACACTAATTAGTAAAGAACGGTTTATGGCTAACTATAAAGTCAATTAAAGCTCAATGAGTCTTTTTCTCTTTTTGTCGCTGAAATTTTTTCACCTCGAAAAACAACGCCGCGAACCGGGTAATTTTAAGGCTGTGTTTATTAAGAGGTCTTTTGTATGGAGATTGAATGGATTGATTGGTTAATGGATTGATTAATGGGTTAAATGAATGAGTAATTGATTAATTAATTAATTAGTAGATTAGATGTATATATACTGATTAATCTGTTCTTATCTTGATCAGTCAAAAAAGGCGTTCAAACGAGACTGTGCTTTTAGCTTTCTGGCTTTGGCTGCTCGATGCCGTATCTCGTCTCTCTCTTGGTCACTTTCGCTATCAGAACCAGTTGTTTCTTGCTCACTCTTACCACTACCCTGCTCCTGTTCTTGTTCTTGCTTATGCTCCTGTTGCTGCTCACGCTCATCATCATCGCTATCGCTGCTTAAATCTCCAACCGCATCTCTAATCTCGTCCATTGCCGACTCCAAGTCCTGAAGATACTGGTGATCGTCAAACTTGGCATTGTCTCTGGCTACTGCCTCCACGTCCATATCAAGTATCTTTTGCAGCTTGTCCCGCTTTTCAGCTAGTTGTTTGCGCTCCAATGCCGACACGTTTTTCGCATTAGCATCGAGTCTTTGGAGCTTTTTCAAGTACTTCACTTTATAACCCTCTAATGTCTTGTAGTTGTCTTTACTCTGCTCAGTCTCTTTTTTGCCCTTCTTGCTCTGCTGTTTCCTCAAAGAAGACCCAAACCCACCTTTACCCCCACAAATGGGGATGCGTAGATGTAGATCAATAAACTCGGCACCAGCACTCTTTCCATGCTGTCGCAAAATGTCGCCCACGTCCCGGTACTGGCGTACTGAGTGTCCGTCAGTAGTAGCAATAATAGACTTTGCAGCAACATAGCCAGGCAATCGACTCGTTATGTCCACCACTAGACTCTCTATAGAAGCATCATCAGCGACATTCAACGTCATGTCCTCGAGTCCCGCAATCGTTTTCAAAAATACAACCACCATCTTGCCTGTTGATATTAATGACTGGTCATTAGATGTAGAAATAAACAGATATAAATATCGTCTAAGCTGAATACACCACATCATATATATTAGATATATATATACACCTCTCATATAATCACTTATCTGCACATAAATGAAATAAATTCTCATTCAATCGAGGCTGTGTAGATAACATCTGCTGCTTCAGCGAAACGACTTGATAGTGGCATTGATATTGAGATTAAAAGTTGGTATAATCTATACTATTATCTGTTGGATAGCGTTTCAGAATTAAAATATAATAAGTTAGTTTAATTTGCTAATAATCATCAGCGATGTCTTTTAATGTTGGAATTATAATCGTCTCAGACACATGCTTCAGCGACAAGTCTTTAGACAAGACCGCACCCGCTTTGATAGAGTGTCTGGACAAAGCTAATCGTGAATCGGCACAGCACACTTTCAGCATCGTGAAAACCGCTGTTGTTCCTGACAAAATTGATGAGATACAGAATGTGGTGTCTAACTGGACACAGGAGAGTAGTAGTAGCAGCAGCGATATGAGACTGATTTTGACTGCAGGTGGTACAGGTTTCACCGTGAGGGACGTCACTCCAGAGGCGATAAAACCACTACTTCACAAAGAAGCTCCTGGAATTGTGCATGCTATGATCTCAGAGTCACTAAAAATAACCCCGTTTGCTATCATGTCAAGACCAGTCGCAGGTGTGATTAACAAAAGCTTGATCATCACCTTACCTGGATCTCCAAAAGGTGCCAGGGAGAACTTGGAGGCTGTCTTGAAGACTTTACCACATGCATTGATCCAGCTCGAGAATCAAGACTCCAGAGCCATCCACAAAAAGCTTAACAGAACATTGAATGATGCGCTTCCAAATGCCCCTCTAAAAGCAAAGCACGATCATCATCATGACCATCATCATGACCATCATCATGGCAAGGATGCCCATCAACACGCAAGATCCGGATGCGGAATAGCAAAGCACACTTTAGTGTCCAATAATTTAGACGCCCCAGTGACACAGAGGGCCAGAGAGTCCCCGTACCCAATTATTTCAGTTGAAGAAGCATACAAATTAATAGCCGAATTCACACCAAGCTCATCAGTTGTGGAAATTGACATAAGAGACACTCGTTTCACAGGCTGTATTGTTGCTGAGAACGTTTATGCGCCAATCAACGTTCCAAACTTCCGTGCTAGTATCGTTGACGGCTATGCTGTTGTAAACACAGATGGCCCGGGTACTTATCCTGTTGTTTCTATTTCCCATGCCTCTTCTAAAAGTGAGCAAAAACATCTATTGAAATCAGGTGAGATTGCAAGAGTTACCACTGGTGCACCAGTTCCAGAAGGTGCAAACGCAGTGGTTATGGTGGAAGAAACACAGTTGGTCTCGTTAACAGACGATAATTTGGAAGAAAAGGAAGTCGCCATCTTGGCTTCAGGGGTCGAACCTAAAGACAATATCCGAGAAGTCGGATCAGATGTTAAAATTGGAACACTGGTCTTGCCAATGGGATCCAAAATATCTGCTAATGGTGGAGAAGTGGGTCTACTAGCAAGTTTAGGTATCCGTAAGATCAAAGTGTACAAAAAACCAAAGATTGCAGTTTTGTCCACTGGTGACGAATTGAAAGATGTCGATTGGGATGGAGATTTACGCTATGGTGAGATTTACGATAGCAACAGACCAACATTGATTTCCACAATCGGAAATACAGGTTACGAAGCTGTGGATTTAGGCATTGCCGCAGATTCACAGAAATCTCTACAGACTTTGATCTTGGACGCCGTTAATAACCAAGACATTGACTATCTTATCACTACAGGTGGAGTCTCAATGGGAGAGTTGGATTTGCTCAAGCCTACAATAGAGCGTGCATTAGGTGGTGAAATCCATTTTGGAAGAGTGAAAATGAAACCTGGAAAACCAACCACTTTTGCTACAATCAAGATCGGCGCAAAAACCAAAGTCATCTTTGCATTGCCTGGGAACCCTGCCTCTGCATCTGTTTGCTACCACGTTTTCGTTTTACCTTCATTACTCAAATTCCAAGGAGAACAGCAACAACAAGAACAAGAAAATGGCGAATGCTTGCCATCTTTACCCTCAGTCCGTGCACACCTCGGGTCGGACTTCAAACTCGACCCAAGCAGAACAGAGTACCAGAGAGTGTATTTGTACCAAGACAAAGATTATAAAATCGTGGCACAGTCAACAGGCTTTCAAAGAAGCAGTAGAATAGCTTCTTTTAAAGGTGCAAACGGTCTGGCCATTCTTCCTCCTGCGAAAGAACACGGCGCAAAAGTTCTCCAGAAGGACGAGACGGTCAAAGTGCTTGTCATTGGCCCATTCGGATTTGGCCCTATGTAAAATAAAACTGAACAGTACAAAGACAATCTATACATACAATTTATCCACAGTAGCATTAACAGTGATAGTAGTAGTAATAGTGACAGTAAAGTCCATCGCTATACAAGTGAGACACATTTGACACGTTCGCGTGCAATGACAGATTTGCTCTGCAACTTGTAAGTGAGAACCTTTTTTTTGTCAACATCAACATGAATCAAGTGGGTAGATATGAGCTTGAAAGCTGGTGTTTATCAAACCTGAAAATTATCCTGTAAGAATCACAATTGAGTTCCGGGCATCTTGAAGCGACTCAAAGTATAATTATAATCCGCTTTAAAATCAAGCCATGAGCCGACGTATCACGGTAAATCCTTTGTCCAAGGATGAAATAAGGGTGAGTTCTATGACGCCGAAGAAGATCAGTTTTTTCAAATTTCACAAAGATTACTAACACTTTACATCTCAATTTTTACTCCGATTTGGGATGATTAAACAAAAACATATTTACAGAATACTATGGATCTAATGAATAAATTACGTGTTTCTGATTTGAAAAATGTTTGCAAATCAATAGGACTGGTAATGAGTGGTAGGAAACTAGACCTAACTAAAAGAATAGGCGACTACCTCGACTCTGTTGTGGCTAGAAATGATCACGCTAAGGCTCAGGCGATCAAGACTTTGATAGGAAAAGCATCGAACGGACAAGACCTTCCAGACATAGGTATTTTGACTTCAGCATTAGGCGAGGGAGCTTATAGACATCACGTTACCAATCTTTATTCTAACAACCAATTTCCATCAACAAGACCATCTTCTATTGGTAATCGATTAGCAGTCAAAAAATGGATAAATTTCAAAAAAAGCGAATTTTTCAATTTGAAGCGGCTACTTCAAGCTGAAGGAACAGAAAATCCAGCTTTTGTTAAAGCCTCTCCACGTGATAAAGTTACTATAACTTTCACACTCAATGAAACTGAGAAATCCATTCTTTCGTCACATGAAAACTCTAAACTTTATTTAATCTCTGGAGAATATGATGAAACAAAGCCTAAAAATGATTTGTTTATCCAGTTCCCATGTCCAAACAACGTTCAGATAAATGGTAGTGAACTACGACCAAATCAGACTAGAGGAATTAAAGGACGTGAAGGCTCGGCAAAACCCGTTGATCTTACACCTTATTTGAAATTTAATGGGAAAAATGTCATTGAATTTACACATGCCTGCACCTCAATGGATTTCTTGTTTTACCTTTACATAGTTGAAGTTGTCCCTTTGAAAAATCTTTTTGAACGAGTTCTGGCTCATCCACGTATCTCTAAACAGAAAACAATACAGTTTATCAAGTCACAGCAAGATGAAGATGTGAGCGCATCAAAAGAAATAGCATCCCTGAATTGTCCTTGTACTTTAGGAAGAATGAAATATCCTGCAAAATCGATTAAATGTGAGCATATTCAATGCTTTGATGCTTGGAATTTTATCTTATTGCAAGATCAAGGACCCACTTGGTTATGCCCTGTTTGTTCGTTAAGACTCAAGTTGGATGATATACAGATTGATGAATATTTCGACGAAATAATAAAAGGTACTCACGAGGATGATGATGCCGTGGAGATAGACGAAGAAGGACACTGGGTTGTCAAATCTGAAGAGCCAGAAGAAACACCCACCAAGACTTCTTCAGGCAGAACAGTCAACCTCAAGGTGGAGCCAGTCGAGAAAATTACAGCCATTGACAACGAACCTGAAATTATCAACTTAGACAGCTCTTCAGAGGATGAGGAACCTCCTGCAAGCGTTACAAACTTGAATTCCACAGGTGCAAATCAACCATCAAGATCAGTAACTGACTCTAACGATAACCCACCAGATAGAAATAACTCAACGGACATTAATGCGACTTTGGACACAGGATCCTCAATTGCAGAGACCGAAGAGGCATTAATTATACCGAGCCACAGAAATTTAAGCAACATCGTAAACAGTCCAGTGCCGAGTGGCTCTTCAGAGCAACCCCAGGAACTGGATCTAAATGAGAACGACACCCTCGATTTTAATTTGCAGTCAAATTTCTCTGAATCAAATGATACAAATGCAATTGGAAATGGGAGAGTAACCAGTCAGTCACCACCACAATCTGTGCCAGCCGGTCAACTTCAACCTCAATCTCAATCTCAAGCTCAACCTCAAGCTCAACCGCAACCTCAAATTGGCACACAACCTTCCTTGGAATCTCAATCAGACAATCACAATGACACGCCAGTATTACAGGTACGCTCTGAAAACACAGAAAATCACAATAGCACAGTTTCAAATGATCACCAGCAGCAGAAACGACCACAAGAAGTTGCTGCTGAAAATTCTATCAACAAAATTAGGAAAACGGATGGAGCAATGCAGAAAAATCCTGCCTCCGAGTTTGTAAATTCAGCAAACAATATGAGCGACAATTTGAACACAACTCCTGCCACCAATGCTTCAAGTCCAAACACAGTCTTGCCGAATAACGAGAATAACCTTAGGCCAACTAGACAGCCCAACTCACCCTTGAACAAATCAACACCGGGCCTTTTTAATACAAGTGGTAACCAAAACAAGGAATTTCCATCTTATACAAATCCAACATTTGTATCTCAGTCTCAGCGAGGCCAACAGATGCAAGTTTCGAGTGAGTCTGAGATCTTGAGATTTTTAACGATAGTGGAGAGCAAGCTAAATGAGCCAGTCAATCATTCTTCAGGGTTGGACCCAAACTCACGGGGCAACTCACTTATTGCTTTTAACAACAAAGTAAAAGCCATGCTAGTAACACTCAAAAGCAATTATTTGAAGTTAGATAAAGCAAGAGTACAAAGAAATATTCTTCAGAAAGCATTGGGCAAAATTTATCATGAAGATCACCAAGATAAGCGAATTCCAAAGTTAGTAGAGTCTTTGAAAGCTCACGAAAAGTACTTAAATGATTCTTTACTGTTTTTTGATACACAAAAACAGGTTATTACTGATCTTGTTAACACTAATTCGACTGTTGGAAGTAATCCACAACTAAACACAAATTTTTCAAATGTGACTCCACTTCAAAATACGGAAAAGGCTACTAGTGGTTTTTCACCGCTTTCTAAAAATCCAGCAACTCCTTTTTCAAATGGCGTCAACATGACAACAAGCGAATTTTCACCTTCTACTTCATATGGTTCTCCTGAAAATTTTGCTATATCTACAAATGAATCTTTTGAGTCAATGGATCAGTTTTCTAAACTAGCAGAAACTCAAATTCAGGATATAATTCAGCCCTCGAATTCTACTCAAGCGCAGACACAATTTCAAACTCAAGCTCAATCAGCTCAGAATCTTGCCCAATCCCAATTTCAAGCCGAAGCACAAGAGCGGGCCCGAGCACGAGTAAGAGCCCAATCACAAGCATATTTTCAAAATCAAGTAAAGCAACATCAGCAAGGTCAAGCTCGACAAGCCCAAAAAGTTCAACAAGGTCAGCAAATACAGCAAAGCCAACAAGCCTTACAGAATCTAACACCCCAAGTTGACCAAATTTACCAGTATTCATTAGGGCAGACAACTACATCAAACAATTCTTTTTCCTCTATCAGCGCATCTTCTCAGCCAAACCCACACAATTCCGCAATCTCTGTTTCTAACCAGACAGATCATGCATCTGACTTAATCAACAAGGTAAATACTGATATTTTAGTGAATGTTGTTGCGCATCAGAATAATGGACAAGTTGGTACTTTCAAGCAGCCTAATTCAACTGATGTGCAACCAAACTCTCAGAATTTAACCAACCGAACTTATGCCTCCTTGTTTACCAATAACCAAAGACTTGATCGTAATACAAGCCCAGCTGCCGTCTCGCATGATACATCATCTTCAACAGCGAATACTGTGAATTCTGTGCCCTTAAACAATAAGCCTACTGAAAGTGAGACTGTAAATTCTGCTGCAAATAACACAGCGAAACCGACTGATGCGCAACAGGGAGCGAAAGTAGACAAATCGACCAATGCTTACACAACTGGAGTTTCCGATCAAGAAAAAGGTTCTACCAAGGAACAAAACAAAGTTGCGAGTTCACAAAAAGCAGTGGGAACTCCCACCAACAACAATACTGATATTTCCAATGATCAACACAATAGAAATCCAACTGAGAATGCACATACCCAGACGGATCAAGAAACAAGTCCTGGAAAAAGCAACGAACAGAGAAAAAGATTACCGTTACTTCCATCTTTTTCTTCCAATTCTTTATTGATTCCAAATGGACCACCACAACAACTTAAAAGATCCGCTACAGTGACTGATTCCGTGTCTACAAGTGCACCATCAGCAGTTAATCGCATTACGGTTATGCCACAGCAAGCTGAAACAACTGTCAGTTCAGATACACACAAGAGCACTATAGAACCTGCTGAAAAGAATAATGGTAAAGATGCAAACGACAAGGATCCCGAACAAGGTAATGGAAGATCATTGCTTGGTTTCAATCTGCCTATTCTGAACTGGATCGGTAACGTTGGTAGTAACCTGAACAAGGACTCTGCTAATGGAGAATCCGGCAGCTCAACTAAGACAACGCCTGCAACATCATCCGACTTGCCAAAAAATCGAAATGAGCCAAATGGGACCAAATCAATATCGCCTAAACCTGTGACTAATCAAGTTGCGCCAAAAAACAGTAAAAGCCCATCGAGAGATGTAAATCAGACAGGTGAAAAGGATGGAAGTACGAACAATCCGCGCACAGAGCCTAGTATACCAACAACAACACCTACAAATCACACGAAAAACAAACCGTTGGAACAAGTTGAGAAAACCAATTTGCGAAATAGCATGTTCAAACCAGTTGTGACTAATGATATTTCAAAGGGGAAAAAATCAACCAATCCAAGTGATGGCGTTAATCAGACTGAAAGCACATCAGAAGGTGGAGTCAAATCTACTGACAACAATACAACTACAAATCGAACTAGCCATCAAAGTGGGAGAAAAGAGGTTCCAGATGGTAGTGCTGCTGCGCCATTTGAAATTATCGACTTGACTGACGATTGACTGTTGATGATTGAATGGTTTTATGAATTTTGCTTAATTGAGTGTACTTTTTAACAACATAATATAGAGTTAATTTAATTAATTCAAGTTTTTTTTATTTTATTTTGTTTTTTCTTGATTTTTTTACTTTTTTTTTTTTTTTTCTTTTTTTTAAAAATTTCAAATTAGTTACACAAATTAAATGAAAGGGATACCAACTCTGGTTTTTTGTTTATAAATGGTATAATCTTGGCCGAAGAACTCGACAAGTTTAAACTCCTCGTACCTTATACGTCTCGAGAAGAATTTTCTGAGCAAGATGAAAAACAAACAGAATGAGATTGGGTTGCACAGCAAAATTTGAGTACCTAAAGCCCAGTAGAAGAATCCGCAGTAAGAAGGGTGTCTAGATATCGCATACACGCCGTGAGTGACAAGCACATGATTTGATTTTTTTTCATCAGCTATAATGTGACTAAAAGATTCACCAGCTGTGACCATTGCCATTGATCTTAAGTACTGACCGAACACGACTATCAAAAATCCGAATGTCGATATCCAAGAATGAGAGATTTTAAAATGAGGGAAGAAGTACAATTCGACTAAAGATTCAAGTATAGCTATTGAGTGAGCCATCATGTACTCGAATCCATTAAAGAATAGAAAAGAATCAATAGTGACTTTATCTGAGGAGTATTTTGCAGTTGTGTAGTATTCTAAGAAATGGAAAAAAGAAAGGAAAATCACGTATAAGAGTACTTGCTTATAAGCGATGAATGGTAGTAAAGTGAAGCAAGTACCTATTACAATTCCAACAACAAGTGATGTCAATGCAACTTTGTGCAGCGGATTTTGAACTACTGTTCTTTGATAATTGTACCCAGTTTCCAAACTCATGTTGTATTATTGAGCTTCACTGTGGTTATTCGCATTTCTTTTTTGTTGAAAAAAAACGTTCAAATAGTCAATTACAAGTGAAATAGTTGTATGTTTAAATACCGTTTGAGATTCAAATATGATGAAAATTTATCTCAAAACATGGAGAAACAATTATTTCCTCAATAGGATATGTCAATGAAAAATATATAAATACTAAAACGCGTCTATCAGCGTCGATCGACGTGTTATTATGAATTTGTTAAACATAAATTTTATTAAAGCCGCACATCAAAAAAAGGGGTTAATGTGGAGTGAGTTGAATTTATAATTGAAGAAAGACTAAATTTTATAGTAGTACGAGTAGTTTGATAAAGGTATCATCAGGTATTTCAAATGATCATCCATTAGGAGCTGATAAGCATTAGGTTTTGTAAATTTTCGATTTTGAAGAGTTGTTGGAGTCATTGAAGTAGTAAAAGGGGTTTGTATGTGTGATGAGAGTTCTTCTTCATGTGGTTAGTGAGTAGATAGGACTTTCAACTATGGAATGAAAATAATTGTATTAATCACACTATGAATTACTGTGTGATTTCAATTAGAAGCAGTTCTGGGATAAATATGTATACAACATGCAGAGTTGACATCTGCCGATGTGTTGATTGGCTGTTTTTATTGCAGCGTACGTACCACCGTATCGTACTATACCCACTTTTAGTTCAAGATTACTTCAATTCAAGTGTCAATTGTAGTTTTTCCATCTTTTCACAACCAGCATGCACTGATCCACCCACATTCACCAGTTCTAGCCCGGAACTATTAAAGGACAGACAAATGAAGAGACTGAGGCCCGGAACAACTTGGACACTAAAAAGTAAAGCACCCGATCGACGCGTCGCTGGATTACAATGAATAAACTAATCCATCGATGGATTAACTCAAATACACACATACACATACATACACCCTTGCACGACAACATTTTATCACGCGAATCCGAGCTCGGCGCAGGGGCAGGGGGGGCACATGCTGTATGCTGTCGGAATCGACTTCGGGCATGATGACACGCACTCGGAGTAGCCACCCACACTATCAACTATCAACTATCATCATCATGTCTCTGCCTGCCTGCTGTGTTGCTTCTGCTCCGGGTCGGCAAAAAAGAAAATTTACACTGACAGCGTCCTGGCCCTGTGGTGTTGTCAGGGGAAGGAGCCTGGTGCAACTCCCCTGATAGCTCCCACAACATCGGCAGCACCTTGTAGCCAATTCTGATTGAATAGATGGAAATCTCCTGCCTAGTAGAGTATTATTATACATTACATACGCTATGTTATGTTTCACTACGTTACACTCACTATGTTACGTTACTACGTTACTTACCTATACTATCCTATACTATTCTGTCCTATCTTACGTAGTACATGTGCCAGAAAATATAACTAATGTGATATCCATTTTGTTCCAGTAATCCATCATTTAAAGCTCCGAGCTCTCACTCATTTTTTTTTTTTTTTTTTTTTTTTTTGTTCCTCTACAGCATTCATTCACTTAGCGTATCTACGGACGGAATAAATACACTTTCTACCATTTTAACGTTAATATATAGAAAAATAATCAATTTTACTTGGTATTATTTCTTTTTTTTGTTTTTTTATTAGTTTTTTTTTAAAATCTCCGTAACCTGACCAATTTCATTTGCAATTCGGAACCAGTATTATCAAATATATACTATTCAATTTTATCACTTATCTAAATAAAGACCCAATCAAAAAATTATATATATATAAAAAAATAAACAAAAATTATTACAAAATGTTAAGAAATTTCACTGCTTTGAAAAATTCAACCAGATCATTCAACATGGTTAGAAACTTAGCTACTGCTACTCCAAAATTTACTGGTCAATTCACTGGTCAACCAGGTCCAAATGGTAAATATACCGTTACTATGATCCCAGGTGATGGTATTGGTCCTGAAATTGCTGAATCTGTTACTAAGATTTACGAAGCTGCTCAAGTTCCAATCGAATGGGAATCTGTTGATGTTACTCCAACTTTAATTAATGGTAGAACAACTTTACCAGCAGATGCAGTTGCTTCAATTAATAAAAATTTGGTTGCTTTAAAAGGTCCTTTAGCTACTCCAGTCGGTAAAGGTCATCAATCAATGAATTTGACTTTAAGAAGAACTTTCTCTTTATTTGCCAATGTTAGACCTTGTAAATCAGTTCAAGGTTACAAGACACCTTATGATAACGTTGATACCGTTTTAATTAGAGAAAATACTGAAGGTGAATATTCAGGTATTGAACATGAAATTGTTCCAGGTGTTGTTCAATCAATTAAATTAATTACAAAAGAAGCTTCTCAAAGAGTTATTAAATACGCTTTTGAATACGCTAGATCAGTTGGTAAAAAAGAAGTCTTGGTTGTTCATAAAGCTTCAATTATGAAATTATCAGATGGTTTATTCGTTGAAACTGCTAAAGAAGTTGCTAAAGAATACCCTGATATCACTTTATCTTTTGAATTATTAGATAATACTTCATTAAAATTATGTGCTGATCCATCTGATTACAAGAAATTAGTTATGGTTATGCCAAACTTATACGGTGATATCATGTCTGATTTATCTTCAGGTTTAATTGGTGGTTTAGGTTTAACTCCATCTGGTAATATGGGTGATAAAGTCTCAATTTTCGAAGCTGTTCACGGTTCAGCTCCAGATATCGCTGGTAAAGGTTTCGCTAATCCAACAGCTTTATTATTATCTTCTTGTATGATGTTAAGACACATGTCATTAAACTCTTATGCTGATAAAATCGAAGAAGCTGTTTTGAAAACTATCGCTTCAGGTCCTGAAAACAGAACTAGAGATTTGAAAGGTACTGCTTCAACTTCTCATTTCACCACTCAAGTTATCGCTAATTTATAAATCTTTGGCAAGTAACCACATTTTAGAATTAAAAGGCTAAAAATTGAAATTAAAATTGATTTGATTTGATTTTTTTTCTTCTCTTTGCCCTTTTATACCCTCTTCTCTTTTTCTTTCTTCTTTTAAAACAACTTATTTAAATTATACAACCTTGTATAGATAGCAATTATGAATTAAATATACAAAACGAAAAAACAGTTACACTCCTACTTAGATTAAAAAGAGAATTAATGCTAATTTGAATAAGCACATGATTCAGATCACGTGCACCACTTTTTTTTAATTCTCGCATGTCCGATATGTTGTAATATAAAGTTTTATAAAGAGCAGGTAGCTAATTTATGGGGTAAAAGCAGTTTAAACATATCAACGACAAAAGTTAGCAGAAAAGATCAACACACTCTAATTCTACCATTGATGAGCTCTTCCGAGATTATCTACCGAATTTGGGATGGGTCGCTTAATGTCGTTTTCAACCTCGACCCGAGCCTAACAACAAGTGCAACAGGACAACATGATCAAGACCAAAACCTTCACCTCGATACTGATGACGAATTAGAATATTACACCACTATAAATCAAAACTCGTATTTACATGCCTATCTTTCAGATATTTTGGATTTTTTCAAATCCAAGTTAGCCAACAAGTCGTCACTCGAACTGAATGACTGGTGGTTTGAGTTTGAGAATGTGCCCTTGAAGTGGAATTTACCAGCCGGTGTACTTTACGATTTGATGACAAGTGCTTCTGATGCGTTGATACGAGATCAGAACCACGACAGTACACTTACCTCAGCCAGTAGTCCAGACCCGCTTGCTGATGTCTGGCGCATTACTGTCAAGCAAGGTCATTATCCGAAAGATTACATTCTACCCATTGAACCAATCGGTAAAGATGATGCTTTACAAAGTTACTGGGTAAACCAAATAAAAGAATCTTGTTATATATTAAACGGATCAAGTAAAATAGTGATGAACATGTCAAAAGATCAAACTAATGAATTTTATACCTCGACTCTGACTAGAAACTCATCACTTTTCGAAAAACTGTTTAGAAGGCTAATCCCTTCAAATATATCAGACTTGAAAAACTTGCCAATCAAATTACACTTGCCGCTTTCAAATAAAATTATACAACCTCTTATAAATAACATGTCTAAAAAACTGACATTGGGGAACTTACTACAAGACTTGGTCCCCGATTTATTCCCATCTACTTTGATGTATACCATTGCTATACCCATCTCACATAATATAGTCCTACCATTATCTGCTCCGATAATCGACCTTTACATTCTCATGAAATATTTGGACGGCTTTTTACATATCATTGTGAAAGTTATACCAAAGGATAACAACAATGATGATTAACAGAAATAATGCGATAATCATATTAAGGGAACCAACTTTTTTCTTAAAAAGCTCTACAATGATGAAACTCCTAACTTTCCAATGAAGGCACATCAAAAACAGCCTGCAACCAACATCTGTACATTTTCAATTGTTTTTTTCTGTTGATCAACAATCTCTTATCAGTTGCAATTCTATTTTCGATAAATTTATCAGCACCACAAAACAAATCCCTCAATTCTTGTTCAGTGAAGAAATAAACTCTTGTACCATCACCTCTAACATAAAAATTCTCCTCTAATAATCTATTCTTCTTGAATCTCACTTGTGCTAAATCGTATCTACCATAATCTCTAAACAAGATATGTCCACCCGGTTTCATCATTTTGAGTAGATTAGCAACACCATGTTTCCATTGATCCGGACTTAATGCTGAAAACACGAAAACCATAACTGCAATATCAATTGAATGTGGCTCAACATTCTCAGGAAGGTTCAAATCAGGATTGGCTAAATCCCACACAGATGCATTCACAATATGCTTGTTTGGTTCATACATTTCATTAGACTTGACTAAATCAATAGCCACTTTTGAATAATCACATCCAAATAGTTTCAATTTAGGGTTTTCATTCTGTTTTAAGATAGGAAACAGCGTATTTCCTGGTCCACAACCAATCTCAATTATGCTTTTAGCTCCAGCATCTACTTTTGTGGCTTCATATAGAGATGGGAACTCAATCTGTAACCATTTTCTGTCTTTAAAGAAATTCTCCCTGTTGTTCTTATAAAATATATCCCAATATTTAGCTGGCTTTTCATTGAATAGCTTCTTATCAAATTCCGAAACAGGACTCTCATGCTGTTTTTGGATCTTTTCATGAAAGTCATTTAGCTGTTCTTCATCCCACTCAACATTGTCCCTATATAAAAGAAGAAAATACAATTTGAAATGTTAGTAATTGAAGGTCAGTAAAAGAGATTAAAAAAACTGCACCAGTTTCGTAAAACATACCATGCGTTGAAATTAAACACTTCATTCTCATCAGTTAGATATCTTTGTCCGAAATCAAAAGGTGAATCTCTTCCCAGTCTTGACTCAAGAGCTGGCTTCGTATCCTGGGATGTCTCTATATTCGTGCTCATCTGATATATTTATATCTCTGCAAACTGCTCAGTTTCTATAAACTTTATCACTATTTATTTCAAAGAGTAGAGGATACTTGTTAACCTCCAACGATACTCCGTATATAAGTTGTAAATCTGAAAATTTAACTCAGATGTTGGAAAAAAAAAAAAAAAATTAAAAAAAAGAAAAGAAAAAAAAAAAACCGCTTTACTTCACGGCTGTGTAAACCGTTTATTTTTTAATTAATCAAACACATCTCTGCACGAGAGCGTTCCCCAATAATCGCCTAATTAGGAAATTTCATTAGAACAGCCATTTATTTTTGACTATTTTTCAGATTTGACCATCCCTTTGTATCCTGCTCGTACTTGAACTGATTTGATTCCCTTATCCAATAATTTTCTTTTGACAAGATTGTTCTTTTCAAATCAGATCTATTAAGATGTGTATTAATGCTGTGTCGAAGTTAAAAAGTACATTTTTTCAGGCAAGATTACACAATCGAATAAAACCACTAGCAAGATAGGCTTGATAATTGAAATAAAGTATTACAAATTTTTTGAATGAAAAGATTCACAGGCCAGAGATTTAGCAAAGATATAGATTTTTTTGAATCTGAAAAGGTGCTCGATCTGGGCATTGATGTCCCGCTACCTCCTACAGAGGAACAAAAAATCCATCCATCGGTAATCAAGGATTTTAAAAGAAGGTCTGGAAGTTTCAACTCGCTTATTGGCTCCAGTGGTGCTAGAAGAGTGCAGTCATTCTCAGAGCTCGATTTTAAACCTCCAAAGTTTCCGTTCAGTACCGCTCCGAATGAGAAACAGCAGAAAAGATTCACAAGTTACGAATATCGTAAGTTACCACCTTTGAACAGACCAGTCTCCTCTGGTTCAAGAGCCGTTGTCTCGCATCAAAATGAACCACAGCCTAGAAACGATAGTAGTAGAAATGCTTCAAATCTATTTCGTGGTTTTAACAAGATTTCCAAAAAAGTTTTTGCAGCAAGAAACAACGATGAGCCAGAAAATTTGAACCATATGAGTGATCCACCGATTGTTGCCAAGCATAAGAATGATCCGTTACCAGTCTTGAGACATTCTGATGCCCAATTGAGTGATAATAATTGTGATACTATCCCTCCAGCTTTTGCAAACACCCACTCTATTCAAAACAAACCGCAATATGCCATCTTTACTGAAAATTCACCAACACCGTTGACAAACGACAGATTGTACGAGCCTGAAAAGTTCAATCACTCACGTAAAGTTTCCAGTACTAGTATGGCCAGCAGTGTGTATTCCACAGACTTGCCTGAGCCAAAATTTTCTGAAGACTTGTCACCAATTACCTCACTCATTGAAAGTTACATGGTTTTAAACGATAGTGAAACATCGTTATCAACTAAAACAAATGAACAATCTGAACAAGATGATGCAAAGACGACATACACCAAAAGTGTTTCTCTGAATGAAGACAACACTCAAAATTCTCCACAATCTTCAACCACCACAGATGATAAAAGTTCTTTGTTTTCGTATGAATCAAGTAATTTTTCTTCAGAATCACCATCAAAACAATTCAGTTCGATAAAACTCCCATTCACTGCTGTTTCAAAGCCGTTGCCAAATTTACCAATTGAATCTACCAATCAATTCATTGTTAGAAATTACAAAAGTGATTTCAAGGTGAAAACTAAAGACACAAATAAACAAGAACCACTTAAATGGTCAGCAATTGGTGAAAATCAGCTTTCAAACACTGACAGACGTTACGAGGAAAAATGCGTGATTCCTAAAGATACTTCAGTGTTTACTAGAACTGCAACTATAATCACTAAAAAGACATTTGGAAACATTCCTGTCTTGGATCCAAGAAAAGATACTATTGAAGAAAAGCAAAGAACTGCATCTTTACAATACTTGGAAAAAGTTGGAATAGAGCCTTTTATGCTGAGTGGTTATCAAGAAGCTAATACTTTGAAAATCGTTAACGCTTGAGTTGAGCGCTTTATGCGACTTTACCACTTCTTGGGTTTACAATTGTAATACCCTTGAATTATTCTTTTTACGTGATTTGGTTTTTATGGATAGGATAGGATAAATTTGGAAGTCTTATCCTATATAGTGGTGTATTTTTATTGGTTGTGCTACAAATAGCGCTTTTTTTTGTAAGTTTCTGTTTTTGGTTGTGGTTTTCACTTCGTTTTCTTATGTTCTTTTTTTTGTTTTAATTTTATAACTTTATATTCTTCTATAAAACTACACCTTTTCTTTTTATCCTTGGTGTGATACTTTTTATTTTCATTATTAATCTATATAGTAAAGTCCCTTTTCACACACAATCATTGCATAAATAACTATTTACGCTGAATCATCTTATTCAAATCAGCATTTCTTAAAAGCTCATTAAGGTCAATGTTTAACAGAGACCGAAGTGTACCAGTTCAAACTGTCTAACAATTGAACTTTTCATTTTTATCTGAAATTCAACTACACAACTGACCAGCAAAACACCCAATCTAATCTCATGTTGTAAAACTATTCATTCCTAGCCTAGCAGCTTTGAATCTACTAACTTTGACTTCTTCAATTGGCTCAATTTCTTTTTCTTTATCTGATTTTGTATAACCTTTATTATATTGATGAATCATTTTGCTTCTTAACTTTGTATAGTCCAAAGAAACCGCAGAACTCAACATCTGATCATCTAAAGATATGTCCAACTCATCTGCCGGTATTTCATTCTCTTGTAAAATTTCCTCTATTGAATGCTCAACCACTTGGTCAGCTAAAACTGCGCTCGATTTGTCTCCTTCGTCTCCAATGTCATCTGCATCTGCATCGGCTTGCTCTTGAACTGATTCGCCAGAACCTATATTTTTCTCAACCATAGCATTATGTTCTTCAAAATCTTTCAGGTTTTCAATTACCTGCCCTTCAGTTTCAATGTCATCATCGTACAAACCTAAGACATATGCCTTTGCCATAGTATCCATATCTTCTTGCAATGATTGGTAATCAAGCGATGTGTTCAACGCCTCAATTCTTGATTTCTCAGCTGTATCAACAACTATCTGGTCTAGATCAATAGGTTCAGGTCTTTTTTGAGTGAACAAATCAGCTGGAATCTCTGTTCTTCCATAATCATCAGTTTCATCACCAAAATTCTCCTCAATTAACTGTTCGTTCTCATCATTAACATCAACATTTGAAATTTCATCTCTAATGGTTTCAAAATCGTCATCATGATATTCTGGATTTGCAACCAATGGATTAACTTCTTTTGGAACAACAATAGGAGTCGACTTGGTATGCTTGATAGCTTTTTTAGGGGCAAGAGATTTGAAATTGCTTTTAAAAATGGAACTCTTTGAAGATAATTCAGAATTCTGATTAGAGTCAGACTTGACATTATTCAACACCTTAAGATCTTTCTCAATTATGTCACCAACACTACTTAAACTTTCACTATTGTTCTTAATGGATGATTTTTCCTGTTTTGGTGATTCGTTAGAAGTCTTTTTCAAAAGACCCTTTTTGTTTGCCAATACACCACATTTGAACCTGGACACAGGTTTCTTACTTATTTTGATTAAATCATCACCTAAAGTGTTCTTCGAGATAACTGACCCATGAGATTCAGAGATGATTGGTTTCAATGGACTTTTAGGCTTAAGGTTAACATTAGGTGGCTGTGGAACTGATATGATTCTTTCAACAACATCGTTCATCACCACCTCTGCGTTATCATTCTCTGGAACAACATCATCGGATGTAGAATTTGAAAAGTTATCAGTGAAACTTTGTGTTTGTCTTTGCATCTTGAACTGTGATACTTTTGTCTGGTGGTTGTTATCATATTCTGACTTTCGAAGATCGTCCCATATGTTCTCAACCTCTTTCACTTGATTAGTCTCTGAAAAGGCAACTGACTTTTTCTTTTTCTTTGAATCTTTCTTAGAGTCTACAGATTCTTTGGTTTTAGTTTCTGGAGCTACAGCTCTTTCTTTATCAGTTGATTTCTCTGCAGACTGAAGTTTTTGTTTGCGGAAATCTTGAATCTGTTTCCAAAATAAATCTTTTGCAGTGGCAGGAACCAAATCTGGCTTTGTACTTTTCTTTGCCGAAGGTTTATGAGTATTGTTGCTAGTGTCTTCCTCATCTTCCTCGTCTTCATCATCATCAACATCATCATCATCTTCCTCGTCTTCATCATCTTCATCACCTGCAAA
Source organism: Ogataea sonorensis (assembly GCA_037951595.1). Classification (NCBI taxonomy): domain Eukaryota; kingdom Fungi; phylum Ascomycota; class Pichiomycetes; order Pichiales; family Pichiaceae; genus Ogataea; species Ogataea sonorensis. The sequence continues at coordinate 1,976,283 of JBANDG010000003.1, read as the reverse complement.
TTCCCATTCTTCGTCATCTGCAAATTCTGGGTATTCAGTATCTGTTTCTTCATCATCAAGAACATCATCTGCAAGTAATTCAAGAGTCAACAGATCTTCTGGATCAATAGCGGGTTTATATGGAATTTTCTTATCATTTTCAGATTCTTGGGGCTCATTTTCAGCTTGAGTCTGCTTGTCATCTTGAGTCTGATTCACATCTTGATTTCTCACCGGATCATGCCTTTTCACATCGCTTTTCTCGGTTTTTATTTCAACAAGTTTAGGTTCTTCTTTTTGGGGAAGTAGTTCAGCGAGTCCCATATCCTCGAGTAACTCTGTTATTTGATCTTCCTCCACTTCTTCATCTCCATTTGTTGATTCAACACTTTTGTCACTAGTTCCATTGTTGATATTAAAAGTCTCTCTCAAAGAGCCCCCTATGATATTTCCATCGTCATCTATCTCTTCTCTGACCATGAATACACTGTCATTTGCGGGTTCGGAGACATTACTCACAGATTGTGATTTATTAGAAGATGTACTATTATTGACATTTTTCATTTGTTTATTACCAGACTGCTTACTTTGATTGCCTGAAGCTTTGTCATCTTGAACAATATTTGAGTTTTGTTTAATCGATTCATCTTTCTTTTGTAAAAGTTTCTCCGCTTTCTGATGTTCCTTTGATTTTTCAATCTTGTTTCCACTTTCTTTATGTGCTGGGGCATTCGCAGGGTTTAAATCAGAGGTTGGATCAACATTGTCACCAGAAATAGACTTGAAAGGCTGACTAGAGTCTTCAAAAGGTTTCATCTGCCTTGAAATCACATTCCCATCATCATCCAACTCTTCTCTGATTTCCATCACCGGAAGTCCATCATCATTGTTGAGAGACTCTCCGCCAGCATGGTTACTGTTAGACGACCTGTTTTTGGACTCACCACGATCAAGATGGTTTAAATTCTTTAGGGTCTCAAAAAGATCAACCAGTTTGCTCTTTGCCTGCTGTCTCTCACTGATATCTTTACTTAAAGTTTCGATATTTGATGTAATTGATTTTAGCTTTTGTTCAAAAAATTCAATCTCCTTGGCGTATTCTTTATTAAATATATCATTGTTTCCTTCTAGTTCGACTAACTTTTCCTCTTTGAACTTTTTAGTTAGTGCAATATAAGTTGAAAGGTGGTGAGCTTCAAATTCAAATAGCTGCTTAGTAGCTATCAAATTCTCGATTATTGAATCTATGACTGACAGCTCTTTCTCCATTTTTATCTGTAATCACACGCTACACCTTTGATGATCTGAAACGTAAAGATCTAAATGTGTCAAATTGACATATGTCTTCCCGGTAAACTTATACACCTTGATTTAACTGTACTTTTAAAACAATCAAGATAATTTTTTTCTCCTTTTCCGAAATTTTTTTTTTTTCTTTTTTCGCCTAAGAATTTATTTCAAGATGCACTCATTAAAACCGAGACCTATAAAATCTTTCATTACTAATAAGAATCTTTTGAAATACAGCTGAAATATACATCTGATAAAATTAATATACAGAAACCAAGAGGTTAAATTTTCTTGTTACTAGATCCTAACACACGATAATATAGTAAGCAAACATGCCACCATACGCACAGGTTGTTATTGGTCCTCCAGGTGCAGGTAAATCGACATACTGTCTTGGTATGAATCAATTTTTAAATTCTATTGGAAGAAACTCACTAATCATAAATCTTGATCCAGCAAATGACCGACTACCTTATACGTGCAGTGTGGATATCAGAGATTTTGTCACATTAGAAGAGATAATGAGCGACGAGAACCTAGCATTAGGACCAAATGGAGGATTGATATACTGTTTAGAAGTCTTTGAAGAGAGTTTACAGTTTTTCATTGACAAGATCAAAGACTTATTAACTGTTAGCTTAGATGGCCAATCTACGTATATTTTGTTTGATTGTCCCGGACAGATAGAGTTGTTTACGAATAATCCAATTTTTACAAAAATTTTCTCAAGATTGATGCATGAGCTCGATTTCAGATTTTGTGTTGTGTCGTTGATCGACTCTATCAACTTAACTATACCTTCTCAGTACATTTCTTCACTATTACTTACTTTGAGGGCAATGCTTCAGTTGGATTTGCCTCAGGTGAATGTTATTTCTAAAATAGATTTACTGAAACAATACGTTGAAAATGATGAGGCGAGTGTTGCAGAAAGAAAGAAACGAGGCGAGGATGTTGGCGAATTCAAAGGAGGATTACCGTTCAATTTACAATATTATACCGAGGTGCAAGATTTGCATTATTTAATACCATATTTGCGTACTGAGAATAATCAAAGTAGGTCAAACACATTTTTCAATGAAAAATACGAACGACTAACATCATTGATTGCAGATTTGATTGAAGATTTCTCATTGATTCAATTTCATGTATTGTCCATCGAAGACAAGATTTCAATGATTAATTTGTTGTCGGTTATAGATAAATCTAATGGATACTGTTTTGGAACCAACGAGCTAGGTGGTGACTCAATTTGGTCAGATGCAATTAGACAATCTTCATTGGGATTTGTGGAAGATATTGACATTCAAGAAAGGTGGATTGATGGTAAAGAGGAGTGGGATAAGCTAGAGGAAGAAAAGAGAGAAGAACTAGTTGAATATTATAAACAGATGGATAAACCTCTTGACGAGGAGACCGAATGGGAAGAATCTTTACGTGAGTGGGAGAACAAAAACAAGAAAAGTGTTGTTAGATAATCCATCATTTGAAATTTATAGAAGTAATGAAGCGATGTCAAGTGAAAAACCCAGGTTTAGTTCAACTTGGTTATTTGATGTAGTGAGTAGAAAAGAGTAAAGAAGAGTTGATTAAATAGAAACGTGTCAAAAAGAAATTTTTGGGTATATAATGCAAAAAGGAAATTATTCTCAGCTCAATTGTGTTAACGACGGCAAACAAACGTAGTTCGGTAGGCTAGGAGCACAAGCATTGGAACTAATCCTTAGCTAATGAAAAAGTGTAAGATAGATATATATATATATATATATACTGTATAATCATCAGTATATAACTCTAAGACCGAGTAAAATCAACTGATAGCAGCTTGTTCACTATCTTGAAGTAACTTTTCGAGCACTGCCGAATTTTCAGCTGGGTTCTGCTCTAGGTATTGTTTCAAACCATTAGCGACTTCTGCTATCTTGCTATTGATACTAGGCAAAAGTCTTTTGGTTTCTTCTTTGATCTTGACTGTGTTCTTCAAGGTGTAAGCTAGTTCTTCGTTTTCCGGGTCAGAAGCTAGCTGAACATTGTAATTTGTAATAGTATCTTCAATCTCTTCAAGCTCTTGCTGATACAAAGATTTCTCTTTCAAGAGTCTTTGTAAAGCACTGGTTTTAATTTGCAACTGTGTTGGTGCCATTTTTTTTCTAAACCGCTTATAAACTGCTCTCTATCAAGTTCGGATCTTATAACCTTAATTATGGATTGAAACTCATTGTAAGCACTCTCTTTAGAGTTGGTTTCTTTAACTGATAATCGACATTGATCTTGATCCATAATTAGTTCCTGTGACACTAAATCTTAAAATGAAAACAAAAACAAAAAAAATAAAAGATGACATAATAAATTATATAAGCATTAATTGTAACGGTTTAATTATGTAATATATTGTATAATGCTTTACAGGACAAATTACATAATGCTTTTTTTTTTTTTTTTTTGGGGGTGTAAACAATAAGGGGTGCCGGCCAAGATTGTGGACCGAGGGTGAGAAAAAGAAAGAGGAAGAGGATGAGGATGAGGATGAGAAGTAAGACAAGGGAAGGGGGTGAGAAGGGGTTGCTGGATGAGTCTCTGTCATCCTGTGACACTAATGGCAAGCGAGTGCAAACAGTCTTCAGTATCTATCAAACTGAAGACAGATACGGGTGGCATGCCCTGTCTATAGTCAGTCAGCAACAAATTAGAGACATAAAACACACAAGCCAACATGCCAGCAAACAGAGACTCAAACCGACAAACGGGAAAATTACTGGTAACTTTATAAACCCGTTAGCCCTTTTGCACAAAAGTATTCACGCAAAATGAGTGTATATACAAGGGTATCAAGTGTTACAGTGCACTAACAATAGATAGACATGCACACACTATGTGAATCACGAATCCACACACTACCTGAAATGTGACGTATGTAAGCATGAAATTTCAGACACCAACGACTTGCTATTTGGAAAGAATCTATTGGCGATTTTCGTTGATAGCTTATCTCATCTCTCTGCAATGTGATGTTTGTTGGCTGTGTCTCACCTCCTTCCTATCAGCCTGCCCGATTAAGCACGATGCACCAAACAGCACGACAATCTCAGAGAGTCGGCTATCGGTGAAAATATCGCGGATGCCTCCCCAGCCACACGCGTTTTTTTCACTTCAACCACACTAGCCTCATTGCGGGCTCTAAAATGTTCTTGTTACACAACACAGACAGGCCGACAGACATTGACCGATGCTGAGTTGGCTTGGTTTTGCCTGGTCCAGGACACAGTTAAGTCATGATCACATAGGAGTAAAATACGGTACAAAAGACACAAAATAGACATACAAGCTGGTATCGGTAAATACATCTAATTGAGAAAGAAAGAATCTGAGCCAAACGTTTTTTCAAAACGAAGTCTTTAAAAGACAGACAAACGCCTGGAAAAACACTCATCGTTTCAGCCTTGATATGGGTGTAACCCAAGACGCTACAACGTTACAAACAAAAAAAAAAAAGTGATGATAGCGAGTCTTGATTGCAAATTCTTAAGAAACTCTCAAATGACTGGCTATTCACAACTGGCAAATGTGGATAAAAGTAAACGAGATTGCAATGTAACTTTCCAGTTTAGTATTACTTTCAAGCCATGCTCGCTGTTTTAGTATCCTTAAAGCACGAAAAATGCTTTCTTTAGTTGTTTTCAAAACATGGCTGTTACTCAGAGAAGTTTTAATAAACAACCCAAACCCAAGTTAGGCAGGTGCTCTGCTTCATCGAGTATTTGAAAGGGCAACAAATACGTCTTCTGTGGCTGGTGAGGTGACAGGCCGCGACCGGCAAACTTTTTTACTTTTCATACAGTTTGGCCGTCTCTGGGCACACAACCAGGAACAAATATTTGTATATGCTTGCATAAAAAAATCAAACAGCCGTTGACCGACATTTAGGAGTTAACAACGGTACAAACAACGGTACACCACGATCGGTTTATACACTGATCTCAAGTGATGTTCTTTCACTTAGATATGAGCGAGTCCCTTGACAAGAAGGATCAAGCTCGTATATGAGTAAATGTTTAAGGTGACTCTCGAATGTGTAGTTGTAAATAACAAGCGGGATAAAGTTTCTAAATACGCTCAAATTGAGCCAATAAAGTATAATCAGATTAGTCTTCTTACGCCTTATCAATCGCTTTAGACTGGTTGGCAATTTGAGTGATAATTAATCAACAATTCTAAACGAGGTTGAATATCGCATACCAGATGTATGGCTTTAACGTTGCGATTTCTTAGTTTTTACTATACGGTGAAGTGGGTGTTTATACGAGCTATTGTGGATTACTCACCGGCTGAAATAAAGCTCGATAACTGCTTATCCACCACACTTTTATGCATACCGTGCAAGTGATTCTATCATATACCACCAACACCTAAATAAACTCTCAAAAGAGTATGCATCACTCTGCTACTTGCACTTGATACTGGTACAAAACCATACATGTCAGTCTAGTCCAGCCCAGCCCAGCACTATTTTTTTTACCGCTAATTTAGCTTTTCTTTTCTTTTTTTTTCATTCTACTTTATTTTTATTTTGGCTTGTTTATTTACTTTATTTTTCATCGCCTTGACTATTTACACAAAACGGTTTTTCATGGTTCATGCTTGGTGAATCTGAGCCATTTAATTAGGTTTATTCCGATCTCTTTGTTTGATATTTTAGTATGCATTTGTTTAATATTCATGATTGATATAAAAATATCAATAATTCCTGTTACCAATCAATACTTCAAAATGACATCTATTCAACTTGACTATAATTTATTTTCTTTTTTTTTCTTTCTTTTCTTTAACTATCAGTGCTTAACTTCAATTTTGAAAACTCAACTTCAACTTAAATTGTCACAAATTTAAAATCGGTTCACCCAGTTTTTCGTTTAACAAGTTTAACCAAAAATGAGTGACAAAGTTGAAACAGAAAGTGTTGATTCGTCAATCTCGCATAACGACGTTATGCAATATAACCCTGATAATGAGGGTCAAAACAATAATGAAATCTTATCACAACATCTTTCTCACATTTTGAGCACTCCTCAAGGTGTGGAAAGAATTGAGTCTTTAGCCAGAGTCTTATCAACCAAGACTAAAGCTGAGTTGGAAAGATTCGAAATTAACAAGGAAGATTTCGACTTGCAATTGTTATTAAAATATTTACGTGAAAAGTCTGCCGCTTCAGGTATCGAATCAGCTCATTCAGGTTTAGCCTTCAAAGACTTGACTTGTTGGGGTGTGGATGCTTCCGCTGCTTTTGGCCCATCAGTTTCTGAAATGCTAAGAGACTTTTTCCACTGGCCCGTTAAATTGTTCAAAAAAGATTCTACTCCACAAAGAAGAATTATCAGAGACTTTATTGGTATTATTGAACCAGGTGAATTAGTTTTGGCTTTAGGTAAACCTGGTGCTGGTTGTTCTTCTTTATTGAAGAGTTGTGCTGGTGAAATTGAAAATTTCACTAAAGTCGAAGGTGAATTCTCTTATGATGGTTTATCTCAAGAGGAAATGATGGAAAAGTTCAAAGGTATGTCTCTCTCTTTTTTTTTTTTATTTTTATTTTTTACAGCTTTATTAAACATTAGATTACTAACAAATGATTTCTCAATTTCTCTTCCCTTATATTATTTTAGGTTACATTATCTACAACCCTGAATTGGACTTCCATTTCCCACACATTACTGTCAAAGAAACTGTTGAATTTGCTTTGAGAACTAAAACTCCAAGAACTAGAATTGACAATTTAACCAGACCGGAATATGTTGATAACATGTTACGTTTATGGACAACAGTTTTTGGTTTAACTCATACTTACTCTACAAAAGTTGGTAATGATTTCGTTAGAGGTGTTTCTGGTGGTGAAAGAAAAAGAGTTTCAATTGTTGAAGCTTTAGCTATGGATGCTTCAGTTTACTGTTTCGATAACGCTACCAGAGGTTTAGATGCTTCTACTGCTTTAGAGTTCACTCAATGTTTGAGAACTGCTACTAATATGTTGAATTGTTCTGCTATTGTTGCCATTTATCAAGCTGGTCAAAATATTTACGAATTATTCGATAAAGTTACAGTCTTGTACAAAGGTAGACAAATTTATTTTGGTCCTGCTGATCAAGGTGTCGCTTACTTCCACGATATGGGTTTCCATAAACCTGATAGAATGACAGCTCCTGAATTTTTAACAGCTGTTACTTCACCAAGTTCCAGAATTGTTAGACCTGGTTTTGAATCTAAAGTTCCTCAGACTTCTGAAGAATTTGAACAATATTGGTTGAATTCTCCACAATATCAACAATTGTTGAATCAGTATGATGAATATACTCGTATCCACAATGCTGAAGAGACAAGACAAAGATTGGAATTTGCTACTTCTCAAAGAAAACAAAGTTTAGCAAGACAACATTCTCAGTTTGTCATCAACTATTTTGCTCAAGTTTATTATTTAATGATTAGAGGTTTCCAAAGAACTAAAGGTGATATCACTTATACTCTTGTTTACTTGTCTTCTTTCGTTACAAAAGGTTTTGTTGTCGGTTCTATGTATTACCATATCCCATCTCATACTGATGGTGCTTATTCGCGTGGTGGTATATTGTTTTATTGTTTGTTGTTTTGTGGTTTAACGTCATTGGCTGAAATTTCGAATTCTTTCCATAATAGACCTATTTTGGTGAAGCAAAAGAGTTATTCGATGTATCATTTATCTGCTGAAGCTTTGCAAGAAATTATTACTGAAATTCCAACCAAATTAGTCGCTGTTCTTATCTTGTGTTTTACTGCTTACTTTATGCCAAGTTTGAAACGTGATGCCGGTTCTTTCTTTATGTTTTTCTTGTTCTTGTTTACAATTCAACAATGTATGTCATTTACTTTCAAATTGGTTGCTACTTTAACTAAAGATGGTACCACTGCTCATGCTTTTGGTGGTTTATGGATTTTGATTCTTTGTATCTATGCTGGTTTTGTTTTACCATTACCAAAGATGCATCATTGGATTAAATGGATTCACTTTTTAAATCCAATGTTTTATTGTTACAATTCTTTGATTGGTAATGAATTCCATGGTAGAATTATGGAATGTTCTTTATTAGTCCCATCGGGTCCTGGTTATGAAAATACTTCTTTAGCAAATCAAATTTGTAGTTTGCCTGGTGCTATTGCAGGTAATGATTGGGTTTCAGGTGATGCTTACATTGCCCGTAAATTTGATTTCTATTGGCACAATGTTTGGAAATACTGGGGTATTAATGTTTGTTGGACTGCCGGTTTCATCGCTGTTAATGTCTTCTTGACAGAATATGTTAAGAATGTTGAAGGTGGTGGTGATTTATTACTATTCAAAAGAGGTTCAATGCCTGAAGCTCAAAAGGATGGTGACGAAGATTGGGATGGTAAAGTTGCTTCAAGAGAAGAAATGATGGTCACTTTGAATGGTCCTGATGCAGATCTTGAAAAGATTATTGCTGAAGCTGATGTTTTTTCATGGCAACATTTGGATTACACTATTCCATACGAAGGTAAGACTAGACAACTTTTGTGTGATATTCAAGGTTATGTTGCTCCTGGTACAATGACTGCTCTTATGGGTGAATCTGGTGCTGGTAAGACTACTTTATTGAATGTTTTAGCTCAACGTATTGATTTTGGTGTCATTACTGGTGATATGCTTGTTAATGGTAGACCTTTAGATTCATCTTTCAAGAGAAGAACCGGTTATGTCCAACAACAAGATTTGCATATGTCTGAATTTTCTGTTAGAGAATCATTAAGATTCTCAGCTGATTTGAGACAACCAAAAGATGTTCCACAATCTGAAAAGTATGAATATGTTGAAAAGATTATTAAATTGCTTGGTATGGAGAAATATGCTGAAGCAATGGTTGGTAAAATTGGTAGAGGTTTGAATGTTGAACAAAGAAAGAAATTATCCATTGCTACTGAACTTGTTGCTAAACCAACTTTATTATTATTCTTGGATGAACCAACTTCAGGTTTAGATTCTGAATCTTCATGGTCTATTGTTCAATTCTTAAGAGCTTTAGCAGATTCTGGTCAAGCCATCTTATGTACTATTCATCAACCTTCAGCTACTTTGTTTGAAGTTTTCGACAGATTATTGCTTTTGAAAAAAGGTGGTCAAACTGTTTACTTTGGTGATATTGGTGAAAACTCTTCTGTTATGACTGATTATTTCTACAGAAATTCTGGTGTTAAATGTGGTAAATCTGAAAACCCTGCTGAATATATTTTGAATTGTATCGGTGCTGGTGCAACTGCTTCAACTAGTATCGACTGGCATCAAACATGGAAGGATTCTCCAGAATGTGCTGCTGTTACTAACTATATCAATTACTTACATGCTGAATTACCAAAGAGACCTATCAATACTAGTGTTGGTGATTTATCTGCTACTTTTGCTACAACTTACGATAGACAATTATGGTTTGTGTTAAAGAGAACTTATGTTCAATTTTGGAGATCTCCAGTTTATTTAAGAGCTAAGTTCTTTGAATGTGTTGTTTGTGCCTTATTTGTTGGTTTCTCTTACGTTGGTTTTGATCATACTGTTGCAGGTGCTGAAGGTGCTTTCTCATCTATTTTCATGTTATTATTGATTTCTTTAGCTATGATTAATCAAGCCCACGTTTTTGCTCATGCTACTAGAGACTTGTTTGAAGTCAGAGAAGCTTTATCAAATACTTTCCATTGGTCTACATTGTTGTTATCACATACTTTCCTTGAAATTTTCTGGTCCTCAATTTGTGAATTCATTTGTTATGTTTGTTACTACTTCCCAGCGCAATATTCAGGTACTGCTCAACATGCTGGTTTCTTCTTCTTCATTTACGTTTTAGTTTTCCCAATTTACTTCATTACTTATGGTTTAGCTGTCTTATATTTCTCTCCTGATGTTCCATCTGCTTCCATGATTAACTCAAACTTGTTTGCTACTATCATGTTATTCTGTGGTATTTTGAATCCAAAGAAATACTCACCAGGTTTCTGGAGTTTTATGTATACTGCTTCTCCTTTCACTTATTTTGTTCAAGCTTTTGTTGCTCCATTAGTTCATGACAGAAAATTAGAATGTGCATTTGATGAGTATAACATTATGGATCCACCAAGCGGCGAAACATGTGGTTCATATTTGGAACAATATATCACTGATAATGGTGGTTACGTTGCTAATCCTGATGAAGACATTCAATGTAAATATTGTCCTTACACCATGCAATCTGATGTTGTGCTACAATTTGATATTAAATGGAGTTACCATTGGAGAGATTTTGGTATTGTCTGGATCTACATTATTTTCAACTTCTTTGCTATGTTAGGTGGTTATTGGATCTTCAGAGTTAAGAAATTTAGTCTCAGCAGCGCTTTGAATTTGAAGAAGTTCTTTGAAAAGCCTGTCAAAGTTAGACATGAAAAGGATACCACTATCTTTGCCTCAAAGAAAGGTGATAACGACATTTTAGTTCCAAAGAAGAAGGAATAAATACAAACTTCTTATTAAGAATTTTATTATTTTGATATCCTTTTGAAAGCTTTCTTTCATTTTTTTTTCTTCTACGTTAGAAACTTTCTATTTTATTCAGTTTCTCCGAAACTTTATTTATTTACTTGCATTTTAAATTTCTGTTTTATATAGCAATTTTCATTCTATCTTTTTATATTTTCAAACTTATATATCTTAAACTCTATATTCTGTTGCTTTCTTTTGTCGATTCTTTTAAAATCTCAATGCTATAAAGAAATATACACTGTTATTTATTACCCCAAGGAAAGACTGAAAATAAACTAAATCAGCGCGGCTTGGATACACATCAGTGCGCTTTTGCGGCGTTTCTAAAATTTTCAAAAATTAGATAGAAGTTTAAAAAATAATCAGCTATCAAACGACCTTAAATACCATGTAAATCAGCCTCCAACACTGGACCAACTGATAGTTATTGTCTAAAAAGCTATCATCATTACATAAAATATGTCGGTGATTACCAAGAGAGCTTTTAACGCTGTTAGGTGGTTTTCTGGGACTCATCAATCATTACTTGTAAATAGAAGATGTCTGCATCTCAGTGCGAGAATAACGAAAAGACAGTTTGATAATATTAGAAAGGTTGCCCAATATACAAGTTGCAGACGAATTTCGACATTGAACACTGATTCCGCCACCGAGAAAAAGCAAAATCAAGTTCAGGAATCTAAGTTTTGTAGCAGTTGTGGTTTCAGTCTTCAGAAGGAAGATCCAACTGCTCCTGGCTACTATAAAGAACGATCAAGTGAAACGAAAAGCAGCAAACAAGAAGTTGAAGATGATGAAAAGTTGAAAAAGTCTAGAGAAGATATATTGTATAGACAACTCCAGGAGTTAGAAGGTGCTGCTCCTTTATATTCGGATCATCGTAAGATCAAAAAAATAGAGGAAGTCTTTAATGAAAACGACCTCAAATGTCTTAGATGTATGAATGCTTTACACCATCATGTTTTCGATCCAGAGAGCCACAAATTTGTCACAGTTGGAGAAGTTATGAAAGATATACCCAAAGATGCAACTATTGTGTATGTGTTATCAGCACTTGATTTCCCAGCTTCACTCAGCAAGGAAGTGCTAGAAGGTAGAGATCCAAAATCTGTGTATTTTGTTATAAACAAGATGGATGCCTTTTATAGTCATACCGCCACTTTGGATAAACTTGGAAGCGGTTATTTCAAGGATATCTTGCAAAAAACAGTTGGTGCAGATCCAAAGAAAGTGTTCACTGTTGCATCTAAGTTTGCATGGAATACCGAACAACTTTTACATGCATTACCAGGAAAATCGCTTTACTTTGTTGGGGAAGTCAATACAGGTAAAAGTGCGCTCATAAAATGTCTAATGTATAGAGATGACGGTAGATTGACATTCAAAGGTAAGTACGGACCTAATAGTTCAGATCTACCATGCTTCACCAGATCAACAATGAAATTTCGTCTGAATAAACACGGAACAGTTCTTATTGATACACCAGGTTATACCTCCAACAGAGGAGGAATTTATAAGTACATAGACCATGATAAGATTGGAACGATTTGCGATGTTGAAAATTTTGCCGATGCTCATCGTGAAAGACGTCGTTATAAGTCCCTTCCTAGATCTATGGGTAAGGCTATATTCAACGGCCAATCTCTTTTAAGTGTTGGAGGAATTTTCTATCTATGTCCTCCACAGGGTACAATTTTGCAGTACTTCAAAGGAATATCTGGTGCATTATTTAGAGTTGCTAATTTATCCAAAGCAGTCAAGATGAGTGAGACAAGAGACAAGTCAGATTTATTCAAGTACGTGGTGACACATTCAGCTGTTGAAAATCTCGTTAGATACGTGATACCTCCGTTCCTTGGTACCGTTGATATTGTTCTCAGAGGTGTTGGATACTTTTCTGTCAAACCTCATGGGGCTTATCAGGAGAAGGAGTTATTCCAAATTTACGTTCCCGAAGGAATAGATGTCTTAATTAGAGAGAACATCTTCTCTTACTTGTATAAGAACCCTTCATGTAAGACTGAAGACGGTAAGTTGGTGCCTAAGGGGGAAATATTCAAATCAGGCAAGTTAGAAGTGAGGAAAGTGCCTTCTTCCAAGGAAATAATAACTAGATTACAACCGGTCCCTATGGACTACACCAATGAACAAGCATTTGAGACAGTTGTGCCAAAATCACTATTTGTCAAATCAAAAAACGTGTCCAAATATCAGGAACAATACCCAAACACATACTGGAAAACTCCTGAATATCGCTAGTTGAAGGAAACCAACTAAAACAAAATCCAACTCTACCAAAAATAGATTTCTGTATATAGAACACATTATATTATCCATTCATTATATATATAAAGCATTATTTACTTTTAACTTCACTTGTAAATGAAAATTGCGAGTATTACCCGGTTTTAAGCTTTTTTTTAATTTTTCTCTCTTTTGAAGTTTTTTGTTGTGTTTTTTTTTTTGCTTGTAAAGTTGTTAAGGGGAAACGCAAGATATGGATCAAATTGTGTATTTTGAAACACATCCAAGAAGTGTAATTATATATATACATATATTCATTTGGTATAATTTGTTTAAACTTAGAACAAAGTACCGATCTGTTGGCTCAACCTCAATTGGCAACTTAAGTGATGATCACCACCGTTAAACCCACTTCGAGCAAGCGCTCTGGTCTCCCAAGCAGGGAACGTGAACAACCAGTTTCATTAAAAGAGTTGATTGAATCTTCCCGTAACTTACCAAAAAGACTGAATGACATCGGCACAATTCATTTGAGTTTGAATGAAATGAAGAGAAAAGCGTATGAGTTGAGAAAGTACAACAAGTCCGAAAAAGATATCAACCCTTATACAAAGGCCCATTATTTACTTGTTGGCAGTGGGATAACAATTGAAGATGTTCAAAATGAGTTAGATTCTATTGATTACAATCAATTTGAAAACTCAGTAGTGAAAAATGCAAGTGTGACTTGTACAATATATCAGAATGTCATTGACAGTTACGTTAATAATCAAAAAGACGAGAACGTTCTTTCTGCGATTGAACAATCTTTGTCAACTGCAGCAAGAGATTTTGACAATTTTGTCAATCAAAAGATAAATATTGATTGGAATCAACGTAAAAATGAGCTGCGTGACTCTTTATCGTCTTTGTTGAAAAAGGGTAAATCTTCGGTCGATTTACTTTCATCTCAACAAAAAAAACACAAATCTCATAAAGATAATATAGAAAATTTACTTACTTGGGGAACCTCAAATACAAACAGTATCTTGTCGTCGAAAAATAGTTTTACTGATGTCAAGACTACAGATAATTCAAAAGCATTAGTCAATCCAAATGTTTCTTACGCATTGAGACAAAAATTTGAACTTTACTCTCAAGCCATATATGAGCTAAATGATGCAAGACAAAATGGAAAGTCATATCCAATAAGCACGGTGTTTACCGATTTATCCAAACACGAATTGAGTACAAAATCTAAACAACTACACGAATCATGGCTAATATTAAGAGATTTTTGTGAAAATGATACAGCGCCTGGCCAATTTCAAGAAAGAAAATTTGCCAAGGGACATTGTGCCGATTCTTTGACCGATTTTGAAGCTCTAAATTTACGTAAAACAATTGTGGATAAAAGTAGAAATTATTTAGAAAATCAATTTTTGGATTATATCAATGAACTATATTTGAAATCAGATAAAGCAAGTACACAAAATATAGCTTCTAATACATCAAAAGTTCAAAATTTCCTAGATGTTACATTAAAAAATAAAAAAAAGGAATGGACTGTACCGAATCTTACTTTCATAAATGGTGTTCCAATATGGGCAATTATATTTTATTTGTTGAGAGCAGGTTGTTTATCAGAAATTGTTCAACTTGTTAACGAACATAATGAATCTTTCCAAAAACTTGAAAGATCATTCCCAACTTGTATTAGAAATTACTGTGAAAGTGGAGAGAGAAAATTATCATCTGAATTACAAGCTAGATTAACAAATGAATTCAATCAATCATTCAAGCACAGTAACAACGATATAGATCCATTCCGTTATGCTACATATAAGATTATAGGGAGATGTGATTTGTCTAAAAAGACATTACCTGATATAACGCTAAGTATTGAGGACTGGCTATGGCTACATTTCTCATTAATCACTGAAAAGACACTAGATGATAGTAACATGGTTTATGAATTATACACATTGAATGAATTCCAGAAAACAATTTTACAATTTGGACCTGATGCGTTCAACGGATCAAACAGTAATCCAATGTACTTACAAGCACTTATATTTGCAGGTTTATACGAAGTTGCAGTCAAGACCCTATACGAGATTAGTGAAATTGAAGCTGTCCACTTGGCTATTGCATTAAACTATTATGGATTATTACGTATTCCATCAAACTCAGAAAATTCATTTAATCAATTACTCCATATTGATTCATCAACCGGTTTTACATCTATTTCATTTGCCAGAATGATTGGTTATTATACAAGAACATTTAAAATTTCAGATCCAAGAGTGGCTGCGGAATATCTATTCTGTATTTGTCTATGTGATGGATTAAAACCAGAATTGAAAGCAGAACAAGTTGAATTAGGACAGAAAGCCATTAGAGAATTAGTTTTAGAAACAAGAGAGTTTGTCTTATTATTGGGTAAAATTGATAAAGAGGGTTTCAGAATCCCAGGTGTTATCGAACAACGTAAAAAACTATTGCATTTAGAAGATGATGAAACTTATCTACATAAAATTGCAGAACAAGCTGCTGTTAAAGCAGAAGAAGAAGGAAGACCATTTGACTGTATCTTATTGTACCAGTTAAGTGAAGAGTATGATACCGTTATGAGTTTGGTGAATAGAGTTTTAGGTGAATTTTTAGTTTCTGTTGACCTGAATACTTCTATAAATGATATTATCGATCAGGATATAATTAAAGGAGAGACCAATATAGCTAAATTAGCTACAAGATTATTGAAGACATACAACAGTTCACCATTGATTTTGTCAAAAGTTTCTTTGAAACAAAGAGAAGTTTTATCATCATTATTGGACATTTTAAAGATCAGAAAAGAATTTTCTTCCACGAAACCTGATTATGCTTCATGCTTAGAATTGATCAAGAATTTGAGATTGATTCCATGTTCTCCAACGATTGAATTAGAAAAAATAAGAAAATTGTCTCAAGAATTCAATGTTTTAGATGAATCAATTGCTAAAAATATACCAAACTTATTGATCATTGAAATGACATGTATTGTTGGTTTATTCCAAGATTTGAGACAAGGATTGAATGATAGCAGTAAGTTGCAATTGAGTAAAATTTCTGATCTTCCTAATGAAGTTAATTACTCAAAAGAGGATAAATTAGGGCAATTGAGACAAATGTCGAGAAATTGTATGATTTATGCTGGTATGCTTCAATACAAGATGTCTAGAGAAATTTATACCATGTTGATAAACTTAGAAATAAGTATGTAGATTAGTACTAGATTTACGTTTGTTTTATTTTTATTTTAATAGAAAAGTTAATCATAAAAACCATTTATTAAAAAGAAAACAAGTTGTAAAGTGAAGAAAAACGATAGTTTTGAAAAGGAAGGAACTAGGAAGCGGTATAATTCAAGTTAGTGCGAGTGAGAATGGGAATGACTATGATCATGACTATGACTATGACTATGATTATGTTCATGTTGATCATCACCATCCTGATCAGGAACACTTTTATCTTTATTTAACCCGTTTATATCACTATGACTATGTTGGTGTTGATGAGAGTCACTGGGTTTTCTATTTGCGGACTTTGATTTTTTTTTATATTTAGGTTGAACTTCATAAGCGTTTGGTGTTGCAAGGGATGGATTTTTCCTGTTTTCATCATCTGAGGAATCGTAATCTGAGTCTGCGTCAGAAGACGAGGAAGACGAAGAAGATGAAGAAGACGAACCTTCTTCTACTTCGTACTCGTCCTCATTCTGAGGATGAAATATACAACAAACTGCGGGATCAGTAAAAGTTATTATTGTAAATTGTTAGTATTAAGAATTTGTTAATTAGAAAAGTGGCAAATTAACTTACTCTTTGATTTTTTCCTGCCGAGATCTTCGTTATCTATTGTATCTTGAGACCAACACACTCTGTTTCTAGTCTTTTTCTTGCCATTTTTCAGAGTATTTGCAGAGTCCGAGTCTGTGTTTGGTGCTCCTACAAGTCTCAAAGTTGGCACATCAGGTATGTTGGGTATCGTCACAGTTTGCGATGACTGTGCTGTAGTTGATTGGTTTCCGGATACCATTTGTAATTTAGATTGACTTGAACTTGATCAAGATTGCTCGATATCTCTTTATTGATAAATAATTAAGCTAGCTTGACTTTGATATCTATCTGTACTTTTATCACTTAGTGAGAGAATCTAATACTGAGTTGAATTAACCAAGAAAAAGTTGTAAATGTGTGTGATGAATCTGATGTTGATTGATGCATGATGACATACTGATGATTAGCTCACATGATATGCAAATTGATGCAAAAGTCAAGTTATTATCAGGTTTGTCATCACTTAGGCATCTTTACACCAGTAAAAATAAGACTTGTAATTGTGGAGTGCAGCGAGACAACGATTTAATTGTTCTATTTGAACTAACTTAACGTTTCAACATTTTATATACTTTGATACCTTGAAACACTACACAAATAATACCATCAAGTTTAATTTCAATGTTTAACTGGTAAACGTTACTAGGACAATGAACGAACAATGCGGTGTT
The DNA here is from genome assembly GCA_037951595.1 of Ogataea sonorensis. Lineage (NCBI taxonomy): Eukaryota > Fungi > Ascomycota > Pichiomycetes > Pichiales > Pichiaceae > Ogataea > Ogataea sonorensis. The sequence goes on along the minus strand of JBANDG010000003.1, from coordinate 1,958,692 downwards.
TCTTAGTTTTTCACCAGCAGATTGTAACCATGATACAATGTCTATAGTGTAAACTACAATTTCAATGTAGATAAACTGATTCTCAGTATAACTATCAACTTTTGAAACTAAAACAAATAAAAATCATAATATTTTTTAAACTTCTTGTTTATTCGACCACGGTCAAAAAAGTAGACTTATATAAAGGATACACACAACATAAAAACGGAAAAAAACAGCTAGTGAAAATCAAACAAAACCAAACAAAAATAAAAGATGTCGGAAACCAAAATAACCAGAAAAAAAATCGGAAAAGAAAAACACACATTCACAAAACAAAGACCTAAATATAAAAAGAGTAGAGACTTATTCAAGTTAATACAAAGCAGAATTAAAACATCTAAACCGGTTCACCTGGAACTTCCACCACTCCAAAAATGAAAACCAATAAAGAAAAAAGAAAAAAAAAAAAATAACAGGAACACAACATAAACTACCAATCAGCCTCAAATAAACAAAACGAAAAATACTGAAAAATAAAAAATTAACAAAGTTTGTCATTCAACTAAACTTTGATAGCTGGGTATAAACTTTCTTTTTCAACCTCATCCTTGCAATCGGAGGTCACATCATCTTTTTGGGAGTTGATGGAATCAACTGCTTTTTTAAGATAAGTTGAAATGGTATCAATCAATTCTTTATGCTTATAAAAATCAACAACTTGTAATTCCTTTTCAAATTCATCATAATCTGAGTCAGATTGATCGTAGTAACTTGAGTAATCTTTATCATCATCATCATCATCATCAGAAGACAAATTGATGGATTCAAATTTATCAATCAACTGAGATTCTGAAGTCTTTTGGTTATTACCAATATTTAATTTTTTAATGTAATCACTTGTATCCATTAATCTTGAGTTAAATTGAGGATAATTATTAGTTGAAGATGACAATGAAGGAATTGCTGAGTTATTTGAAGTTGATGGTAAGATTGGATATAAACTTGAATTTGAGTTCATATTAACATAATTGAATGAATTAGTAGGTTTAATTTGTTGATTAATACTACCATTTTCAAAATTCATTGAGGATGAAATTTGATTGAAAAATGATGAAGCATCCAACAAATCTTGTTGATTGTTAAAACCGGCAAATTTATTATTTGTTGTATTGCTTTGTTGTAGTGGAGGTAAAGAAAATTCATTCGAGGATGGTTGATTGAAATTGATGTTGTTGTTGTTATTATTATTGATATTACTTGTATTATTAATTGAATTTGATGAAGATGTAATTGGTAAACTAATCAGAGAGTCTAATGAATTCAATTTGTTTGCAATATCCAAATTATAATTTGGTTGAATCTTTGATCTTTTCAAATCTTCATAAAATGATGAAAGATTTGAAGAAACAGCATTCAAATTGAAATCTAATTTTCTCTTTCTGTTATCAATTTGTGAAGGTTGAGAAGGAATTGTAGGTGGTGGTGGTAAAGCAAGAGGTAACGGCAAATCATATCCGTTACTTGTACTGTTATTTCTATTGTTACCGCTTGAATTGCTATAATTATTATTATTGGAAGACAATGGTAAAGAAGAATAATCTGAATTTGGGAAATGATAATCAAGTTTTTGTAAAGAGTGTTCTCTATGACGATTTTGTTCTTCTTGTAATAACAACTGTTTTTCTCTTTTAGCTCTATTCTTTTTAGAATCTTCGGCATGAGTTTTGATATGTTTTTTCAAATCTTGAGGTCTTTTAAATTTCTTTGGACAGCTTTCACAACAATAAGGTTTTAAAGGAATATGGACTCTTAAATGTGAAGTAATATGATCTCTTTTAATAGTGACAACTTTACAATTATCCCATTGACAAGCTAAAGTTAAATTTCTATTACATTTTCTACCAACGTGGAAATCACATAAATGTTGATATAAAGCTTTAGCATCTTCATGAATAGTTTGACAATCACCCCATTTACAAAATAAAGGACCATCAGAATCATTTTTAGAAGTATTATAAGTCTTTTTAGGTTTAATAATTTCACCAATAGCTGTGGAAACAGGTGGTAATTGAGGTAAAGTTTGAGAAGGAATAGAAAGAGAAGGTAATGATGGTACATGGAAATTATTTTGTTGAGTTCCAGAGGTGGAGTTGGTAATATTGGAATTTATGTTATTGTTATTGATATTTGATTGTTGTTGTTGTTTTAAAGATGGGTATAAAGAATTCAAAGAGTTATTATTGTAATTGACATTATTATTGTTGAAATCATTTTGAAGTAAAATATTTGAATGATTATCTAAAGATGGTAAATTTGGTAATAAAGTGGATTGTCCATTAGGCAAATAATTAATTGAAGAATTTCTATTCAAGTTACTACCACTAGTATAATCAAAAGATGATTTGGAAGGTAAATAATTATTATTATTATTGTTAATTTGAGTATTGTTATTCAAATTATTATTTCCAATGTTGAGATTACCTACAATTGAAGCTCCAAAAGACTGTTTAATGTTTGGAGAGTTTGAAGCATGTAATAACGGAGGTGATTCAGGAGCAGAAGAAGCTTCAGTATATGAAGAAGACACTGAACCTAAAGGAGAACCTGTTGATTCGGTGTTTGTATTAGAATCATATCTATTTCTGCCACCTGGATTTGAACTAGATTCTAATGAGAATGATTTTTTATTTTTAAACTTGCCTGAATCATTAGTGGTAGTATTATAAGTGTTTGAATCCGCATTTAAATAAGCAACGGGATGAACATTCAAACCTTTACCAGAAGAAGGTATTTTTGATCTGTAGTAGTCGTTTGAAAGTTGTGGTTGTTGCAAAGTGGAAGAAAAGATTGGTGTGTTGGATGCCAACGAAGGACCTGAACCTGGGCCTGAGTTTGACGAGCGATTTCCAGGGTTTGAAGATCCCGATGAAAAGTTTGAATTAAACATTATATTTCTTTTTTGTGCTTGCCTTATAAACTAGCTCTGCCTATAAGTATATGAATAGTAGATACAAAGCAAGAAATTCACTGACTTGTTGAACTTTTAGTAAATTCAGGGTCTTTTATGATAACGAAACAAAATGGAGAGTTAATATTGAATCAAAAAGAACTAAACAGACACAAATCTATAGAGATAATGAAAAGAAAGTTAAGAATAAAGTGATAGGAAGAGTAAAACAAAGGGCAAACTGGTTGTTTTCGCCATTTGTAAGATTCGCAAAGTGGAAGGACAAGTTAAAAAAAGGGTTTTCCTATAATAATAGATAAAAAAAAAAGAAAGAGCAAAAAAAAAGAAGGGACCACTGACAAGTGAGAAGGAAATTGGACGGGGATAATAATATCTGGTGGGTAAATTGTTAATGTGAGATCATTACACTACAAGGGAAATGCGCTGTCGTGGAGAAGGCCCCGTAGATAGAATAAATGTCACCGCGATGATTTATGGTACCGTGGGGGAAGAGACCTGTGTACAACCCGGTAGGATGGGAGGGTGGTGTGCGATAACCAAATAAATTACTTTTAAATATTTCTTGGCAAAGAAGGAAATTTTTTTTTTTCGTGAGGGGGGTGAGGGGTTAGTCTCACGGGGTGGCAGTGGAAGTATCGCGCAAAGTAAACAGAAGGAAAGTAAAAAGGCAGCCACGCCACAGCTTCTTGTCAGGAAAGATGCACAGTTACTAAAGGAAACTGTCCAATGAATAAATTAATGTATTAAATTATTTATAAATAAAGTAAACGATGATTCTCTTTAATCCATTGATTTAAACACTATTTTATTTAGTCAAAATTGTTTTTTTTTTTCGCAACTCATTATCATATTACAACCTTTACATCTGGTCCTCACTCTTATCGATAATCATCCTTCGCTCCATCCATCACTGGACCGCTTGCAAAGGTCCAAGGGTCTGCCTTCACTAGCTGAGTCGCAAGCCGCCAAACTCCAACTCAGCCTCTGCCTCTTAGTTATATGCATGACGTAATATCTTGAGTGAACCCTTTACCGCTAATTTAAAAGCATCGCCCACGTGATTCAATCCATGGCTTGTGAATTCTGATTTTTTTTTTTTTTTGTTTCTATATTTACTGATTCAAAAAACGAGTATATATTGCAAAATTAATACATATTAAAAGTATTGGGCGTTAAAATTAAAAGTGTAAAGAACGGACATGGCCCGAAATGTGTGGCGGTGCAAAATAACCGTATAAAAAGAACGAAGGAGAAGTGAAAACTTTAAATGTATAAGAAGTAAAAGTAAACGATAGAAAACATGAAATGAGCGTAAAAATGTATCGGGTATCAACTGTAAACTGACAAACAGTATTTCAAACTGTAGTCAATTGAAAGTGAACAGATCAGTAAAAGTAAATGTGAAGAAGAAAGAAAATAAGAAAAATTAAAAGAAAAAGAAAAAGAAAAAGAAAACCTAATCTAATGTCGCCCTTTTGATAAAAAATGTAGAAGTATGCAAAGTTAGTAGCTATGCTGTATGTCCTTCAAAAGAGGAGATTAAATGGATCAGCGTACTAACAAATGAGTGTCAAAAAAGACGAAAAGTATAGAAATTAAAAAAAATGATAATGGTGAATAATGGTTTTTGTATAATGGTATTTTTAAAATAAGAGTATTAACTGAAAAGAGTCTTTTAAAAATCAATCTTCAGTTTCAGTGTCTGTATTATTGTTTGGATTTGTCACTCTGAGGACTTTTCTACTGTAGTCAACTTGATCGCTAAGTGATCTATTTGATGAATTGTTGTTTTGGTATAAATTGTTATGCGGATCAAGTCTTTGATCCACTAGCACTGTATTTGATTTTCTACGAGTATTCAAATCGTTCATTGATTTTGACTTGACTTGTGACTTTTTCTTGTGTAAACTGAAAATTGATCCATGTCTGCTATGAGAATGATTAGCTTCCGTGTGATTATGATTGTTAGTGTTATAATTATAATTGTAATCATTAAAACTTGGTTGTGGTAGTGGAATTGTAAATACTTTTTCATCAGTCTTATCATGTCTAGTATTATTACTGCTTGAATTTGTACTTGGAGATAATGGATCATTTGGATCAATATTAATAGTTGAAATAATGATTGGTTTTTCACTTGAAAAACTTTCGATATCTGATTCGAGTTCAACTCCATTTCGTTTATTTCTAATGTTATTTCTTCTTTTCATCAACCACCAAATTAATAAAATTATTAAAATCAATGCAACAAGACCAACAACAGTGAAAACACCTGCAACTTTACCTTTACTATCAAAAAATGATGAAGATGGTGAATTAGATTTAGCATCACCAGATTGGTTTGCATTAGCTTGATTAATTAATGAAGCAGATGGAGATGGTGTTAATTGAGCTGTAACTTCGGTTGTTACAGAAGCAACAATAGTTGTTTCAATCATAGTAGTGATAAATAAAGTCTCAAGATTGCCCGTCACCGTAGTGACTGACATTTTCACAGATGGAACACTAGTTGTTGTCACTAAAGAGACTATCGCAGGTGCACTGGTTGTGACAACTATTGGTCCCGAATTGATAGAGTTATAGTCACTGGTTGTAGTTGTAGTTGTGGAATCTGTACTGGTTGGACTATTCTCGGCAACATCACTACTACTAGCACTACTTGGCAATATTTCTAATCCACTCTCTGCCACAGATGCCACCACCGGTAGTGGTGCAGAAGAGGCAGAAACCAAATTTGATGTAGACAACAAAGCGTCTCCAATTATTGAACTGCTCAAAGTAGTTGTTGTGCTTGTGGAGCTGGTAGTACTTGTAGTACTTGAGGAACTTGTGGTACTTGTAGAACTTGTGGAACTGGAAGAACTGGAAGAAGAGCTACTGCTGCTCAATGACACACCACCACTTGGTTGACCTAACAAAATATACCCAAATACACCCGCCTCTGAGCTACCACATTTTTCAGCCGGAAATCCCGGGCAATTAACAGAACAATCTGATAAACTTAAACTGTTTGATGGAGTGTAATTTGAGCACCAGCATGCATCACCTTGAACAATACCATAAGCATAACCTTGACAGTGATCTCTACAATAACCATTTGACATAAACTGATTTGTAACGCTGTTGGTACCTGCTGTATTTTCAGACGAGCATAATTCTAACTGAGCAAGACTCTTGCTGCATATGAATATAAAGTATATGAAAATTGTGAGCCAAAACATATTTGTAGTTGGCAAAGACAAAGAGTTTGTAGGTACAGTGTGCTTAACTGTTGATAAGAAGTAGTAATTGTTTTGAGAGCTATTTCAAAAGCACATGAAATGCCAAATAATTGCAGCAAGCTTGTACAATATCAAACCACAGATCTCTATAAATGACTGCCGAATGATTTTCAGTCGTCAAATTTGGTCAGTTTGGTTATCCGAAAATTTGAACGACACAAAGTAAAATAAATCCACAAAAGAGAATAGATGCAAAAATTGAAAAACTAAATCCTTTGGAAAACCTCAACTTTTTCTGCTCTTCCCTTTTTCAATAATCGATTGATCAGTCTTTTGCTGTGTTAAATTTTTCAATCAATTTACAACTAATCAATTTTTTTCCTCCCCCTGTCTTAATTAAGAAGTCGGACAGTGTTGAAACTCCTTTAAAAAAAAAAATCAAAAAAAAAATTAAACCGCAGACACTCTTGAGGCTCTCGGAATTAAATCAAAGGAGTCTTTCTCGCAGCTGCGTACCTTTTCTTTGTATACGAGATGATTAAACGGAAAAATAAACAATTTGAACAAATGTTGAGAAAAAGCAAAGTAATACACAAATGCAATAACTTTGTCTTTCAGAAATGTAGATATATATATAAATCTTTCTAATTTATCTATCTATGCATATGTTGCAACTGATGAATCAGCTTTTCAGTGTGAAAAGTATTTTTCTGCTGATAAAATACCGTAAAGCGCCGTTCCGTTAATGAAACTATCTATCCGCTTTTAGCCTTGAGAAATTAAAAGTGAGAAAAAAAAAGAGATAGAAACAAAGAATTGGAACACTAGAGAAAAAACAGGTTTAGTTAACAATAATGCTAAACTTGTATGAAAATCTTTTTGATGGCTTTTATATTTATATTTATAATCGTTGTAATAATAATACAATAATATCTACATTATATGTACATCAGGAGATAGAAACAAAAACAAGTAAACAACAAAACTCAAAAAGCATAAAACCAGATTGTTGTATGTATACCTACTACAACTGCCAAGTGTGTATATCATCATTTCAACCGTCATCTCATCTGTCGTACTCCCATCTTCCGTACGCATTCACCATACTATATTATGCATTGCTGATAAGACATTCATCTTCTCTCTCTCTCCGAAGCATTCCTAATCGAAAGCTACAAAAGCCAAACTAACTTTGTTTACCAGTGGTTTTTTCTTGTTCAACAAAAAGCGGTTGTGTTGTTGTTGTTATTATTATTACTATTATTATTATTATTATTATTTTTGACTTGTGCTGGAGATGAATTTCATCTTGGGGCTCATATGCATTATACAGATGCGGCAATAAAATTTCTTATTGTTTACAATTTCCGCATCAAGAGATGTGCGCACTCTTTTCAGCCACTTGCACCGATTAAACTGGAAGCTTCGTAACAACTGGGAAGAAGTAGCACCTTAATTGTGTCTATTTGAGTAAGTATTCCTCCATGTACACACTAATTTAGTTCATTTATAGTTTCTAGCAATACTCTAAACTATATATAGCCGATTCTCTTATAATTACATATACACAACACACATACTACACAAGTCTGTTCTATCATCGCAACAATTGAATATCACAACAACTCCTTGTAATTTCGGCAACTGAAAGCCGTCAAATTGATTTCCCGGCGGTGCACAACAATATATGATGACAGCTTTCAAAATTTGATCAACTGATGATAATTTATTTTATATGCATGGCTTTATTATTATTATTTACTAAAGTTACGCTTGTTTTATTATCGGCTAGTTTTTGTCAGGTTAAACACAAATTAAAAGAGACTATAAAGAAATAAAATTGTTTTCTAGACTAAATAGAAAATTTTGTTTTACCCAGGTTTCGGAAATAATCTGTCAAAGTACACTAAAAATGCATGTTTAAAGTTTTGCAGATTTAATTTGATCAACTGTTGAAATTGTAGAAAATAATGTGCCATATAGCATAATATATATAATTCATTGCAAGTGTAAGTTCGAGCTTTTAAGTGTAGTGAAAAAGCTTGATAAAGCGATTATAACAGCTATATGTAGCGTTTAAAGGCAACAAAAATGTACATATAGTGTAGTCAATTATAGTAAAAAAGAAAAACAAATTATATATATTATAGAGACATGGGAAACAAAACATTTGAAAAAAAGGAAAATAGATAAACTAACACATGATGATAAAATTGAAATAACAACGGGTGACAAAAGAAAAAAATTGAAAAGAAAAAAGAAGAGGAAAAAAGGATAAGTTAAAGTTTAACGAAAGACACACAACTTATCTGTTTGAATACTATAACGGTGATTGCATAACTGAATTTATGCATTTCTTTTTTTTTTTTTTTCAATTTTTTCACATTTACTTGAAAGCTTTTTTGACTTTTGAGAAGAACCCCTTCTTTTTCTCTTTTGGTTTTGTTGGTGTTGATTCAACTTTTTTAGCAACTCCAGTAGTTGCTTTATCATTAACATCTGATACAACTGGTTCAGCATCACCTTTTTTAACTTTTGTGACAACTTTTTTCACATATTTAGTCTCTTTTGGTGATTCAGTAACAGAAGTTGAAGATTCTCCATTTTCAACAGGAGTTGCTGGAGTTGCTGGAGTTTCAACTGATTTTTCAGTTTGTTCAGGTTCATTCAATGTTTTTGGATCCACATCTCTAATTTGAGTAAAAGCTTCAATTTCATGAGGATTTGAAGGAATAACTACACCTGGTTCACCTAATGTAACTTGTTGACCTTCAGTTGATGGTAAAACAGTTGTGTTAACTTGCTTTGATTCTTCTTTTGGTTCCTCTTTTGGTGCTTCTTTTAATTCTTCCTTTGGTTCTTCTTTAATATCTTGTTGTATTGGAACTGGTAATCCACCAGCTTCTGGAATAAATGCATGAGTTTTAACATCTTTATCATTAACCAATTCAGAAACAATCAAGACATTGTTAACATTACCTGATTCATCGGTTTCAGTAGCAAATGATTCAGTAGTGACCCAGTCACCATCAACGACAAATTTAAACAGCGCTTTTTCAAAACCTGCTGGAAATGGAACTGTTAATTCAAATGAATTATCAGCTAATTTAACTAATGTATATTGTTGTGACCAATTGTCAAAATTACCTGTAACAATAACAGAATTTGGGCCTGCTGGCCTATAAAAAAAAAGGTAAATTTCAAATATAGATTGTGATGGTTGAAACTAGGATTTTGAAATGAGGTTAAGAGAAAACAATTCTCACACATTGGAATGCAATAACCACATCAAATTTTAAGCATCAACACATCATAAGTTTTTCATCATGTTAGTATCTAGTTGTAAAAGTCAGCAAATATCTTGAGCATTAAGTAAGTAAACGTGAAACCAAACTCAATTGCACATTCACTTTCACTATTGCTCTCTAGCTTGAACAAAGACCTACCAAGTGAATGTATAGCTAGACATGTATAAGTATAGTTAGTGAGTGATGTTGCTGTTTTCAAATACCCTTGTATTGAGTTGCAAAACAAGTTTCGTGTGATTATTTTTCAAACACTTGATAAAACAATTAAACAATTGAACAATTTCGAAAATATTAAAAGGGACAATATATTGTTTTAATGTAAAATCTATTATATTATCGTCTTGTGTGTCTTTTTCGATATTTATTTATTTGCCTTATTGTACAGCCAGACAAAGAGACAGACAAAGAGAGTGACTGACACAAGGGGCAGTTGAGAAAAACTCGCCACTTGTTGCTGGTAAGTCACTCGCCACTCGCCACTTGTTATTAGCCACATTGGTACATTTACGAAAAAAGAGCAATTATCTTGTCTGCAATGTCCAAATCCGGTAATTTTGTAGTCCCTGAATAATCACAATCTTAACCAAATACAGTAAATAAGTGTGGCGGTGCATATTACGTGGCGCATGATGTCTCTTATAATGTCTGTTTTTTGTCTATTACTTGTTGTGTTCTGTTCAACGGTAGTGGTCTTTTGAATCTGTATAGCTGAATCAGTAAAGTGACGTAAAACGTAGAATTACTGAAAGTTATTCTTGGTACATCTCACTCGAGGCAATTTACCTGTACAAGTTGACTATAGTAAAAAGTGTAGAAAATTTCAACTATATATATACGCATATTTATATATAACCAAACCAATGACAAAAAAGTAAAAAAGAGAGAAAAAATGGAGAATCACAAACTAAAAAGAGTCGAAAAATTTGGCACTGTTAAGTGACTGACTGACTGACTGACTGAGTTACATGCACCAAACAAACAAGTTTTGGGTGGACTTCAAGGTAACACAAATGAGCCAAACCTCTTTTTGCAATTGTTGAATTATGACTTTGCCCATTTCAAGCACTCTAAAGCGCTAACAACAATGATGATTGTAACAGGTAAAGTTAAAACAACATAACCGTAAAATAAAACACCAGCCATTTCTTTTTGATAAAGTTCATTCAATTGACAAATTTGAGATAATTGAATTGCTGGAGGAGCAGTAATTAACAAGAAAGAAGTAACTAAGAAAATAGGATCGTCCAAAATACTTAATCCGATATATTTAGCCGAGAATGTAATCAATGGAAGTAATACCAGCGATGGGAACACCATTCTTGAAATTAATGAACCAAAAATCATTTTACCATAATAATTACAAGCAGGTGGAATATCAGAAGATGGAGCCAAATTAGCACCTAAAACAACCAAAATTAAAGGAATTGAAACGGAACCTAATTGTTTAATTGCTGTAGCTAAAGTATTTTGAACAAACCCATTTGATTCATAAAATTCATGTTTTAAAGCGGGTATTGAAGCAACTATAATTGATACCAGCATTGCCCATAATGGTGGATTCATTGAACTAATAAATTTTTTCAAAATTCTTATTATAATATTTTGTTTCTTTGCATTTGAAGAAGAAGAAGAATCGATATTATCAGTAGTTAAAGTAGTTTCACCAGTTTCTGTGATTGGAGTAATATTTTCATCTCCACCAATTGGCTTATTTAAAGAATCATTATGAGATGATATCGAAGAGCCTTCACTCCATTGATTTGGAGCCGGTTCAACGTGTAAAAAGTTATGACTTGGGGTGTGAATGATTGTATGTGTGATATCTCTTTTCAAAACTAGTCTAGAAGATTCACTATCATTGTTGTTACTTCTATCATTATTTGATTCACCATTCTCATTATTAAACGAATCTGAATTGATACTATTTAATTCGTCGTCATTTGGGATGTCTTGTTGCTCGAGATCAATTTCCGAACCATAACTATTTGGTCTGTTTTGTTCATTTAATAAAGCTTCCCTTTCTTGTTGATTTTTCTTGGTTAAAACATAAGGATGGTCAACACCGTACAAGACTTCAGTGGGTTGTTTTTTCAACAATTTATTATAACCCCAAGACCATCTTAACATTTGGCCTAATTGTTGGAAAATCAATAAATAAATTAAACCTCTGGAAGCGATTTGATCAGGAGAATCATTTTCAACATCTTCCCATTCTAATCCTGGTAAAGAATAAGATAATGCTAAAGTTAAAGAAACAGGTAAAGAATTTGAATTACCGAAAACAGACATTGCAGTAACAAAATTAGTTTCTGGTTCATTTAAACCTAAAATTTTAGACATCCATGTTGCGAAAAACAAAGAAACACCGGTTGTTATAGCATATAAAACAGGAATAATAATAACTTCAAGTAATTTCTTTAAAGATAATGAAGAAGCTAATTTTGTGAAAATCAAAGCTGGAGTAAATAAATCGACATTTAATCTTGAAATGACTTTAGTACCTTCATTATTTAATAAACCGGTTCTAGCAGCCCAGAAACCGGCCACACAGACCAGAACAACTTCGACAACTGCCTGGAATGTTAAGAATGTTATTTGTTGATAAGATAAACCATCGGATTGTGTGGACGTTGATACCCTAATTAGTTGTTCCACAAACATATAATATAACTTTTTCTGTGAATGATTTAACTGTTCTTGGTGTAGCTGTTCTAGTATTTATTTATTAAGTAAAAGGAACGAATAATGTAGTGAGAAGAATGATAATAAAAAGGAAGAATTTATTAAAAGAAAGTATAAATAAACAAGCTAAAAGATGATATAAAAGAAAGTAAAAAAACAAAAAAAAAACAAAATGATTACAAAAAAGGTACAAAAAAAAACACTAATAAAAAAAAGACGTTGTATATTCCTTAAAGTGGCGTAGATAAAACAAAAGCAAAAGTGATGAACGGTTAAAAAAACAAACAAGTGAGTTTCTACCAGCGCAAAGATAGGATGAATATAGCGTTGGTTAAGGATGAGAATGAGAATGCGATGACGACAAAAAAAAGAGGCGAGGTGATTTGCTGGCGCAGGGAGCGATGATGCTGGCGTGGCTGAAGTAATAAAAGGACGCTGAACAATCTGCTGAACAAAGAGAGATAACGTAACGTAATGTAAGGTAATAAAATGTAACGGGTGGGTGTGTGTATAGCCCAAAAACGAGTTATCATTGAAACCAAATGAAAACAAAGAGCGGGAAACATGGAGACAAGGGCGGTCTGGACGATCTGGACGGTTTGGGCGTGTTTGACATTGTAAAAAGAAAAGAAGAGCAAAGCAAAACAGGAGAAATCAAAACAGAGTAGTAGAGAGAGGAAGAGGACATACAGACAAAACAAACAAACACACTCAGAGTAAAAAAAGGCAGTATTTTGACATGCTCAATTTAAGTAAATGTGACGTACGTTATCAGTATGTACGCCAGTTTCAACTCCAACACAACAGCGAACACAGACACACACTACTTCCGGTTACGATACATCAGAAACTCGGTGTTTAGTCGTCATGGCTGGGCAATAACGCGTGTTGCTTGTTCAGTTTGTTGCAGTGCAAGTATGTACATTTACATACACTATGCTTGAGATATCTCATATATCGAGTTCTTAGCAGCACAATCACATCAAGTACTTTATATCTCTCTCTCTTGAACTTGTTGCTCAGACTGCCAATGGGACGAGCAGTCTGTGTTGCAGCTTGATAATGTACGCTAACAAGGAGTAGAGATAAGCCACAAGTTAAGAAATAAATCGATTATTGGCTAATTACTGACTTGAGAAGCAACTATCATTAAATGTAGAATAAAACTAAAAAGCGGTAATTGACTAAGAAAGAAAGAAAAAAATTAAACACGTACACAAAAACATTGATTGCAAATCGTAATTGCAACCAGAAACCCAACCCAACCGAAATAATACATATAGAATAACTGAAATCAAATGAAATGGAATTGAAACCAGAAAAAAAGAAGAAAAGAAGTAAACCGAGGCTATGCACAACCTTGAGCATAAAATGTAGCATAATAAAATGAAAAAATAAAACTTCAAAAAAAAACAAACAATGTGCTTCACAATCATTCTAACAACTCGTGGATGCTCATTTTTCTTTTAACGTTTGAGCCTTGTAAACTTGGTAAAATTGTTAATTTTTCTGCATTATGATTGATATTCAAAACGGATTTATTATTTTGATTGTTCAAATTTTGATGACTATAACTAATGGCGTAATTTTCAAAAGAAATTGAGTTACTTCTTTTGTTAGCTAACCCACCATTTGCTGTTGAATTTATTTGAAAATGAGTATCCAAACTATTGATTGATGAATTATTATTTTTATTGACAATATACATTGGTGGTTGTGCTGTTGTTGTTGTTGCTGAAGATATTGATGAAAATGACGAATTAGATGAAACTGAGGAAAACGAAGAAGAGTTTGAATTTCTTGCCAAGTCTGAATCAACAACAACAACATTTGAAGCACTGCCATCTAAATCTTGTGCGGCTTTTAAAACAGATAACAATCTGTCTGATTTTAAAACACTGGGTGATGTCAATATTGATGGTAGTGAAACACTTTGGTGAACTTCGGAATTAGGTGGTAAATTTTCAAATTTTGGAATTCTTATTGCGGGTAGTAATTCATTTGTAGATGAAGAAGTTAAAAATGAAGAAGATGGCGTAAATTTATTATTCGTTAAGTTGGCAGATGAGTAGTTTGAAAAATTATGGAAATTAGGTAAACTTGGATGTCTTGGTGGAAAGTGCTGTGAGCTTGATTCGAAATTTGAAGTTGGACTAGTTGATAAATTGGTTATGTTTGATATTGGAGTAGGTAGTAAATTTGATGAAGAATTGGTAAATCTCATATTATTGGGTATTTCTTGTTTGGCACCGATTGGTGGAAGAGAATCATTAAAACCAACTTTTTTGTTACTTATAGCCGCAGTGATTGAAGAAGAAGGTAAACTAGTTGATTTGCTTCTTTTTCTTGTTCTTTTCTTTTTCAATTCATTGTCATTGATTTTTAATCTTAATAAACCAAATCCTTTTTCAAACGGTTTAAGACAATCATAAACAAACGACTCTCCAAATAAAGGAATCAAAGCAAATCTAATCTTGTAACAGAATCTAGCAGCCAATTGTCTAGCGTATTCATATGATACCCAAGTACCTTGAATTTTCAAAAACCCGCCTCTGACTCTTTTCAATTTTGAAGCTAGTTCAGGAGAAGATTCGACTAATTTAACAATATCAGCTTTTGAATTCCCCACGGCTTTCCAAAGTCCAGTTAAATGGACTAAACCAGAGTAATGATCCCACATTACCCAGCTATCATTAACTTTATATTCGAAAACTGTTAAATAATTACGAGAATCAATTGATGTAGAATACTTGCGTTTGTTTATTTGAGTTTTCGCATTTGGAATTGATAATAATTGATCTTGTGAGATTGTTTTAATAAATTCATTTGAAACTGTCTGGATAGGATAGTTGACTTCAACTAGTTTATCAACTGAATGACTATTATTATTATTAGTTGATGTTTGATGAGAACTGTTGATTTCAAAGTTATTTGTCATTGCGGATGATGGAGGTTTTTCAGTAAAATTAGGTTGACTCAAGTTGGGAATTTGATTAAATTTTTGTGATTGAAAAATTGAATTTTGTCGTGGTAATGAGGCTTCAAAAGATTCTCTCTTGGGATTTTGATTTACAACAATTGGGTAAGGCAGTACTAGTTCATTAGGAGAATTTTGCAAAGGTTGAGAAAGTAATATTGATGATGTTGATGGTAGTTGTAACTGCTGATGCAGTATTGTATTGGGCAAACTCATAATGTGACAAATTTGCTACAAATTATGTTGCATATATGATAGATTCGAGAGAATATCTAGTTGCAATTTAAAACAGATTTTTCCCAAAAAAAATTGTCTATTCTTTTTGATTTCCCTTTAAAATGAAAGAAAAGTTACCAAGAATAAACTATTGTTTGTGGATTATTATCAGTTTTAATTGATAGATGACACTCACTTTTAAATTAGTCTGTGCAGCAAGTAATTGTGTATTAAAGCGAGAAAAAGAAACAGCAAAAAGTCCACTGTTTTTCTCTCACACAATACAAAGTGACAAGTGTAAACTGGGTGGGTGGTGAACTAACAGCGTGTGATTTCCGGTGTGGCTTTGTGCCCGGTATTATTTATTTCACAAAGTGTAAAGCAAAAAAACCGTGTAATGGTGAAAATAAACAGTGAACCGAGAATCTAAGCTTGGGTAAAGTTAATTTTCTACAAGCGGATCAGGTAGATTAATTAACTGGGCGAAGAATGTGCAGTGATAGTAAGTGTGCGGGAAAGGCAAGAAACCGTCAATAATTGGTTAAATAAAAGTACACAAAGCTAAGATAAAAAATCAAGAACAAAAGGCTACAAAGACAAAGCAATAAATGTTGAAATGCGTGTTGTATAGGTGTTAGATGAATACATAATTCAGACTCTTGAGGTTATATTTATATTGAAATTACCACTTATCTTGAGATACCGTAGATCAGCAATTATAATTCGAGGGATATATAGATAGATAGATAATAGATAGATGATAGGTAGATGATAGTACGTTAGTGAGATAGTGAGATACAAAGATAGATAGATAGCCATGTTAAGAGATAAACGAGTAAGGAGTTGTGTGGATTGTGACAAGGGGTCGTCGAGAGTCGAGCGGGAATTAGAGGCCTTGACGGGGGTGAGTGATTGGACGGAGAAGATTATTAATTGCAAGGATTTTAAAGATTTATGTATGCATGGGTGTACCTATATACGTCATTTTGTCCTGTATCTTGGCTGGTTGGTATCTTGACCGGGGAGGAGACTATTGGCACAGGGCAAGGGAGCGAGAAAAGATTGTGATAAAGTGAGTTTCTCGGAATCGGGTTCATTATGTTGCGTTGCATAACTGCTTGTGAGATTGAGATGTACAACGAGACAAGACATAACGAGGCAAGACGAGGTGCATATATACAATACAATACAATACAATATACACCACATTCACATACGGTGAAATTTCAAATTGACTACAAAAGACTCGAGGAATGACACAGTGACAAAGTGACAGGCCAGGACACTTTTAGCCTTGTTTGGGGCATTTCCTGAGTGGGTGTGTTTTTTTTTTTTTCTTTATTTCTTTTTCTTTTTTTTTCTTTCCCCCTTTTGTGCACCGGGGCAAGAGATAAGATAAAGAATTTACTAAGAGAAAGGTGAGGCGAGCGAGGATGTGACTGAAACTTTTTTTATTATTATTATTATACGCACAAGGGCTTTGAGGCTCGAATACTTGTTAAGCGTGCAGTGTGCAATTATTAGACGAATTGGGAAAGTTATTCTTGGTGCTATCTTTAATTCTTTAGTTCCTCGCCCTTGCCTCGCGGTGTCATTACGCACTTTGTAGTGTATATATAATATTGCCGAGAATTTCCTAATTAGGAAGTAACGGGCGAGTAATGTTCATGTGACAAAGTGTAAGAAGTTGAGTTGGATTGATTGATTGAACACTCAGATACACAATGCAAATATAAATAAATAAATATACAAATAAACTAAATTCGTAAATACACATTTATACACAAGTGATATAATCAAAGGCAAAAAAAATGGAGTTTGTGGGGGCATTAGAATGACCCCTCAGTTTGACGTGATTTATACTTTTATAACCTTATCAAGGCAACAACAAACTGCTACTGCTACTACTTACTACACTGAAACAAAACACCTAGTTTCTTATCTTTTGCTTTGCTCGCTCGAGATTTTGATCCCACACAGAGATAAGCGGAGAGCGCCTCACTCGCATAGTCTCCTGGAAACGTTTTCACACCGGGGGCCATACGCGCACGCATTTCGGCAGCATTAAATTTCACACCCTGTTACACATTTCGAGCCGGTTTGCAGCAAAGCTGTCAAACTGATCGGTGGTGTTGCCAACTAAGCTCTTGGCTAATGTTGTGTGATATGTGTACTTTCAAGTATGCCATATACTCATTCAATTACATATATATATATAACTTATACAATATTTATATGAGGGAAAACTAAACGAATACTTGAACATATTACAGTGCCCGGTTTTCGATGTATGATAGATATCAAACACAATCAAGCATAGTCTGAATGTATCTGTCCAATGAAAGCCCATGTCAAATGTCAAACGTCAAACGTTAATGGGCAAGCAGAGAGGCTTCTTTGGGAAAGGCTTTCAAAATCCCGCTAACTATTTGGTGGTGCGTTTAGTAACTCTACACTTGGTTTCTTTTTGCTTATCCCACTCTAATCAACCCGCTTCAACTCGCTGTTACTATTTTTTCTAAGATATTTGTCTACAGTTTTTATTCCGTTATTATATATTTCTAAAAAGAAGAATAAATCTGGAAACTATAAAGTAAACTCTCCACTAACTCAAAGCAAATGGATCCATGGATCGATTACCTGCTTACTTTTTTCTACCCCAGGGTAATGTGATTCCGCTAAATAAATTCTTAGCAGGCGGCTGCTGTCCGACTTCATCTTCGCCTTGACTGGCCCCCTCCTGCGCTGACGTGAGTGTCGTATCAGAGATACTATTATTCTCATCAGCCACATTTGAGTCCTTTGTCTTTGTCTTTGTCTTTGACTCTGTATCTGTCTCTGTCTCTTTACGCCTTTCCTGTGGCGCATCTTCATCAAGTGGCTTTTTCATCTTGAGCCCCGTGAAAAATTTCGAAACTAGATTCACCGTGGCATTGTTGCTTGTCGTTTCACTCTTTTCATTACGGACCTCGGTATCCTGTTGCTGAGGCTCTATTGACATTTGTTGTGGTAGCTGCTGGTTCTGCTGATGCTTGTGGTGAAGTGATGATGGTGTTTTCCATTTGTTGATCAAATTCTTGAAAAAAACACCATTTGAAACAACATCACTGCAAACATGTTTAGGTTCGAAAAAATTAAACAATTCATCATCGGTTGATAAATTGAAAATTTTGTAACAATTTGTCGATTTGAATGCTTCAATGTAGTTTAAATTAAAACTACTCAGATTATTCTCAAAATTGTTTAAATTCAAGTACCCAACTTGTTCGAAATTGCTGTTTTGTAAAAAATTATCGTATTTTATACTTGATAACATTCCAATTAAATAATCCTCAAATTTGTATCTAATAAAATCATCCCCACCTTGAAAAATTTTAGAATCCATCGATAAATTATTATTCAATGTCTTGGAGTATGACACTAACTCATCATTATCAAAATTATCCATTCCAGAAATTTCATTATTTTTCAAAACCTCACTGACAAGTAGATCCATAAATTTCTTGTCCTGAATAGTTAACTGAAGTTCATTTTTCAAATTACTATCTAAAATATCAAATTTAACATCATTTTCACCACTTCCAATTGAGATCAAAATATCACATAATTTCTCTTTTTGATTCAAAATTACATTATTTGAGCATCCGACAAAATACCATTTGGAATTCACATTTTCCAATTGATCAAATTGCTGTAATGTCAAATAGGGCTGGAAAAATCCACCCTTGTTGAAAATCTGTAACGGTAGTCCCATGAATTTGAGCATAGAGTTACGGTCACTTGATTTTAACGATGTAGGTTTGGTTAAATGTCTTGATAAGTTGTTAAATAAAGGTGATGATGAGTCTTGTAAATTGAGTAATAAGTTTGGTATTAATGAAAGTAATGAGTATTCAATATTTGATAACTTGTTGAAGTCTTTCATGAAGATAATAATTCGCCTTTCAAGTAACAAAGCTTTAAAAATCATCATTAAGTTTCTTTTGAATGTTAAAACTAGGTCTTTCAAATTTAATCCAGTATAAAAATCACTTTCTTTGATTATTTTAGTTGTAGTAATAGTATTTGCTGCTGCTGTAGATTTATAACCTGGTATTTCATAGAGATCATCATCTTCAACTCTAAACCCACTTGAGTTGTACACAACTGATATGTTTTCATATAATGACTTGATTATAGATTTATCCTCAAAATTCAGCTGATTGAAATAACTGGTTGTTATTATGCTTAATTTTTCCTTCAACTGAATTGTGATTGGATATCTTGTAATCAACACAACTGATCTTTGAATCACTGATCTAGTAATCTCTTCAGGATTTTTCGAATTTTTCAACTGACTACTGTTTAATTGTCTAATACAAGCACATCCAAACAATGTAGTTAAATTCTCATTACTATCTTCTGAGACTTCCTCTTGGGGCAATTCAGGACAGCTGTCATCAGCTTCATCGTATGATAATGTGAAATTTGTAAATGTCTCGTCAAATAGATGTGCTCCATCGGGCAATCCTTGGAATGGTAATCTTGGCCACACAGAGCTGAATTTCTTGATTCTTTCTTCTCTATTAAAATCTGTGGTTTCGTCATCAATCCAGTACTCAATCTCTGGACCCCTAATGTGATGGAAATCAATTATACATAGTCCAAATATAAATCCTTTAACTTTATTCTCATTTTTTTCAATCTCTGTATTGGTTTCTGTTGTAACAGGTTGAGCCAAATCAGATTCAGCAGTAGCCGTGGCATTTCCATTAGATTCTTCACCGGGCACATTATTCTCGAATTCGGGGTTTCCCGTCGAGTTTGACTCTTCTGTAACCCGCTCATCTATTTGGAGTTCTTCTTCCTTTTCTTGTTCCTCTACCTCTTGCTCGTTTTCCTTTTCTTGTTCCTTCACCTCCTGCTCGTTTTCCTCTTCTTGTTCCTCCACTTTATGGTCTTCTTCATGTCTTTGTTCCTCCACCTCTTGTTCTTCTTCATCATCTGAATCAACTAAGACTATTTCTGTGTTTTCTATTTGTGCACCTAATTGTGCATCTGATTGTGCTTCTGATTGTTTCTCACCATCATGTTCTACTTCATCTATAACTTCTCTCTCTTTCTTTTCAATCGACCCCAATTCATCTTCTAAATCGTCTTCCTGAGAAGAATTGGTTCCCTGATCATTTTTATCATATACTTGTGTCGTCTGTTCTTCTTCAACTGAAACACTGTTCTCTGTATTTTCAAGCTTTGCAACTGCATCAGTATCCACGTCATCTAAAATACTATTACGTTCAGGTTGCTCGTCAGCTTCTTCATCATCACCTATTATAATCTCGTCTGAAACGTAATTAGAGTCATCTTGGGTTTTGTCTTCCGGTGAATGGGTGCTCATCCTGCAATTGAGTCTTTTATCAACTAAGAAACTACTTACAAGACAGGTAAAAAAAGTACTCTAGCTTTCTTTATCAAATAACCCAATAAAAATATTAAAGAGTACTCTACTTGACTAAATGGCTACTTACACCATCACACAATTTAAGTACTTCTAGTTCATTGACCAGGTCTTTAACATACACCCTTTTCTCTTCCTCTAGCTCAGATATTTTTTCTAATCTTCACACCATGAGATGGCCGTTACGTAATCGAGTATTCTATTCAAGTGCAACAAGATCTCTGTTGTATGTATGCAGGTAAACAGTCTGACTTTTTCCGCCACCAAAACGGACAGCTACGCAACTACTATTATACCCAATCAAGTATTGATAAAATTGAAATTTGTTTGGAAAATACCAACGCTAAACTAAAATAAATTATTCAAAAAAGACAAGTCAAAGAACAGTAAATACAAAGAACACTTAAATTTGCACTAACAGCCAGACTATAATTTTGCTAATAGTCTGTCAGCGGTAGAAACCTCAACTTCACCGCCATTCTCAACTGCAGCATACTCCACAATACCACTTCTGTTAACAATAACAGCCAATCTACCAGTTCTCAAACCTAAACCTAACTCGGACAAGTCTAAAGTGGATCCTAATTTTTTAGTCAATTCCAACTCTGGGTCACTCACAAAAATGATCTTCTTAGCAGACTCTGCGCCTAAAGAGTTTTTCCACGCGTTTAAAACCAAAGGATCGTTTTTCGAGACAACCAAGATGAAATCAACACCTTTTGAAAGAAATTTTGGTAAAGATGAAATGTAACCTGGCAAATGTTGTTCTGAGCATGGAGGTGTGAAAGCACCTGGAACATTCACAACAACGTACTTCTTGCCTCTTGTAAAAGACTTTAAGTCAAACGATTTTGGATCTTTTCCATCTGGCTTGAAGTATAAGTTGCCAACATTGGTTGGGAATCTGTCACCTCTTTTAATGATAGCCATTTTGTTGTTTTGTAGATTTTTTTCTCGATAAATCAGATTTTCAATAGAGCAACTCTGAGTTAATTCTAGTTAATTCTAGTTAATTAAACTTTTAGTTGGTTACTCGCTAAAAATTCATCATCGTCTTTGCAAATTGAACCCTTTTATACAAAATTTCACCCCTGCCCCAACCAGCCTGCTCCGTAGTTTTAACCGCCAAAAAATAGCCTATTCGGTTGGGGAACAAATAAGCCACAGATCAATGCCGCGCCTTGTTTTACATGAGGATGGAAAATTTAGATTCAAAACATTAATCGACGCGTCGATAATAAAAGTGTCAAACTTATCGACGCAACCGACTCAACAGACGCATTGAAGGCAGTCGGTCGACGCTAAGAACAAAAACATCTGTTTGGGTTTTCTTTTACGACTGCGGCGCTCTTCTTTTATTCATGTTCTGATATTGTGTGTTTTTTTTTTTTCTGGTACCCTGCTGATACCCTGGTGGTTATCATGTACATTAACCCCAGATCTTGGACAGGATCCAATGTGATAAAAGTGTTGTTGGATAGTAAATTCGGAACAATTACTTGTCAGTTGGTTTTTATACTTTATTATATGTCTGTATGTACCTGTAATGTGTTAACTACTTTTTGTTACCTGTTCACTCATGTAGGTACCCTTCCAGAGATAAACAATTACAATGTATCTCTCAGTTTACAATCCATTTTACAACAGTAGTGGATTGTGTCTGCTTACTTTAAACATGCATGTACCTACCTATACGATTAATGAATAATGAACTTGGTACTCTTTATTTTAAACTTACAGATTAAATTTGTGTGAGGTTATAATTGCTCTATCTATCTATTTATAGATGATAATTAATAAGTATATATATATATGGTTAGTTCTGCAACTGTACTACTGTGTAAACATAATTGTTTCAGTTTTATTTTTTTGGTAAAGATATTTGACTACAAAGCTTAATCTCAAGACCAACAACACATCATCAATTAACCATCAAAATGAAAAGTGGCTCATCATCATCTGTCATTGTCAATCCTAAAAGAATTCAAACTAGATCCGTGACAAATGGTTCCAAACTTGAGAATCACTATTCGCTACAAGAGGTTAAAACGAAGAGATCAAGCAAAACTTCAAACACCATTCCACGCTCCTTCCACTTACATTTGCCACCTGTTTACCAACATCATTGTATTCAAAGCTGTACCGCTTTAGAAGATTTTGACAAATCTAGATACTGTTTAGCTAGCGATATTAAAATTGATGAAAACTTGTTAACTCATCAAGCTCTGAGAATTTTCTTAAGAAACGATGGCTTGAAGTTGATCAATCTTGATTTTTCAATTTTTTTACCACTAGTGTCAAAATTAAATTCCAAAATATCTTTTAATAAAAATAAAAACTCGTTGAAGAAAATCTTGAAATTTAAACATTTTAAAGTTGATACGGAAATTGAGTTATTAACACATAACAAGACTCGAGTTAAAGAAACAATTTGTCTATCAGATGATTTATATCAAAAAGTCACAAAATTTATTGATTTGCCAATACAAAATGTGAAATTGACAATTCGTAGAAACTCAACATTCGACTTGATCTTGAGAATGTACCTAGACAACTCTTTCCCTTCAATTACAAATGGCCAATTTAACTGCTTCCACACACAAGTGACTGATTTTGTCTCAAATTTCAAATGTAATTGCTGTTTTAAACCTGACATAATGTACATTCAAAACTTGTTATGCGGGAATAGTACAAATGACACAAAATTGGCAATTCCAAATGAGCATTCAGTTGATAACACAGGTTTCACGCTTGTTAATCACGGTAAAATGTTAACCACTAATCAGATCATTTACTACTTTAAGAAAAAACTAGCTTATCGCTCAACTTATAATGAATTGTATTTCAAAATTAAAGAAATACTTCGAATTAAAAAACACGTCTTGATCAAAGTTCTAGATACTAAAACTGGTGAGTTTGGTTACATGTTGAATGGTAATTACACCATTGAATACAATTGAGAGTTCTCGGTAAACCATCTGCATATTACAAATCTTTCAAAAATACCATTATTTGTCTTTCTTTGTTTTCTGTTTTCACTTTTTTGTATTTGCAAGTATATGTGTATAGACCTTTCCGCTTTTTTTATTCTACTATGCACTATGTACATTCAAATTTATCTCATATTTTTTAAACATTACACAAAAGTCAAGCTATAAAGCGTTCTGAATCACAGCTGACCAAAGTCGATGCCATTGCCAAATTTCAAAAGAAGACTCACTGAGCAACTTTAAACCTCTAGTCACACAAAAACAAGTAATATAATTTACACAGTAACAGATGATAACAAAAAACGTAATAAAAACGTACAATTCTGGCTTACGTGTAAGCAAAAGAAGCAACTCAAAAACACTTTTTACAATTACATCTTTTCACTGTCACTAATATATCTCACAATTGGACCCTCACCAACCGTCTCAACAACTTTATCAAACCAACCCAACAACGAACCACCACTCTTTTGACCTTCTTTCAAACCCATTAAAGCGTATATAAATTTAACCAAGACATCAACTTCATCTAGAGTCAATTGCTTGATTAAGTTGGTAATTTCAGATTGTTTAACAACTTGTAGCACTTCTAAAAATGATGTTAAATAGGCAGATTTAACATTAGATGATGAACCATATGGTGCATCATTCAATAATAGTTGTAACGCACCCAATGAAGAACCTTTCGAGAGTAATCCTCTAGCTTGAGTCAATTTTGGCTCTATATCTTGTAATGTGTAATTTGGTAAGTCTTGGTCATCAGGCTGATATTGCGCTTCGGGATCGTATTGGTCAATATCAATTCTTCTCCAATCTTCGTCCATTGTGTCAAGTAGTTTTCCAGATATATTCCTTCAATCAGTTTGTCTTGAAAGCCTCAATGAATGAAAAGTAATGAATCAGTGATTTCTAATCAGCTTGATAAATTGGTATCTTTGTGTCTTGTAGATTTCACTCAAGTGGCACTTCCACCCAATTACACTCATTCAGTCTGCGCTAATCTCTGACGTCTCGTCTCTAAATCCTCAGCCGTCGATCGACGCTCAGCGGCGCCTTTGAAATCTCAAAAATACACAGCCTTGTTTAGATTATTTCTTAGACTTATCAGAAACTAAGCTAAATAGAAGTACAAATTACTAACTCTTTTAGATGAAACCATTTACCAAAAGCAATCAATAAAAGGTGAATACTTTTTTGAAAAACACATCTGGATCAAATGTCATCATCTTTGGAAGACTACTTGAAATCGAAGTACGAAAAAAAAGTTAAAAGTCGGAAGAGCGATAAGAAGAGTAGTGACATTAAGTCCAAAACATTGCAAGTGACAGATGAAAAATTCAATAATGACAATGAAACAAACGCTTTGAAAACCCAAGACACAGATACCGCTGTAGGCGCAAAATCTCAGTGGATCAAAGTTGAAACACAGCAGGTAGTGGACAAGTTAGCTCATGATAACTCATTAGAAAACAGTGTGTCTGTGGTACAACAAGATGCTGGCTCTCCAATCTTGATGCAAGACAAGTCTTACGCAGGCTTACAGACCAAGGAGGATCTACAAAAATCGATAGATTCTAAAAACGAAGAGTTTCAGAAACAGTTAGAACAAGTCAATAAAGAGCAGTCAATACTGGGGAGTGAGACGGTATACAGAAGTTCATCTGGTAAAAAGATAAGTTTAGAAGAGTATAAACTCATGAAAAGCAAGAGTTCCAAAAAAGATAATGAAAAGCTTAAGGAATTGGAGACGAAAAAATTGAACAAATCTGATTACGACAGACATCTTGAAAATGAAGACTTGAAAAGACAAGAAGAAGTGAAAAATGAAAGACTAAATGTATATGAGAACGATTCTAACTATAATGATAAAAAGAGAAAAGAGTTGAAATCCGAAGATCCTGCTTTATTGTTTGATGCCAATTTGAGGAAAAAACAAAAAGAAAATAGCCACGTCAGTGTTACAGGAAGGAAACTGTATTCTGGACCATTCACAGAAAATAGATTTGGTATCAGACCTGGCTGGAGATGGGACGGAGTTGATAGATCAAATGGATTTGAAAAAAAATGGTTTACAGCACAAGCAGAGTTGAAAGAGAATCAAATTTTAAAGTATACAATGTCTGAAGACGTTTAATAGAGAAAATTTCATTTCAAATACTAGTTAAATAAATATAAACTTATAAAACCAAAAAAGTCTCAATTCAAATACTATTGTACATTATATAAAAACACAATATAAAAACACAACGTAGAAACACAAAATATAATTATTCCATTGGGTAAATCAAGGTAGAAAAACTAGCAGACAATAGAACCGAAAAATCACTGAAAAAAAAAATACTATCATGAGACTATGCATTCAAAGGTGAGCTGTCTAAGACACCACCATGGGCATACAATGGGTGAAAATACCGCCACTTGAAAAAAAGCTATTTAAAGCCTGTATCACCAAACTGAACAGAAAAACCAATTCAAGCCTCTGATGAAGCTGTAGCGGCCGATGCAGTACCATCCGAAGATTTTGCTAAGGACTTGTCTGCGGTTTTATTCTTGGTAGTCTTAGCTTTAGGATTTTTTGATCTAGATGATTGTGACTTAGCATCTTGTGACTTAGCACCTTGTGACTTAGCACCTTGTGACTTAGCACCTTGTGGTTTAGCACCTTTTGGTTTGTTGGCTTGTGGTTTCTTAGCTTGTGAATTTTGTTTTTGAGGTTTAGCATTCTGAGAGTTGTTAGCTTCACCGCTGGATTGTCCATTGGAAGTTGAAGCAACTGGAGCACCACCATTGATGTTTAACATTCCCATCAATTGTTGTGCAGCTTGTACGTTAATAGGTGCCTCTTGATTAATTGGAGGATAACCACCAGGTGGGAAAACTGGATATTGAGGTAATGGTGGGAATGAATAAGGAGCTAATGGCTGTCCATTTGGACCAACTGGGAACTGAGGAATAAATGGCATTGGTGGCATACTTTGATTAACGTTATGTGGAACAACAGGTGGCTGAATAACATTTCCTAAAACACTATTATAAATGTTTTTAGCAGTGGCTTGATTTGTAGGAACGTTATCCGATGGTAAATTTGAATTTTTAGCCTCTTCCTCCTTTTTTTCTTCATCTAAATCTTTCTGCTTTATCAATGTTAAAAGTTCTTTTTTGTTTCTGTTTTGTTTCTCTTTGACAATTTTTTCATGCTCAGCCTTTTTTTGCTTCAATTGTAATTTTTTAGCTGCTGTAACTTCACCGTTTTTGTTTCCAGAAGATGCTTTTGAATGATAAACAAATTGTTTATTAGTCAAGTTTAACAATGTTGATGGTTGAACCGTTAATCCCCTTTGAGTTTTCAATCTACCATCAAATGTATTACCAGCTAATATAGGTTGATCAAAAACAACTTGAATGGAAACATTACCTTGAACAGATCTGATACCGACAACCGTACCTTTAGAAAACAATGGCACTTTACCGGAATCGAAAACATAAACAACTCTATCACCCAATTCAAAAGACTGCTTTTTCAAGAATTGAGCAGAAGTAGAAGGATTCAAAACAGCAAATATAGGAATACCTTTGACACCTTTTGATTCAAGAACTTGTGGTTTTTGAATGTATTTCATTGCCTCTTCTTCAACATAAGCAATTCCCAATTTAGTTAAAGATTCCGATTCTAATGAAACAGTCAAAAATGAGGCTTTCTTTTCTTTTAAGTAATTAACCAGTGGTTTCAGTTGCTTTTCCAATTCTGCTGGATCATTTGTCTTGAAAATTTCAGATGCACTTGGCATGGCATTTGAAGTGCGTGATTTTAAAGCATTAAACAAAAGTGGGAATTTTGAATAGTATTCCTTTAATAAATGGATTGCTAAATCACTGTATTCCCAAAATCTTTCAGTTCTTCTGGTGTAACCTAAAACCTTCATTTTTTTAGCTTCAAATTTCAATGGCAAACCAACATTAATAGGTTTTTTGTCAGGACCTATAATCATCATACTAGCAGTTATCTTTGACAAGAACAAAGGAGATAAATTCAACATACGAGAAACTTTTGTGGATGGATGGTAAGTAATCGCTTGTTTCTCTTGTTGAGCTCTTAATTTACCAAAATTAGGTTCCTGTTCGTTCGCAATTTTGGACACTTTCAAAGTTAACTTGTTATTTTCATGACCCAGAACTTTAGCTGGTACACCGTATGCAAAAGCACCCAAGAAGATAACATCAGATTTCAATGGGAATTCTTCTTCAATTGGAATTGCTGCCCTTTCCTGAAGTCTGAGATCTTTATTAATAACATTCTCCACAACTAACTGGATTGGGAAAACTTCAATATCCGGAGAATAAGTTTTGACTAGGCCTCCATCTTTATGACGAATTAAACCAGTAACAGCTCTAACATAAACCAAACCTTCAATTGGATTGGAATGTTTCTTATCATCTGAACGTTTGTAAGTATCGATTTCGTCATCACCTTTATAAAAGTTTTCTGGATCTGTTGAGTTTTCTTTTTTGTCACTAGTGTCATTATCTTCTTCACTAGCAAATCTGACACCACGATGGTGATTCAGTTTTGTATACATTGTTTTCTTTAAAGTTTCAAAATCAGTCTTTTCGGAATCACTCAAAAGAGTTGAAACAACTTTTTTAACTTTTCCAAATGACAAAGTTTCGTATCTCATCGTGTTATCGGTAACATACACAACTTTTGATTCTCTCAAGAATGGCCAGTTGGTGTAGACAATTTGATCCACGTATTGTTTAGCAAATTGTTCCACAGTTAATGATTGATAAACGTTTTCAAGAGTAAGAACCATGGAAACACCTCTAGAAGGACGTTCAAAGATTTGAATATTAGCGTATTCTAATTTTGATTCCTTAATAGGGATTGATTTCAGAGTTGGGAAACCGGCTAATAGTTCTTTACCTAGTTTGGCACCTTCTAATAATTTGAAACCAAAATCTGATGTATCGGGTTTTGGGGGTTCGTAAACATCATCGTAACAATGAGATTCATAATCTGCAAATGAGGAAGGTAATGGTGAATGCATCAGCTTTTTAACTTGAGGATTATATTTGAAAATAACATCTTTTCCAAAAGAATTTCTTTCCTTTTCTTCTGGTGAGAGTAACTTATCGTAAGGTTCCATGGTTTCAATTAATCTTTTTTCATCCACAAATGACAATAAAATAACAGCTTCCCAGGTTGCTTTTTTACCATTCATATCTATCTCACAGTTTTCTGGATAAAAGTCAATAATTGGTGATTTTGGATCAGTCATCAGATTTCTATAAGCAACAGGAATCAAAAATCTTGATCTTGCAGGTAAGACAGCCATCAATTGTTGGAAAGGTTTGAAAGGTGTACCTTTTTCAAAATTGATTTTCAAATCAAGACCTTTACAAATATCAGAAACACGCGGTGGATAATGATATCTAAAGTACCATGACCATGAACAAATACCTTTATAATAATAGAATAAGACCCACTGTAAACCTTCTAAATAATTTTGAGCCAAATCTATAATTTTATCCTCATCATCTAATGTGAAATCAAGCTTTTCTTTGTAGTATTTATTTTTATACTTGATAAATTTGGAATCATACAAATTTTTCTGTTTTTCTAATGTTTCTTCATCCTCAACTAAAATTGCAGATTGATATTTTTTGATAGTTTTTCTTATATCTTCAACTCTGTGATTGAGTTCCTCGGGTGATTCATCTGGATCTATTCCATCCACATCAATTTTAGCTGTATAAGTGTTTGAAGACTTACTGTGAATGATAACCAAACCTAAGTCAAACATGAATTTTCCTAAGAAATCTTTATTCAAGTTACTATTTTCAATAAATTCAGTAGGTATTTGTAATTTTGGAATTTTAGATTCATCATTCAACATTTCACGCACATTAAAATTATCAGAATAAACTTGATTCATCCATTCTCTTATTGATCCAACCATTTTCTTTTGTTGTTTAATCAATAATTCTTTCCCAGCTTTCATTCTCTTTTTAGCACCTTGTCTAGAAATGTTATCCAATTTATTATTGAACCATTCCACATCGACATTACCCTTTTCAAAATTTTCCAACTCGAAAACGGATAAAAATTCTAACCAAATGGCTAATCTTTGGAAATTGATAGTACCATTATCATTTATATAACCATCAGAATCTCTCATAGCTTGTTTGAAAGTTTCAATTAATAATGGGAAAGCACCTTTATTTATATGTAATTCAGGTAAATTTGGTAAGAAATCATTTCCGATAACGTACATAATTAAAATGAAATCGTCTAAAATTCTTTCAAAATCGTAAGGAAAAGAAATTTGATCTTCTAAATCTTGAAATTCCATGGCTAAATATTCTCTAACCAAACCAATATGTAAAAGGAAAAAATTTTGTTTTGTTAAATCGCTTGTTTTGATTTGATTTGAAGGACCAAATTTGACTTCTTCTCTTAAAATGGCCATATGAGGTTCATGTGACACTAAACCAAGCATAATTAAATCTGCATCTAAACCGTAAACACAATGTCTAGTATTAACATTATAACCAGGTTGAGCTTTTTTAGTTCTAATGAAATCCATAATTTTATGTTCACCTTCACCAGGGACTTCATGACCACTTAAAATAACATCAATATTTTGCCAATTTGAGTCTGTTGAAACTTTATGATTAATATAAAATCTTAAATTCTTTGTTAATTTAGCCATAAATTCTGTACCTGGAGTAATGGAGTTAGAATCAAATGGAGGATCTTTAGGTAATTCTTGACCTTTTTCAATAGCTTTTCTCATATTTTCCTCTGCTTCAACAGCAGTTCTAAATCTTCTTGCTCTTTGTTGATTCATTTTAGCTCTTGGTGCAACACCATCAATTGCCATATAAAAAGTCTTTTGTGGTTTGATTGTGTCAAACAAGTGATCTATATATGCAAAAATTGCTCCAAACATTTGATCATCAGTCATCGACGTGATAGATCCATCATTTGAATGAGTACAAGTATGTAAAATGGAATTCATATCCAAATATAAATTGTCAAATTCTGGAACATGATTGCCATCAATCTGATAAGAAATTAATGGCCATCTCTCAGAGATGAACCTAAAAAATTTAGGAATACCTATTAAAGTTTATAAATAATTTTTCAGTATAGTAAAATCTAAAATAAATCAAGCATGTATGTAGATTCAGAGTTATGACAAAAAACGAACAACCCCTATCCCAACATGTTTTCATGGTTTATTTTAAATTTTATATAAATGCGTCCAAATATGAACATTCATCAAAAATTAGTTAGTATTCATTGCTCAAATTAAGTTACAATGCTTCATCGTAATCGTATCACTATTTAAACTTACCCATTATGATAGTATATACTGTTTGAAACCCAGTATGTTTTTACCAAAAAAAAATGTGGATGATAAATTAGTGTTTTAAATTCACTATTATTGACGGTATAAGATATTCCAACAAGTAGTGTGATAGCGATTGATCGATTTAAAAGCAACTATTAACACTTCCTTTTGCCTTCTGAACCTTTTGTTCAATGTCTCTCTTTGTATCAGTCACCTCTTGCAAAACACCACCCACTTTCCCATCTAATTCGATTCTCAACGCTGTTTTTCGTATGGACGATTAAAGGGACGATTTTTTTCAAAAAAACTGGGAAAGTTAAATTATCTGTGCGTCGATCGACGCAAAAATGAATAAATTTATTAAAAATTGAATGAGGTAAGCGCTGATGTCATCAAATAATAAAATAGTTATATAATTGGTGTACGAATGTATAATTAAAAGAAGGGTAACCTTTTTTAGGTGTTTTGATAAATTTGAACCTTGAAATTAGAGATTTGGTAGATTTGGTAAACTAGACAAGAATTAAATGATACTTGTTGACATTGAACGGTTTTTTCTCTTTACTGTAATGGTCTGATGTATCTTTTTAAACATTTGCAAGTACTGGATTCAACAAATACGATTACGGGGCTAAGAATTGCAAGCTTTTATTGCAAATAGACATAAATAGAAGCGATTGTAGCATGTTTGGAAACAGTAGTGGATCATCAGGGTTTTCGTTTGGAGCAGCAGCTAAACCAGCAGCTGCAGGAACAGGAAGCGGTTTTAGTTTTGGTGGTGCTCAATCCAATGGTTTAGGTGGAACGGGAACTGGTACTGGAACGGGTGGAGGTTTCAGTTTTGGGTCTAATGCAAACACAGCAGCAAATGGCACCACACAGTCACAGCCTTCAACGGGAGGTTTTAACTTTGGTGGTGCAAATAAAACTACAACAAGCGGAACAACAGGAGGCGCTCTCTTTGGCTCTAATAATAATGCGTCTGGAACAGCTACTGGTTCCACTGGCTTTAGTTTTGGTAACACTGCAAAGCCTGCAACAACAACAACCGCTGCTCCAGGAGGTGGATTTGGATTTGGTGCCACTACAAATGCGCAACCGTCTAGTGGGGGTGGTCTTTTTGGAAGCGGTTTGAACACATCATCCACAGCCACAGCTACTGCACCATCTGCTCCAAGTAATGGATTTTCATTTGGCTCTGGAGCTTCCAACACGACTGGTAGTAGTGGAGGACTTTTTGGAAACAAACCAGCAGCCACCACAACAGGGCTGTTTGGTGGTGGTGCCAATAATACTACGAATAACCTGTCTTCTACTACATCGGGCGGATTGTTTGGTGGTGCCAGTAGACCAGCGACGGGAGGATTGTTTGGAGGTTCAAATAATACAGCAGGACAAAACAACGCCGTTGGTGGTGGTTTGTTTGGTTCTCAACCTCAAACACAAGCTCAACAACCACAAGTGGAATTGAATGCAATGACCAGAGTGTGCGACCTTCCAGAATTTTTTCAAAAAGAATTGGAAGAGTTGAATCAATATATCCAAATGCAAGTTTCCATTGCTGAAGCTTTGAAAACCAAGGAAGAAGAACACAAGGAAATGGTGGCCACTATACCGAGAGATATCAAATTTCTTGAAAAAAAATATAGTTCAACAAGTCAAGCTTTGAATAGCGATTTACGATTTGTGGAAAGTTTCAAGACGAAAACTTTGGAAAACTTCAATGATTGGGTTGAAAAATTGATTAAAGTTTACATACAATTAACCAATCCAATGAACAGCACTAGATCTGAACAATCATCTGAATCAACAAACAATGTCAGAATACTAGGAGTGAATGGAACAAGAATTGTCCAAACTAATCAGAATGATCAACAGTTACAACAACAACAGCAGCAACAGCAAAAGAAAAGCTTGGAAACAAATGTAAATGTGTCTCAAATATTAAATTCTTTTTACGTTAGTAAGATTGAGGAGTTTAAAGAAAATATAGAAAAGTATCAAACTGTGTTACAGGAAGTTGAAAACTCAGTTAATGATTTAGATAAAATATCGTTGAACAGTGGCTTAACAACCAGTGTAGGAAGCAATTATAGCTTAGAGTTAATTGTTCAAACATTACAAGAAGAGTTCAAGTTGTACGTTGAATTGGCAAACGAATTTGCAGATGTTCATCACGAAGTGAAAAGTCTTAACGGTGGTTCCGAATCCTTTTAAAAGAGATTCGTTGGTATATAACACATTTTACGTTTTTCAATCACTTTTTTTTTTTTTTTTTTCTTTTTTTTCTTTCTTTGTTAACTTTTTCTTTTTTAATTCAAGTCTTCTTCTTACCTCCAAATGTAACTGTTTCCACGACTTTTTTGACTTCTTTTTTCCTGCGCTCTCTCTTTTTAGCATCTTCTATCTTTCTAAGGTAACCACCAAAAACAACAGTTTCTGCTACCAACACTAGCAAAGAGAAAAACACACTCAACAATACTCTATATGCCTCGTTGATTCTCATCGAAGTCCCAGACCAATACCACACAGCATAACCGACCGATACAACACTAATCGCTATATTAAATATGGTAGTTATCTGATGTTTCAACTGCTTTGTCTGCTGTGAAGGTGTAAGATATTCTTCATCATCCTGGAGTCCATACGTGTTGATGTTGAAAATGCCTTTACTAGAACTTGAGGCGAGTTTTTGATACTCATACTCTTGCTGTGCAAGTCGGAGCTTCTCCATCTGTTTTAAAAATTCTGGAGTCTTGGGTTTAACAGGAGGCGGCGGTATATGTATTTTCGACCCTTTCAAAAGCTGGAGCAAATCCAGTTCCAACGAATTGTCATCAGAAAGATCAAGTTTGTATAGTATCACTAGATCTTTGTGGCTGATCCATTCTCTTTGACGTATTGTGTTTTTCAAATCTTCTGAGATGCTCGCTCTGTCCAACAACGCCAAGATCTCTTTACTCAATGTGTATTTCACCATGCTGCCAACCTTCCAACGTAATGTAGTAATTTGCCTCCTTGACCACCTTCAACTATAGATATATACCCAACACCAGATGCAATTGAGCAAGATATCGCTTGCAAACCAATCTGATCAGCTAGCTACACTGAAATAAATGCTCTCTCTGATGAAGCGTTTTGAAATCTTACCGATAAGTTTGCACAGCCGTGGAAAAGTAAAGAAAACAAAAAAAAAATGGCCGGTGTACAGATGTGGCAAGTGTCTGCCGCTGAGTTCTGTCACTGAGCTCACCGCAGAGATTAAGCCGGCAATCTGATACGGTGTATCTATATTTGTAGATATAGAGTATTCTATTAATTGATGATAAATAACATTGTAAGTGGTAAAAATCTTGCAGCAATTGAATAATTTGTTGGGTAAAATTCAACTCAAGATATAAGAGTAATTAATAAATCAGTAGTGAGATGCCTAAATTAGAGGATTGGGAGATTAAAAAGTACTGGGAGTTGTTCACTGGTTTGAACCCGGTGGACAAGAAGCTAACAGGGGATAAAGTTTCTATTGTTTTCAAAAACTCCAGATTGAACCAGGATCAGTTAACAAAGGTCTGGGATCTTGCTGATATTGATGTTGATGGTGCGTTGGATTTTGAGGAGTTTTGTATTGCTATGAGACTTATTTTTGATTTGGTGAATAACAGTATATCTGAATTACCATCATCTTTACCTGACTGGTTGATACCTGGGTCCAAGCAACATTTAATTCACGCTGATAGAGCAGTTTCAAGTAACACTACAGGATTCGATAGTGATGGTGATGATGAAATGGCGCTAAGTTCCGATTTCGATTGGTACATCTCTCCAACAGACAAAGCTACATATGAGACAATTTATAGTGCATCTTCCGATAAGTACGGAAGAATCACATTTGCATCACTGTCCGATTTATACAAATCAATAGCTGATAATGTGCCAGAAACCGCCATTTCTTCTGCTTGGAATTTGGTCAACCCAAAACAATATGAAACCATCGATAAAGATCAATGCTTAGTGTTTTTACATATATTAGACCAGAGATCTCACGGTAAAAGAGTGCCAAGATCGGTGCCTGCATCATTAAGAGCTACATTTTCCAAAGATGTTCCTGAATATAATCTTGATGCGCATCAAAATAAACAAGATTATGCTGATTTAGATGCTAACAAACAACCTTCCACAAAACGTGGATTTGCTGAAGGTTACTTAAATAAACTTGGATCTGCCTCGTCATCCAGAGTTACAGGAACAGGAACCGATTTCAGTTTAACTGAAGGTACGGATTGGGAAGAAGTCAAGTTGAAAAAAAAATTACATGAATTGGAAGAATTAATTAAAAAGGCAGAGTACGAAAAAGAACACAAAGGTAAAGACGACTCACTAAGTATGTTAAAATATGAACTTGAACAATTACTTAAATACAAAGAGCAAGTGGCACAACTGGGCAAGACGACAGATTTTTCAACGGTATCAGCTAACGTGGAAAGTGTCGAAAATCAAGTTAGTCAATTGTCGTTGTTTTTCGAGTCAAAGAGAACTGAACTTGAAAATTTACAAAAAGAAATTGCTGCTTTGAAATGAAGGTTTGCAGTGTGTGTTATTTGAAGGTGCTGTATTCGTTCAAACCGTCTACTCCTTATTTTGTTGTATCTGCGATCGTTTATGGTGATAAATTAAGGCGTGTATCTTAGTGTCTTTTGTTTTTTTTTTTTTTGTTTTTTTTTTTTTACTATTTTTCTCTTTTTTTCGAATAGAGAAAGAAATGTATCAACCGCAAAAATCACAAAACAAAGAAATAATTTAGAACTGTAAAATTCGCTTATTGAATATCGTAATTACAAATTGAGACAATATTCCGCTTATACTTTTAACCCAATTAAGATTGGCTACTTCTTTGGTGGGTCTTCATCAAAAGTTGGTTTAGGTAGTTTGAACTCTTCAGGAGTTGCATCCACTCCTTCCCCAACTTGATCCCACACCGAAGAGCCAACGCTGAAATTTCTCCAAGCTTGTGTCAACTCTAATGGTTCATACACAATTCTTCTCTTCTCAGCATCATATCTAACTTCCGTATAACCTGTTGTAGGAAAATCTTTTCTTAACGGATGACCTTCAAACCCGTAGTCTGTCATAATTCTTCTCAAGTCAGGATGATCTTCAAAAAAAATTCCAAATAAATCATATGTTTCCCTTTCAAGCCAATTGTTTCCTTGCCATAAGGGAACCAAGCTTGGGACTGGAGTCAGTTCAGAAGCATAAGTTTTAATTCTGATTCTTGAGTTGAATCTCACGGAAAGTAAATCGTATACAACGTCAAATCTATTTGTTCTAGTTGGAAAATCAGCAGCGGTAACATTCACACAAGCTTTGAATTGTGATGAAGTGTGATTTTTCAAGAAAGTGGCCACTTGTTTTAAACCAGAAGGCGCAACATAAACCACCAACTCGTCTTTCCAGACAGAGAACTGTTGCACAAATCTAGGCATACACCCCATTATATATTTCCCAAACTTGTGCAATTCCTCAGACTGCTCCCCGTACTTTTCCTTAGGATCGTACACTGGACGATGTAACTCACCAACGTCAGCCCTTGGTAACTCTCTTGGATTAGGCATATCTTTAATTGACTTTGTACCTGATTTTGTGCTTTCAATGGGACTCAAACTACAAGCACTAGTTTGCAAACTTCTTTTGGCCCATGTTGCTAAGATAGCATGCCTTGGTAAGACCCTGGAACATCTTTTTAAACTCATTGACAGCATCTTTTTTGTTTTTTTGGGATTCTCTTTATTTCATTCAAATGAACAAAGTATTAGTTGTGTTTCTTGTTACAAAATACTGATTAATTGTTGAATAAATCTACTTATGTATCTATATCTGTTATACCCAGATTTGATCTTAATGAGGGGTAAAAGCACTTTATTATCTAAAAAGGGGTAAAATTACAAACAAAAAACATCCTTACATAGCCGTTTTTTTTTCAGCGCTTAAATTTTAAAAATCAATAGTACTTTTTTAATTTGTTGTATATTTTACTCAACTTTAGTGCAAATTTAGCTAGTTATTATTAAATTACAAACATTTTCTCTATAAAGTTATTAAGGGAATGAAATAAAACTTTTCTTCGAAATCAAGTGCTTTTGAAGTCGTCTCCCAAGTTCTCATGCTGAGTTGGGCTGTATATTCTTGTATATCGTTTATAATTGCCTGTTGGAGGTCTGCTGAATCTGGAACTCTTGGTATATGGACTTCTAGGTGTTTTAGGTGTTCTTGGTGTCTTTGTCACGTTTCTTGACAAAGGAGACGATATAGATCCCGCTGAGGATCCAACGATCGGTGAGTTTAGTCTGCTTGGTCTCTTTTTGTTCTTGTTGGATGATCTTAGCAGCTCGAATTTAAACATGCCCTCATCATCACCACTAGATGTACTTCCAGTGATTGGCGATCCTAATGGAGGTAATTCTGAGCTATGTGAGCCATGATGATCTGATTTGTTAGAAGACAGCTGTATAGAGTCCACAAGATTTCCTAAGGACGATCTTCTCTTTGTATTTTTCGATCCAGAGGAATGTCTAAACGGTGAGGATGTTGACACGTTTATAGGACTAGTTGATCCTTCTCCCATCAAGGTTCTAAAAGAGGTTGTGGATGCAAATTGCATGTTCTGTTCTACCGGAGGTGAATCAAAACTCATAGCCCAATTATTGTTATCCATGACGGATGCCGTTACTGTCGATCTGGTATCAACAGAACCATTATACTGATGTCCATATGTTTCTGAAAGTTCCATTGCATCTTTGGTGAAAAATGAATCAAGGTTCTCCAAAGTCTCCAACATGTGGCTCAAAGAATCTTGTTCTCCAACCACTGGTGTCCCATTATTGTTGAACATTGGTTGCGAGTTAACAAATTGTTGTTGTTGATGTTGCCTATTAAGTTGCTTTTGCTGTTCAGGAGACAATGGATTATATTGAACATAGTCATCACTATTGAATTCAGGATGTGGAATTTCAGGCAAATTTTCATCTGTTCCACCTTCGGCAGAAGCAATAACACATGTTGAAAAAACAGCATGTATGTTATTTCGGGTTCTTGCTGTACTCACTGCAGGCATAGGAATAGACCAACCGCTTTCATCTGGAATACCAAACAAAGTGGCAATTTTTTCATATTCTTTTCTCATGGAAGGATCACCCGAACTCATGATTAAGTAATGTTTGTCTAATGGTGAAGCAGAAATAGATGATGCTTCATCTAAAACCTCCAAAGCTTGGTCAACATAATCCGTCATTAGAAGTCTCAATAATGGAGACACCAAATCAGCTCCAAGACCAATAAACTCTTCACTGCGCAAATCAACAACTCTAAAAATATGTTTTAATAAAGTCATCGTTTCAATCTTTATCCAACTATATCTATTAAATAACAAGCCCATCAAAAAGACTAAAGTCTGTGCCAAATATTCAGGGAAGAAAAGATCTTTGATCACACCAACAATTTGATTTAAGAAATCTTCTTTGTTTCTAAAACGTTTTTTAACTAAAGAAGTAATAATACGTGAAAGCGATGGCATGTTTGCATTATCAGCCATGCCACATAATACTGTTGCTGCTGTGGTAACTTCTTCAGAAAACTTTCTTGTGGATTGCGAATGCAAAAATCTAGGCATATTGGCTAATAATGCCATGAGAATTCTTGAGTTTCCTGATCCAATAATTTCTGAATCTTTTAACAAATTCAGTCTATCAAGAAGTTTCAGCGAAAGATCATATGCATTTGCAGATCTTAATCCAATCATAATGATAAATTGTAAGCCATCGAATCTTCCTTCCCATTTAGGTGGGAAAGTTGCAATCAAACATTGAACAGTTTCCTCTGAGCCCAAATCGATTTTGGATATAAACTTGGATAAAGTTGAAACAACTTCTATAAACTCTGCTTCGTAAATTGTATTCAGACAAGCAACAACTGACCAAAATAATTGTGGAAAATCAATGAGTTGTTCACTATACAACTCTGCGGTAATAGCATTCAAGGTCATAAGAATTTGCATTGAAAAGCTTTGAATACCAGGATTTTCATCAGAAACTGTATTTGCCAAACATGACAAAATATCTCTCAACATTCCCACATCTAAAAATGAGATCAAGCAACGGAAAACTTGGAAGGACCTTGAAGCAATATGCATAACTTTACAAGAGGTTGCCCATTTCAATGCAATTCTACTCCATTCTTCCTGAATCGATGGATTGCTTTTTTGAAAGATACTCAATACTTTTCTGATCATTGTATCCATGTTTTCAGGTATTCTGACATCATTTTTTTCGGATGAAACATCGCTGTAAACCCATAAATTGTGTTGATAATCAGGGCTTCTCAATGAATCCACCACTATCTTGTAATTTGGTTGCTCTGGATCTCCATACTGATGTATCAAATGAATCAACATAGCTGCTGCTTGCTCTTGAATAATTGTCAATTGATGATCCAATAAAACAAAAGAAAGATGCAACAATAATGGTAACTTGAACTTTGCAGTTTCACTAGGCGTTAACAATAAGTCAACCAAAAATATAACTGATAACTCACACAAAGAGAATGTAGGTGTCATCGTGAACTCATCTTTTTGCGTTATTTTGAAAAGATCAGCAACATACGGAAACATGTCAAGAGGTTCGTCTGGTCCAACCAAAAAGTGATCTTTAGCCTCTGAAACCTTTACATAATCAGCCGGAATCATAGATTTTGGCTCCAAGTTGGATAAAAGTGATTCTACCAAGTTAGTGGAACCCGGAATGGTTGAAAGTGACACAATAACTTGTCTTGAGCATTCCAAAAATGCCAAACTTTTTAGCTTTAGAGAATTCTCTAATATAAAATTGTATATTTGAATGACATTTGCTCCTCCAGCACCGCTTCCCAACGCAACCCATAAAGCTTCAACTTCATTCTGAATTTTGTGACCCAACTTTAAAGTTATCTCGTAAAAATTAATAACTACCATTAAAGAGGCTGCACGCATTTCGCTGCCTTCCATAAGATTCAACTCCACGGTTTGAACCCACGGAATCAATGCTGCTAAAATGTCCCTTCTAGGACTCGTTCCAACAACATGAAAGAGCTTTGTAAGTTCTGAAATCATTCTAAATTTCTCCGAACTTAATGAAGTGGCGTACGTAGACGACAATTGAAACAAGGTTCGCTTGTATATGACTCTTGATCTGCAACAAATACCATCAACAAAGCTGCTAGTGTAATGTGTATTGTAATTCTTCAACTCGGCATATTCCAATAACTTTGCAGCAGCAGTTCTCACATTGATATTATCCGAACCACAAGAAAAGAGACCTAAAGCTAGCCATTTATATGCAGGATAATTAAATTCTGCGCCTTTAACTGCTGCTTCGCTCAAAGTAATGAAGTAATTATCTAACGCCGAATCATACTTGTAACATTTTTCAATGACCTCATTTAATATAGTCTCCGCTTTGGTATTCACTGTCAAAATATCAAACAACGCCTTACTTGCCATTGTATGGATTTTGTCATTGTAAGTGATGAATAATGCATCGATCCACGATAACACTCTGGTGATATCAAAAGAATCATTTTCATCAGTAATTGGAGATGAGCATAAAGCAGACATACAACTAATTGTACTAAGCTGTAGTTGACGTTTTTGTAGCTCCAAAGAAGCTTGAAGTCTCACAGAATCACTATGATTCGAAGCATCTTTCATCATAATTTTATACCTTTGACTAAAAATGTCAACATTCTTGCCATATCCACACCATTCTTCCATGAAATAGAATGCTTCTTTTCTAAATTTGAAGGGTAGCCATAAATCAACTTGTCCAATCTTTTTGACCTCATTATGAAAACTTTCCAATAGTCCACAAAAGCTTTTGCGTAACCTTTGTAGTTCAATACTCGTTTGTGAAGAAGGATCAGTCACTAATTTTTTAACATTAAATAAAATCGATTGTAATCTACTCAAAACAACTTCATCAACAAATTGAGTTTGACTTTTTGAAAATTTTGCCACAACCTTATTCAAGATTCCTATAACTTCAACTGTTAGTTTAGTTTCAGAAGTAGAAGAATTTTCTAAATCTTTCTTCCAATTATCCATAGCTGGATTTATACTTTGTAAAAAACTCTTGAAAATATTAACATTCAAACAACTCAAACCTTCGACTAAAGCGTCTTTCAATTTTGCATTTGATGTAGCCAACAACGGGACTGTCATTTTAAAAATTGATTTAGCACTTGTAATCTTTTGATGTTGAACTGTAAACATTTGCTGAGACTTTTTACGCATATGAGTTTTGGCTAAGGATAAGCCTGAGTGGACTGGAAGAGACGTGGATAAGTTTGGAATATGTAGTCGTTGTTCACTAGTGGAAGTTAATGAAGAACATGCAATTTTCAAGAATAACATATAGTCCCATATTAAGGAATTCATGTTTCCTGTATTATTATCCGAACTTATAGCAACAACTTGATCATATAATTGAACTAGTCTGATACAACTGTGCGATCTTGCTATTGCGATCTGAATAGGACACATCTTCACAAGGGAATCTAAAACTTCTTCAAATATCTTGAACCATAAAGCAGCATCGACACCATGACTTCCCTCCGCTAATCGTATTATTGTATCCTTTCTTTGTTTTTGTTGTAACTTATTTAGCCGTTTTAATTCAGCCTCACTTAATATTGTTCGTTTAGGGTTGATTATTTCAAAGAAATCTAAAGATTCTAAAACTTGAATAACTCTAGTACCAAACTCTGCTGCAAACTTGGATGGCATTCTATTATGAGCCTTTTTTGGTTCGGTTTCTGCTAATGAATCTTTTTCTTCTGTTGAAGTTAGATCATAAATAGCTTCATCAAATTGAGCTACAATTCGTAGTATTTGAGATCCTAAAAATCTAACTCTGAAATCATGACTAAATAAAAAGAACAATCCGTTTCCTTCAACTTCATCAATAATGGTGACAATGTTTTTCAATTCAATTTCTTCAATAACTTTGAACTCCTTGATTTCTTCTTGAACAAAATCGTGATTCACATTGTACAATTCATTTGGTGTTTCAGTTGATTCTTTATTGATTTCGGACAATGATTCCAACCAACATTGAAGCAAATTAACATAAACTTCTAATAGTTTAATATATTCGTTCGAAGATAAATATTCGTGATTCAAAAAACCAGCTGTTTTCTCATCCAAATAAAATGCTATTCTTGCAAATGTAGTCATAATAACGTTCGGATTTTTTTTAGTCATGAGAATCTTCAAAGATTCAATAGCAAATGTGCTAACATTTTCATCATCATGGATACAATTTCTCACCAACAATTCAATCAACTTTCTGTACTGGCTGGAATTGTTATTCAGACACCAAGTAATACTGGAAATAACAGTTGCTAGTAAATCGACATTTTGAGTAGTATGATCTTCAGCATGAAAGTAAAAGTTTGAAAACTTTATAGGCAAGGATGAAGCAGAACTGAATGTTGAACTTAAAGGTGTTGTAGGTTGGCCACTAGCATTGGAAACGGCATTTGAGGATAAAATTTTGCACCCAACTTGAGCATCTAAGTAAACTAACAATGATATAAATAGACTAGAAACTTCATCGTGAACCACTGCGTTCGATGAATTCACGTCAATTATTTCACTGCTATCATCATTACTAAACTCCATTGGGTCTAAAGATGAGTGAATCACATCATCTGTTGGAAAAGGTGGGCGTTCCCGATGTTTGTAATCGGACAAAATACATGAGTAAGTTCTGACACAAAGAGTCATCTTTTCATAAGATATACTTTCAAGTGTAGTGCCGTTGAAAGAGTTTTTCATCAATGGTAATAAGACATTTTCCAACGTGAAGTTTAATTGAGAATAAGCCATACTTCGTAGAATTTGGACAGTAGACTGAATTAGTAAGGGATCTTGAGTGATCCATTGTTGCTTCTTATTCTGCTGTGTCAAAAAGAGTAAATTTGCAACTGATTCCAAGTTTCTGGTTTTAGCATTTAAAGTGTCAGGATATCTATATAGATAGGCCCATATTAATCGGCCTAAAGAAGCAGTTATTATTATTTTCTCTGATGTTGAGAGTTTTGGTTTCAATCTTTTGATCAAATAATCACTAATCTTCAACCACTGATCTTCAAACAAAGACTTTGGCGCCACAGATAATGATGTTGCAACTAAAGTTGCAGCAGACTTCCAAGTTTTATTTTGTTCACGTACAGCTAATCGAAGAGCTTTAGCATATATTAAATTAATCGCATCAGCCCAAGTTGGATGATTAACTTCTGCAGTCAAACTACCTGCCAAACTTAACAATAATTGATTGATTACCTCCGAGTAAGATAACAAAGTGTTTTCATTTTCGCATGTGTGAAAGAATTTAGCAATACTCTTCATAAAATCAGCACCTACTTCGAATCTATCAA
Organism: Ogataea sonorensis; assembly: GCA_037951595.1. Lineage (NCBI taxonomy): Eukaryota > Fungi > Ascomycota > Pichiomycetes > Pichiales > Pichiaceae > Ogataea > Ogataea sonorensis. Next base: position 1,915,091 of record JBANDG010000003.1, on the reverse strand, counting down.
TTGAAGAATTTGATAGTTGTAGGTATCTCATGCCATGGATTAACAAATTCAAGCTTGCTTCACTAACATCTGAATCTTTTGTATATCCAGTGGGAAATTTTTCCAAGTCTGCTATAAATTTATCGCTAACAGTCAAAAATGACTTTTCAGACATATGACCTAGCAATTCAGCCAATAAATTCCAATTTGACGAATGTATGATACTTTGACTAACTAGAAAAGGATCAATACTTTTTAAATAGTTGTACATAATTTCTTCTAGACCAGTTTCTTCAATCAACTTAGGATCTGGAGTTTGACGAATTACTTCAATTAATACCCTCCATAAAATGAATGTACTAATAGTGAATTGCCTATCAGCTTGCGTAAAAGTGATTTCAGACTTTTGTGCTTTCAATTTGAGTTGTTCTATGTGATTTGAATGTTCTTTATTTATTATCGTTGTTGATGAACTCGAGACTGTGTCGTGAGATGATCTAGACAAAGATTTCTTATGTCTATGAAACTTTCCCGAATGAGATGATGTGGATGCTGGTGACGTCAATAAAGAGTAAGATGACTTGTACTTTTTCCACATCATCATGTCTTTTTCAAGCATAGATCTTGCCATTTCTCTCAACTCCGATTTACCTCTTCTCCAGTGCATAACTGCATCAGTCACGGATTTTGGTTTCCTTCTTGCAATATACCCCAGTGAGCTTATGATTTTATCAAATGTGGGATCCACGCCTTCAGATAACAAATCGATAATGTTAGGTTCTCTATCCAATGGCACACTGTTAAGACATAAATTCAATTTTCTTTCAGCATGTTTAGTAAACTGTCTAACCATAATATTCAATGTGTAATTAGGTGACGAGCCGTTGATACTTGCTCTTTGAGTTTGTGGAGAGTTCTTAAAATGGTTTTGTCTTATTGTTAACAAACTTGCTTTTCTTTGAGATTCTAATGGAGAACTTAAACCTGTAGACGTTTGAGTTTGAGCATAAGCCCGATTTTGTTCCTGTGATAAAGGGTTTCCCAGTTTGAATGTGAGTGGTTGTTTCATATAGGCTTCTTCCTCGTCATCATCTCCTTCCTCTTCTTCTTGAAAATTGCTAATATGCGTGTTTTGAAGATTACCGTTGTTATTGACGGCATTGTTATCATAGCTGTTGTTGTCATTTTCAGCGGAGTATTGAAAACGTGTATTTCCATCACCAATACTTGACGGAGGATTGCCACTTCTGTAGATTCCAAAAGGTGCAAATGAACTGTTGAAATCAATATCTTTTTGTATAGGTGTCTCATTGTTTATATTGTTATCATTTGCTAGATTAATTGGTTGTCCATTTGAGTGTAGATGTTGCTCATTAGCGAGAACGTCCAAATCTATAGGTGTAAAATTTCCGTTATTTTCAGTGGACGGCAAGTTCATCAAATCGGGTATTTCGATCATCTGTTGGGTTTCTGATGGCTGTTGTTGTTGTTGTTCTTGCTGCTGGTGCTGGTACTGTTCTCCTTGATCTGAGCCTTGTCTTATAACTTGTGTACTTTGTATCTCCAAATCGGAGTTTAGATGCACCTGTGCTAAGGGGGATACCAAATCATCGGGTATCTGGTCGTTGGTAGTCATCTCTAAATGTATTTTAATATATTAACAGGGGTTAATTGCCCTTGGTTTGGTGGTTGATATCTATTACAGAAAAGTACAATGAAAAATTGCCTCCTTTGACTCAAGTATGCATAAGTTTCGGTTTTCAAATCTTTCGTTCTTGATTGTTTGAAATAAACAATGAATAAAAAGTTATCACTAAAATTCTAAATTCAATTTTCCACTATGTTTAGTTTACAAAGGGGTAACAACTTGAAAGTTAGAGTTTCTCCTCACCACACTTTGGTCAACAAACAAAATGCTAACTACTTGATAAATACCAATGAATGATATGGTGAATTGTTATGGCGTACAAAGACCAATACCAAATTGTATGAATGTTTTATATACAAGTGATTATAAATCTTCAATGGCTATTAAAAAATTTCAAATGTAAACCAGTAAATACAAAAAAACATAATAAAAAAAAAATCTAAAAAAAACTAAAAAAAAAAAACACACATTGCTTTAGAGGGTGCTAACTAGATAGAGGCGAGGTGATTTTGAGATAAAATGGATTATTTTCGAGCATTGAATAAATTTGTTGATTTTGGCCATTTTTTAATATTTGTCTATATATGTAAAATGCTGTTGCTTTGAACATATATTATAATATACAGAGAAGGGTATACTGTGAATTTCGTACTATACATTATATAACACTATTAAACGGGTGATGTGACAGAATGTCACTTATTCTTTTGTCTTTTTATCCTGCTTACTTTCATCTTTAGTGTAGTATTCACTATCAATAGCTTCATTTAATATCTTGCCAGTATAATCTTTATAAATCTGTTTAGCACTGGACTTCAGGTACTCTAACTGATCTTGAATGAAACCGTCACAAAGGGTTGGGAAAGATGAGTTTTCAAAAAATTTAAACTCAGATTTCGTTTCACATAGATAATGATTAATAACGCTCCAAATGAAGTGTTCCAAGTCGAAATTAAATTGTGGAAATTCTTTACCCAAGTTTCTAACTTTGTTCCCGCTTAAATCATAAGTATACTTCTGCTCAACAATTTCAAACGGATCCATTTTTGGATCATGGACATGATAAAATAGCGGTTTGGAAACCTCTGGATTGAATGGGGAAACAAAGTATTTGTCATAATCATACTTGAAAGATTTACCCTGTTGTTTGATATCATCTTGAATCGTTTTCAATGCCTTTTCCAGGATTTCATAATCTGTCAAAGGATCATACTGAACAATTGATGAATGTTCAAATATCAAATCCTCATTGTACCAACCATGAGCTCTACCTGCTTTTTTGTACACTTGGTAATAAGGTAATTTGAAGTAGTTAGCAGCAGCGACAAATGTTTCTTTATCACCTTCACCAGCACCTCCTTGGGATAAAAGTGGATAATAACCATAAGGACCATCAAAATTATAGTACAATGAAAGCAGTAAAGCTTTAAAGAATTTTTTCTTGTTGATTAGTAGCTCACCTGATTCGGTAGTCCAATCAGGGATTGTACCTTCCCTATCATGGAAAGGAATTGAGACAAATACATCTTCGTCTGTTTCGACTCTATAATACTTTGGATCTGTCCAAAAATCATTCAAATGTCTAACTTGTTCTCTACCAATTTCTTGACCTGTTATTTTATAGAATAAAGGAGACGTAGTTCTTCTCCAAAAATCGGGCCAAGTTATCATCTTGTACTTTTCATATAATTTGGATTTGAATAACAAATCAGGGTTACCAACAGGGAAAGTGTCAGAATCTAATAAGAATGCATTTTCAAATGAAGATGCTAATAATGCAAACACTTTGTATTGATACCCAGTAACATCAAATTTTTTCAATGTATCTTTACCAAAGACTCTCGTCATTTCAACACATCTAGCATTCAATTTTGGTAGAATGTTATCGCAATATTCAAATTCGTAGTCTGATTCATTTGGTAAGATGACTTCAACAGGCAACGTTGAACCAAGTCTTCTCAAAGTTTCTATACCAAGTAATGCGAACCAAGAGTATTTTCCACCACCAACAATAACATAACCGTCTCCATTATAAAATTCTGGTGAAATATCTGGTAATGAGTCAACGACAATTTCGTGTTTCATTGTTAGATCATTGACAAACTGATTTGGAAATTTCATGTACGACGAACAGTCATTTTCACTCAATCTATCATAAGACTGTGCATAGAAAAGAACATTTTCAATAAATGGTTTACCATTTTTCAAAGTTAATCTTTCTTGTAATGGGTAACTTAGTGAATTTTTTTTTATCATTTCAAAAATCTTGATGAAGTAATTTTGAAATCTCACATCACCTTTGATAATATCTTCAGATTTGATCTTACTCATAGATTTATCATCTGCGACCACTTCTTCGTCATTATTTGCAAAAGTTGGGTTGTCGTTGGAACTGACTAGCGACTCACTAATTTCATGTTTTTCCGCTTTTGTATTTCCAGTAGATCCACCAGGAATCGAGCCTAAATGAGCAGGATTGAAGTATAAATCTTTCAACTGTTGAGATTCGTTCTCTTCATTGAAATCTGATTCCTCCACGGAAACAACAACATCAGGTTTGTCTGATTCTGCTTCTTTCTTCAAATTTGGAAAAGCCAATTCATTCAATGACTCTATTGAAGATGGTATAGACACATATGAAGGCTTGAAAAAGTACACAAATGTAACCGTTGATACTATCACTAAATACAACAGTAGTATTTTAGCTCTTCTATTTCGTGAAAGAAATCCCATTATAAAACTTGTAAGCTCTCTGATAAAAAATTACTATTGAATAGATTTCAGTTGAGAACCTAAATGAATACAAGCAAAGAACTGATCATTAACTAGGGATCTTAATTCTAGTGGACTGAAATCTTAAGACAACTACTGTTTTCTTTTCCTATCTTCAATGTGTCAAGCTTTCTGTCGTCCTAACAAACACTTTTCACTAAAAATATCTATAAACCTTGATAACCACAGAAGTATAACGATTCAGTTTAACAACTGATACCTAGTTCCTTTCCATCTGTATAAAGCAAGCTAAAAAGCTATACCATCTGATTTCACTCCCAGATGTTATCAGATCTGTCAGGTATCAATCAGTTCTTCTGTTCCTGGTGAGATTTTTCAGGCTGTGAAATTGTCACATTTTTATTTTTAAATTTTTAAAAAAAATAATAATTAAGCGCCAGAAATTCAAAAATATAAAACAGACAAATGGTGTATGGATGCAAATTTCTAAATTCCATTGCTTCTCCCTTTTGATACAGGACTATACTGAATGGTAAGGAATGCCATAAGATGCAATTGTTCATGTTTGATACTTTATGATCCAATTTAAATTGAAAATAAAAGTTAACTTACTGATTCTGATTACTATTACCAGTAAAGGTTGTCTATTGTTTGCTGCAAAATTTATGTGGGTGAAGAAGTTCAAGAACAGAGAAACAAGTTTATCAGCTTCACATCATGTTTGAACGGGTGGTATCTACAAATAGAGGTGCTTATAGACTTAAAAACAAGGTGATCCAAATTTGGAATGACTACAAGTACTTAATCATTTCTGCCATTTCTGTGTTTGTAATTTTGAAATTGCTGTTTTCAACAGATAGTTTTGTACTTCCGTCAAATAGTTTCACTCAAACTTATATTAAAGAAACTGGAACAAATTCGCTGAACAACACGTCTGAATTGAAAGGTCCAATGAAGAAAAACGTTAAAAACATGAATGCAATCGAATCCAGATTGAAGTTTTATTTCCCATATAAGCAAAATGAAGAGATTGAAAAGAATATATGGCAATTGTGGGTTGTCAACGCTGAAGACAAACTATTTCCACGTGATTGCCAACCTTTGATTAAGAGATGGAAAGAAGCGAATGAAGATTATCAATATAACCTTCTATCAATCTCAGAAGCCGAAGAGATTGTGGTGGATTATTTGAAGCCAACTGTTCCCGAGGTTGTTGAAGCTTTGAGATCGTTACCACATAACCGTTTGAAACTTGAATTTTTGAAATATTTAATCTTATTTATATCAGGTGGAAATTATGCTGATATAAATACGTTGAATACCAAACCTGTAAAATTTTGGTTTGACTCACAGTTGATAAATATAGGTTTATTGGTTGGTATTAATGCGGATTATAATGACGGTGATTGGGAAAAATTGTACAACAGAAGATTGTCATTCTCAACCAATATCTTCAAGTGCAAGTCTCATCATCCATTTTTGGCTAAACTCATAGCTAGAATTACATTTATTGCATTTGCCGAAAAAGAGTTAGTCAAGTCAACCAACTGGGATGAAGTCTTTCAAAATGTCGATGCTAATGGTGAACCCTTAGTTCAGTTTACAGGCTCTTCGATTTTCACAGATACTTTATTTGAGTACTTGAATAATTTACAAGATGCTGTTTATGTCAGGGTTGCTAAAAACGAGCGTGATAAACAAACCAAGCAAATTGTTGGACCACCTGTTCCTGCAGAACAAAGGTTTTCTTACAAATCGTTCACTGGGATAATAGCTCCTACTCAAGTTGATGATGTAGCAATTATGCCATATGTCACATTCAATGGATTTGAACACTCAAAAAAAGATGAGTTTGATGATGAGGATAAAAACACAGGATATGCAAAGTTTTACTACGGAAAACCAACCAGTATTGGCGGATTATTTAGCACGAAAGCTGAATTTGAGTCCTCATAATAGGTAAGAACTGATCACAATTATTTCCATAATGGCTTTTCCATTTTACTTTCCTTGTACATAACATTTTGATGCTTATTTATGGTTCCCACTGATGATTGTTTTACTTTATTAGTGAGACAATCTCTACCGATCATTGTGTTCAAATCACGTGAAAATGTTGATAGCATTGTTATCAGCTTCAATGTGACACCCGTTTGGGTGAAGAGAATTGCCTGTTTTCAACCGGAATATGCAGGAGATAAACAAATAAGTATTGTTTGCTGCAATCGATCACTTGTGTTCGTTTAAAATACAATGGATTTTTACAGTAGCAGATTCTTTCAATGAGACTCCAGATAGAACCCCTAGTAGTGGAAAAGATACCAAAGATTACTCTAATAGCATGAAAAGTGATGAAACAGTCTGCTATCTTGGTTCACTAAGTATGTATAGTTTGTACAACTGTATAGTGGTGAACAAACAGATATGAGTACAACAGAAAGTAATTTACATCAGTAAACAGTGTATAGTTGTTTCTATGCAGGAGTGAAAAATTGGCTTCACAGCCTTGATTGTAGAAATCGACGTGTGACTGACTGTGCATGAGTTCTTCAAAGAACATATACATGACTGATTCAAGACAGCTCAATTCCTAAGTATCTCAAAAATTTGTCTTAACAAGTATCACAATAAAAAAACAAACAAAAAGATACGTGTACAAAAAATGTATGTTGTAACCTAAGCGTCAGTAAACCATTGATACGATGTCGCAGAAAAGAGTGTCTGGCAGAGGTGAAAAATGGAAAAAAGTGATAGCAAAAAAAGACATCTGCTATATTGAAAATCTTTGTAATGTTTCTCTTTTAACTTTTTACCAAAAATATATACCGATAAAACTTTGTAATTAAAGAAAGTTTAACACTCAATATTGTGATGATCAAACTTCCCAAAAGAGTCTTTAGATTAATTCTATTTTCGAGTTTTTTCTTAGCAGGGCTAGTGTTCATTTTGCATCAGTCACAAAATGGTACTGAGTCAGCTTATGGACTACCTCTGTTTTCCTTGTCATCAGAAAATGCACCATTGTCACCTGACTCCTTTACATGGAAGCAAATAAAGCAAAAACTGAAATTCAAGTCCAGGATTTATCAACGAAACACACCCAAAGATGCTATTGTAGATGATACTCACAAGTTTTACCAAGAATTATTCAAACAGAAAATTTCAGAGCCTAAGAATATGAAACTAACTTATAAATCAGAGTCCGATGATAGTTATAAATTGGCAAATGCCACTTTGTTGTCAATGGTGAGAAACTTTGAATTGGATGATCTTATAGGTACAATTGAGCAGATTGAAAAAAATTGGAATCACTTGTACCATTACCCATACACATTTATCAACGAGGAACCATTCACCGATGCTTTCAAATCGAGAGTTGAAGCAGTTTGTTCAGGAAAAATCAATTACGAACAGATTCCTAAGTCAATATGGTCAATTCCAGACAACGTTGATTTGAAATTGTACAAGAAAGGAATTGAAAAACTAACTTCCAAAGGTGTCCAGTATGCAGCATTAGACAGTTACCATCACATGTGTAGAGTTAATTCTGGGCATTTTTACAATTTGGAAACTTTACAAAATTACAAATACTACTGGAGGTTTGAACCAGCGACCAAATATTTCTGCAAAATTGACTATGATTTGTTTAAATTTATGCAAGACAACGATTTAACTTATGGTTTCACCATTTCGCTTTATGATGATCCAAACACAATTGAAAGTTTGTGGCCTACAACGTTAAAATTCTTGCAAAAAAATCCACAATACGTAAACAAAAACGCTGCTTTTGAATGGTTAACTGAAAATTTACAAAATCCATCAAATACGAAAAAGGCAAATGGTTACTCAACATGTCATTTTTGGTCAAATTTTGAAATTGGTGACATGGATTTCTACCGTAGCGAACCTTATACAGAGTGGATGAATTATTTGGAAGAGTCAGGTGGCTTTTTCTACGAAAGATGGGGGGATGCCCCAGTTCATTCAATTGGGTTAGGGTTGTTTGCTGATAAATCCAAGATTTGGTGGTTTAGAGATATCGGATACTGGCATTCTCCATACAACAATATGCCACTAAGTGACAAATGCCATTATGAAAAGGATTATCCTGGTTTCTTTGCTCCTGATGACGTCTTGGATCAAAACTGTTTACCAAACTGGTACAGATATGAGATGAGCGAGGAGATGAAAAACGCATATTAAGTGTCATTGGCTTCACCATCAGACAACAATCACATTGTGTAACATAAATCAGGGGTAAACTCTACTGTTAATTGAACTCTTTAATATACTAATAAAATTTTGTCACGTGACTAGTTGCTTTTGTAACTTCTTATGTAAGACGGCATTTTGGATGATTCAGGGGAAGCAAAAGAACTGAAGAGAGAGTAACAGTAAATACAATTCAAAGCTTGTACCTCTAAACTAATATGTGTTGAAATAATTATTCAATTATTGGCATAATTGTCTGCAGCTTGTGTCTCAGTGCAAACAAAAACTTCAATTGAATTTTATTTAGTCACATCACCGTTGTGTTTTTTCACACTTTTATTTACCTTAGAAGACTATCCAACCAGGTCGACTACTTGTTCGTTCTCTTGCAAAATCAAGTTTTTTAAATAGCAAGTTGCTTTCAAAAAGTAACACATTTGCACATTTTTTTCAATTGGAAAATAAATAGTCCATTAGATTTAGTTTTCCACGTTGTTTGTTCTTCCATAAACACTAGATAATAATGAGTGTATCATCGCCATACAGAGGAATCTCATCCTCTGGTTCAGCAAGTCCGAGATTCAAGAGATTTTCCATATTTGCTGGTATGATAATAGGTTTAATAATATACAAATTCAGCACCAGCTGGTCTATGAATGCGGAAGAAAAAATCATATCTGAAGCTTTAAACAATTTTTATAGATTAAATCCTAAAGCAAAAGGAGCAAATCCCTACGATGCATCAATCACGGCTGATAGAATTGGGAAATTTTTCCCTTATGACGAAAGTCCAAGAAAAATTGAGAAATCTATTTGGCAAATGTGGAAAGTTCCCTTAACTGATCCTGATTTCCCTCACAAGAATTATGTTGCTAAATGGAAGAATGAAAATCCTACTTATAAATACAATTTGTTGACAGATGATGAAATATTGGAAATTTTGAAAATTCATTTCAAAGATACTACACCAGAAGTTGTTGAAGCATATGAAATGCTACCCAATAAGATTATAAGATCTGATTTTGCAAGATACCTTTTAATTTTCTTAAATGGAGGAGTTTATGCAGATATAGATACGGATTTGGAGAAACCGGTTGATACTTGGTTTGATTCGGATAGAAATGTTGGTTTTGCTGTGGCTGTTGAAGAAGACATAAACGTTGAAAATTGGCAACATTATATGACTAGAAGAATTCAATTTGAGCAATGGACTTTCAAAGCAAGGGCAAGACATCCAATTTTAAGAAAATTAATTGCTAAAATTGTCGAAACTACATTTCAAGCTAAAAAAAATGATAAATTACAAGCTTATTACAAAGATTTCAAAGGTGTTGATAGATGTGCTTCCATTGATATTATGGAATGGACTGGTCCCGTTGTTTGGACAGACACAATCTATGCCCATTTGAATTCTTTAAAAAATCCTACAATTGTGGATATCGATCAACAGAGAGATATTGCAGCTGAGTTGTATGGCCCTGAAGTTGCAGAAAACGAAATCATCTCCTGGAAGTTCTTTGCAGGTTTACGTGCCCCGGTGGTAATTGATGATGTTGTTATCTATCCAAGAGCTTCTTTCAGAGAAGATAAAGAAAATAACTGTGGTAAATATTGTTACGTGCATCACCATTTTGGTGGGTCTTGGAAAAACAACGGTAAAGGTGAAATCAAACCAGGACAAGCAGGATTCGAGGGTGTTGATCCAGATGAGGTTGACAAATTAAGAAACGGTGCTCAAAAGAGAGACTTGATACCAGATGATAACACCAAACTTGCCAAAAGATGCCTATACCCATACCAACCTTATTAGTTTGTTCAACAGTGGTTGTAAATTAAAACATTAATTTGTTCGTTACGATTTTTTTTCATATTATAAATACTTTACTTTTTATGTTTCTTTTTACAATCCAATTGCACTGTTTTCTGCGTGTGTTTTTTCTATTTTGTTTTTTTATCGGTTGATTTCTTATTTCTGTTACTTTATTCTTTCATTAATTAATTCTTTACAAGTATATCAGGCCTTCATACAGAACAAGTTAGCTGTAGACTTGAATCTATTCCATCATAAACTAAATTCTGTACCTTGCATAATTGTTTTTGTAAATGGGAGAATTCCCATTTATAAAGGTATTTTTTCAGAAATTAGAAATAAACTTGGTGTACGGATGTATAAAACTAAATTATGCTTACTTAATACTTTTCAATCCAATTTTTTCATCAGTTTTTCAACTCTTTCGCAAATTTAAGGTGTGGAAAAAAAAAAGCTTGGGTGGATATGAATAAAGAATCATTGTAGAATGTATGTAAGAACAGTTGATTTGGACGTAAATAACTGGTGATATTTTACAGTCTTGTTTGAAGAACGAGTAAAGTGACAGACAAATAGTAGATTTTGTTTTAATTTCTTGTTGCTCGGCATATCATGAATACTTTAACAAGTTCATTAAAAGTTCAAACGAGATTAATCTCAGATGTCATCTTTAAAAGATACATATCAACAACGATACCATCATTGAAAAATGCACAATTAACATCACTTTCATCTATCCCATTTTTAGAGTCCAAAGCTCCATTGATTCAAAAATCACCAGAAGCTAGAAGATTAAGAAAAAGATTACTTGACAGACCAGGTTTAATAGGTGTCAAGAGAGGTATGACTTGTTTCTATGATAAGATGGGTAAAGCTTTACCAGCTACAATTATTGAAATTGATCAGGTTGAAGTGACATATAATAAAACACTTGAGAAGAACGGATACTATGCTGTTCAATTAGGATATGGTTACAAACCAAAAAATCAAACAAAGGCAATGTTGGGACATTTCAGAAATGCTAAAACTTCACCAAAAGAGCGTGTTTGGGAGTTTCAAGTCAAGAGTGAAAAAGATTTATTACCATTAGGTACTCAACTAACTGCTGATCATTTCAAAGTTGGACAATATGTTGATGTGATTTCAAAAACAAAAGGTAAAGGTTTTGCAGGTGTTATGAAAAGATGGAATTTCCATGGTTTAAAAGCATCTCATGGTGTTTCTTTAGCTCATAGATCTGCCGGTTCTACTGGTCAAAATACTACTCCAGCAAGAGTCTTGCCAGGTAAAAAGATGGCTGGTCATTTAGGTGATGAAATCAACACTATATCGAATTTACAAGTCTTAGATGTCAGTGGTGAAAAAGGTTATATAATTGTTAAAGGTTGTGTTAGTGGTTCTAATGGTTCATATGTTAAAGTGAGAGATGCTTTGAAAAAATATGGTTCTCATTTAAATACCAGTCCTGAAAATTAGTCAAGATAAATCCAGAACTTTAGTCTCGTTTGTTTATGGCTTAACGAAAGCCGTATACTGCTGATTCTTGTATATATAATTTATTAGTAATAACAGTTTTTTTCTCCAAAGTTTTGGAGCTTCACATAGTTCGAATCTGTAAAAGAGAACTTGTAGAAACTGTTAATTATAGCCAAATGATGGTATTTTATTGCTAATCATGAAGGATATTGCAAAACGGTTGCCATTGCAAATAAAACTTTATCAAAGTACAAAGCTAGAAGGAAGAAAAAAAATTTTAAAAAAAAAAGAAGAATTCAAACAGACGAAATATAACCAATAAATAAAAAATAAAGAAAAAATAAGAAAAGAAAAAACATAACCGTACCAGTAGGGATAAAAAATTGAAACGAAAAGAAAAAAAAAATAGAAGGGAGAAGAATCAAAAGATGTTGAAAGGAGAAGTAAAAAGTGCATGAAATACCCGGCACAAACTATAAACGATTATTCTTTACAGCTTCTTCAATCAATCTCAGTGGATAAGCTGGGCCGAAACCATGACAAGTCTCTTTTCCTTTTAACTGCTCCATAATTCCATTAATATCGAGTTCAACATCATCATCTGTATTAGTCAATTCGTTCAAATAATCCCATAATGCTGACACGGTTAGCACTTCTTCACTATCAACGTCGTATTTCTTACTTTTCAATTCTATACCACTTAAAAACAAATTATCGTTAGTTTCATTAGTGATTGACGAATAACTTAAATCATCTTCAATCATATGGTGGTCGTCTGAATTTGGCGTTATTGAGAGTGATAATGATCTTTTCTCTTTTTGTAAACCCTCATTTGGTGAATGTTTAGGTATATCAACAATATTTGTAATAAATTCTTCCCTGTTTTTAGGAAAATGGAACTTCTTATTAGATAAGTTGTCAGCTTGGTCTGAGTTTGCAGTTTTTTGAGACCCATCTGATTTACTTAACAAATGATTTTCAATACCTAGTAAAATATTGTGTTTTTGAAGTTCTTCTAATTGTTTCATAAGTTTTTGTTTTTCAATTTCGGACTGATTCAATTTCGCTGAAAGTTCTTTTAATTTGCCTTCTTTACGTTCTCTAAAAGCTCTTTGAGCAGCTCTATTTTGGGCTTTTCTCTTTTGATGCAACTCTTCTTCCGTCAAATGTTGGTCATTTTTCGTTAATGAAGAATCAGACATACTATCAGATGACAAGACTTTATTGATAGCATTTTCAGTCTCAAACTCTACAACTTGGGGCTTAGTGGATGTGAACTTCTCAAACTCCTTTTTGCATTCTTCTTCATCTTTTTCACAGTCAAGTAGAGGTGCCAGCTGCTGCTGTTGTTGTTGCTGTTGTTGTTGCTGTTGTTGTTCAAATAACATGTTATTAAGATTTTGAGATGTTAAGGCAGGTTGCTGTTGAGGTGTGTTTGCAACAGAAGCTGGATTTGGCTGATAGTAATACGAACTAGGTGTGTTACTAGCGTGTGGGACATGTGGAGGCTGATTGAAATTCTGCTCCATAGTCATGGACTTCATCTGTTCATAATTAAATATTGGGGTTTGTTGGTGTAGTTGTTGCTGATGTTGGTGTTGGTGTTGTTGCTGCAACTGATGTTGATGATGTTGTTGTTGGGTTAAGGAGTCCCAGAATTCAGGTGTAGAAGAGCTTATATTCATGGTAAACAGTTACTTCTTAGCTACAAAAATTTCAATCGGTTAAGGAGAGAGGTTAAGTTGCGGACAAATGGTAGTCAAAAGTTTTCTTCTTTGGTATGTAGTATGGTCTGACTGGCAAAGAATCACTATTTTTAGTTAGCTTCAATAAATCAGTAATCAAACCACCATTAATTTCTCTTACTTTCAAATGGAAACAACGGCTTTCAAAGCTACTAGTATTAATGCAAACTCAACTTTCTTCTTTCTTGCCTGTCGAGAGAATCAAGAAAAAGAAAAAAAAGAAAAAGAAAAAACACCAGCGGAAAAAAATAAGAAATCGCAGCTGAGGTAATCCATGACGTAACGAGTCTGGAACCGTTTACCGCCAGGAATTTTAAATTTAGGCGGAATTTGTATTTAAGCGTTTGTTAATGTGTGATCTTTTCGATCTTTGATCTTTACCGTTGATACAGGGATAGCGTTAAATCAAATGAAATGAATGCACAATTGAGTGCCTATTAGTGTTTGCATTATACAGATTTTTTAAATAATTTACATGGTTGGATCGTAAACAACGTCTTCGTCGTCAGCTGGTTTGAGATGATTCTTTTTCTCAAAGTAAGTTTCGATAGCTGGCATGGCTAAACCTGTCCAAGCAGCTAACAAGACAGCAAAGGCCAAAGCGTATGAGAAACCGTTTGTTTCTGTGTATCTTGGGGCTTCACTACTTGGGAAAACGTATTGTTGGTATGGTGTAACAACAGCAGTACCAATAGTAATCATAATAGCTAAAGTGAAAGCTCTCAATTTAGGATCTTTACCACAAGTAATATTAGCCCAACCGGACAAGATTGGAGTGTAACAACCATAGACACCTGTTAAGATGTAACCAAACAACATAGTTTTCAAATTAGAAGGACCTGCTCTTAAAATTGCCATTGCGATTGTTAATAATAAACCAACAAACAAACAAACTGGCCATCTTCTACCAATCATATCAATAACAATACCACTGGAAATCATAGTGATCAAGTTGACACAACTGATTGCGTTTGGAATATAATTGATTTGAGTTTGAGTGTAGAATCCCTTTGACTTTAAGAACAAAGTCATAAATTGCATACTGTAAGAAGCACCTGTTAAACACCATAAACTGTAAGCCATTGTGAAAACATATGGTTGCCATGAAAAGAAGAAAGTCTTGATAACACCAAAAGACCATGGGGTAGTGTCTTGAACTCTTCCGTCTTCTTCCAATCTTTCGTTAATTCTTTGTCTATCCCATTCGTTAAGCCATAAAGCTTTAGAACCATCTGATGGGAAAGTTGGTAAAGCAATAATACCCCAAATAACAACTGGCATACCAATAACGAAATCAATAATAAATAACCATTTCCAAGCAGGTAAACCGTTTTTACCATGTAATGAAGAATTTAAACCATTCATAATAAATGCAGAAATGGCTTGAGAAATAATACCTGAAATAATGAAGAATGCTGATCTTCTTCCTAATTCGGATTTCTTATAGAAACTTCCCAAAATAAAGTGAACACATGGATTAGCAGTACTTTCAAAAAAACCAATTAAAAATCTTAAACCGTACATTTGTTCAACTTTAGTACAAACATGTAATAATAACACCATCAAAGACCACAAGAAATCAGCAGCTGGTAAGTAAATATTTGGACGAATCTTGGTAATTAATAATGTAGCTGGAACACTACCAACAATAGTACCAATGGCGAAATAAGTATTTAACCAAGAAAGTTGATTCTTGTCTAAATCTAAAGCTTCTTTCATACCGTTGGCATAAGCATTGGTGATGTTTTGTTGATCCAAATATTTAACAAACCAAGCCAAACAAGCGTACGTAAGAAGGAAAATATCCATCTTAATGATTAATTTCTTTTCTTTACCAGTAGTACCTGGTTCGAACCATGGTTGGAAAAATTTGGCTCTTCTAAAAATATTTGTTTTCTTTTCTTGTTGGAATTCTTGTGTTTCTGGTGTAGTTGAATTCAAGCTATGGTCCAACACTTGGTCAGACTCGTTTTTCTCGAGACTCGTGTTCATTTTGTTTTGTGTGTGAATTTATATATTGAAGATATCGATTGAACTAACGAATCCTTACAGAAAAGAAAACTTTAAATTATCAGATACCAATACTTAGAAAAAACAAAGCAGGAAGGAAACGTAGAGAGCTAGCAAGTGTTTTATATACTTTCATAAACTTTCATCTAACGACATTCTTTAGCATAGCAAGACTAACCATCCCACATAAAAAAAAAAAACTATAAAAAAAATACAAAAAAAGAAATAAAAAAAAAAAACAGTAACACAATTGAATCCACAAAGCAAAAGGCACCGCATACGTGAAAGCAGAGAGACCAAAAAAAAAACTCCACACTTATGCATGTCGGAAAGACACAAGTCCACCCAAGAAAAGACAAGGCAACAAGAGATACACATACAAAGAGATCTCTTGACTCACTTGCCTTTTTTCGTCGTACAGATTCTTGTTTCTTTTTTTAAATTCAATTTAATTTTATTTTTCCCTTATTTGTCTTGGTCCGCTCGTAGCGCACATGACAAGTTGTGCGAGCGGTGCGTAAAGCGCCATGAAAAAGTCGGTGTTTTTTTGAATTCATAAGGATTAGGCAAAGTGCCGCCAGTTCTTCAAATTATGAGATAGACACATTTACGCAGCAGATGTTACAATTTCTTTTCTGTGTACGACATGAAAAATATTAAGTAGATCACCTCAAGTGGTGATGTGTGCACTATAAAGATCTGCTCGCTTAGACTCGAACAGGCAATCCACTAATGGCGTTCAACGATAAAAGTCTTGGTTGTTGAACACAACAACTATTTCACAAGCTACACTCGCAATTATAAGCTCTTGTTAATGACCGTTGTCGCAAAAATTCCACATATATCATTCCCTGATTCATGTACCTATTATAAGACTTGAGTCCTCTTCATGATAATAAAATTCAGAAAATTTGCAAACGCCACAGTTTCAAAAATCCGCTTCTTGAGTTTCGCACTACTATTGGTCTTTGTCCGCTTTCAATCCGTCAAGATTTCAGGGCATCTGAGATTTACACTTTATTGTTTTAATTTGGCGACCGTTATTGTTGTGAAAATTTTGAAGAAGAAAAGTGAGTATGAAAGCTTAGGGATGCATTATCGAGTTTACTAGTCCCCTTACTAATAGCTTATTGTTGT
This sequence comes from Ogataea sonorensis, assembly GCA_037951595.1. Taxonomy (NCBI): domain Eukaryota; kingdom Fungi; phylum Ascomycota; class Pichiomycetes; order Pichiales; family Pichiaceae; genus Ogataea; species Ogataea sonorensis. The sequence goes on along the minus strand of JBANDG010000003.1, from coordinate 1,898,341 downwards.
AAGTAAGATGACATGCACAACAAGGATGGTGCAATGTATTGTTCAGAATTGCGACATCGAGACTTGTAACCTGTTTAAATCTAAAACTATGTGAACGAACTAAAAAATAGCACATCTACACTATTTTGTTTGAAAATTCGTTTCAATTAATTGTCGTGTCGTTTGACCGTATGAACGAGTAAAAAGTTGTACGGTTTTTTGTGTGACTTAATGGTATGACATTTTGGTTTAGGTCGTGCCTACATGGTCCGCTGTACCTCTATTGGCCACGCTAGTGTGGAGAGATCCTAGCTTTAGTCACTAGTCGTGAAGAATTGTGGTGGTGGTGGTTGTGGTCTTGTTGTTTATGATACAAGTGTGGTTGCAACATTACAAAAATTAGTACATTAGCATCAAATTGGCTTGGTATATTCAAGGATTTAGCAGTTGATGAACCATCAAAAAGAATCGGAGTGCGCATTTCCAACAACTTAAAAGTCACGACAAAGTGATGCTACAAATCGAATACCAAGTGGTTCTATTTTCACAGAAAAGAGCGAAATTGACTACATTTATAAACTGTCCGTTAAACTGAAAAGATGAGTAAATGTCCGACTTTAAAAGGTCTTTTATTACTGGAGATCCAGAATCTCCGTAATTAAAGTACCGTTTACCAAAGACGCTATGTATTATCAACTCTTTGTACTAAAACAAAATCAAACAGCAAAACCCTGTAACTCGAAATTGTCCGTTTTGCTGTTTTTTATTCTGTAAATAAGCCTTTCTCATCTTGAGAAAAACCATCAGTCTTCATCCCATCCCATCGGCGCACTTACTTGCTGTAACTATTGTGCGCCAGAGATGGACAGGCTGTTGGTCGGTGAAAATCGGTCCAAGCGGTAAAAATTTCATTATTTTGTGAGAGAAGAAAAAAAACCACAAAAAAACCGTTGCTCGCAAAAACATCAAATTATGTGCGCCACAGTTTTGATCCCTTGCAATGATGCACATAAACAGATGTCGCAATTTTGTATTGTGCGCGCTATTCAACTGCAAGGCAAGATTTATTTCTCCAACTCATCTGCTCAAGATTGCCGCTTTTTTCAGATTTGGTGAAAGTTTCAACATCTCGATGAGTCTTAAACTCCCTTTGCTTAGTAAAAACACAACGGATTTTTTTTCTCCACTTGTTAAGAAACACCGACTCTTGATTTTCTTTCAAGAAAACAAAGTACCTGTTTAGTAAGGGAAACGGAGAAAGAAAAAAAAAATAACAAATTACCAGTAAATTTCTTCAGGCTTTTGTTTTCGTTTTGCTTTGTTTTTGTTAAAAAATTTTGAACTTGATTTTTCTTTCTTCAGTTGGTTATCACTGTTCAAGATTTTTCAATATATTATCCGAAACTTGTTGTGATACAAATAATCTAGCTACTTTGCAGTAAAAATGTCTGGCAAGATTCAAATATCTATTGACAGAGGTGGAAGTTTCACCGATGTTTGGGCTAATATTCCTGGCAAAGGTGAAATCATTTTCAAACTTTTATCAGTGGATCCTGATAACTATCCAGATGCTCCAACCGAAGGTATCAGAAGAATCTTAGAAACTGTCACTGGTAAGTCTATCCCAGTTGGCTCCAAGTTAGACGATAGTTTAATTGATTGGATCAGAATGGGTACTACTGTTGCAACCAATGCGTTATTGGAGAAGAAAGGTGACAAGTTCTTGTACGTTACCACTGAATCTTTCCAAGACGTCTTGGCCATTGGTACACAATCTAGACCAGAATTATTCAATTTGAATATTGTCTTACCTGAAGCTTTATACGACGATGTTATTCAAATTGAGGAAAGAATCACTTTGGAAACCGCATCCGATGATCCAAATCAACAACCAGTTAATGTCGAAGAAGACGAAAATTTGGTTCAAACTTCTTCTGGTAATATTATCAGAATTTTAAAACCTGTCAACAAGGAAAAAGCATACAATTCATTGAAAGAATTCTACGATAAAGGTTATAGAAATATTGCAGTTTGTTTGGCACATTCTTATGCATATGCCGAGCATGAAAGACAAGTCAAAGAAATTGCAAAACAAATCGGTTACGAACACATATCTTTATCATCTGACATTTCACCATCCATGGGTTTACTAAATCGTGGTAATTCTACATGTATTGATACTTATTTAACACCACACGTTCAACGTTATGTTCAAAATTTCTTATCTTCATTCATTGGTCAACCTGTTGTCCATTTCATGAAATCAGATGGTGGTTTAACAGATGCAAAAGGTTTCAATGGTTTGAATTCCATTCTTTCCGGTCCTGCTGGAGGTGTGGTTGGTTTCTCAAGAACCGCTTACGATGGTGAACATCCAATTATTGGATTCGATATGGGTGGTACTTCTACTGATGTTTGTAGATTTGATGGTGACTTGGAAGTCAATTATGAGAATAATATAGCTGGTGTTGAAATTCACGCTCCACAATTACAAATTCATACTGTTGCTGCAGGTGGTGGTTCAATTTTGAAATTTGAAAATGGGTTGTTCCATGTCGGTCCTGAATCTGCCTCTGCTCATCCAGGTCCAGCTTGTTACAGAAAGGGTGGTCCATTAACTATTACAGATGCAAATCTATTCTTAGGTAGATTGGAAGTGTCGCAATTCCCAAAAATTTTCGGTCCAAACGCTAACGAACCTTTAGACGAAGAAATTACAGCTAAGAAATTTATAGAATTAACTCAAGAAATTAACAATAGTACCGGTTCTAAATTCTCTCCACAAGATATTGCCTTGGGTTTCTTAGATGTTGCCAATGAAACCATGTCTAGAAGTATTAGAGAAATTACCGAAGCTAGAGGTTTCTCAACTCAAGATCATACATTAACTTCATTTGGTGGTGCTGGTGGTCAACATTGTGCAGCTATTGCCAAGAAATTAGGTATTAAAGATGTTGTTATCCATAAATACTCTTCAATCTTGTCTTCTTACGGTATGACATTGGCTGATAATAGTTATGAAGCAAGAGCTCCATATGATGTTAAAGTTGAAGATACTATTATCGAAGATACTGCTGATAGAATTGCTGAATTGAAGAAAGAAGTTGTTGAGAATTTAGAAAAACAAGCTACTGGTGATTTAGGTGAACTAACTTTACAAGTCTCATTAGGATTGAAATATAAATCATCTAATACTGTCTTCCCAATTGTTGTTGAAGATAATGATACCGCTGAGACTGTTATTGCTAAGTTCTACAAGACACATAGCAGAGAATTTGGTTTCAACTTGCCAGAAGGTACTCCAGTTTCTGTTAGTTACATCAGAGTCAGAGGTTCATCCACTTTGTATAGCAATCAAGATGGTTTATTATTCAGAAAAGAAATTGCAAAGTTCAAGACTGAAGGATTTTCAACTGCATCCACTGAAAAGACACAAGATATCTATTTCGGTTCTGAACCAACAAAATCCAAGATTTATTTCTTATCTGAATTACAACCGGGTACTTTAATTCAAGGTCCAGCAATGATCATTGATAAAACTCAAACTATTTTAGTTGAACCTGATGATGATGCTATCATTACTAGTAACCATGTCTATATTGAAGTTTCTGTCAGAAATGGTTCAACATTTGTTTCTGAAACCGAAGATGGCAAAATCAACACCGATCCAATTTTATTGAGTGTTTTCAGTCATAGATTTATGAGTATTGCTGAACAAATGGGTAAGACTTTACAAAGAACCAGTGTTAGTACAAGTATTAAGGAAAGATTAGATTTTTCATGTGCTATTTTTGGTCCAGATGGTGGATTAGTGGCTAATGCTCCACATATTCCAGTTCATTTGGGTTCAATGCAATATGCTATTCAATATCAACATAACTTGTGGAAAGGTAAATTAAAACCTGGAGATGTCTTGGTGAGTAATCATCCAGAAGCTGGTGGAACCCATTTGCCTGATATTACAGTTATTACTCCTGTTTTCTTTGACAATGAGGTTGTTTTCTATGTTGCTAGTCGTGGACATCATCAAGATATTGGTGGTATTGGTATCACTGCTATGATTCCAAATTCTAAAGAATTGGTTCAAGAAGGTGTTTCGATCAAGAGTTTCAAATTGGTTAGTAATGGTGAATTTGATGAAGCTGGTATTAGAAAATTATTTGAAGAACCTGCTAAAATACCAGGAAGTAGTGCTACAAGAAACATTAATAATAATTTGAGTGATTTAAGAGCTCAAATTAGTGCTAATCAAAGAGGTATCTTATTAGTTGAAGGTTTATTTAGTGAATATGGTACAAAAGTTGTTCAACATTATATGCATGCTATTAGAGAGAATGCCGAATTAGCTGTTCGTGATTTCTTGAGAGAACAATATGTTGTTCATGGTGGTAAACCATTAACTGCAATTGATTATTTTGATGATGGTACTCCAGTTCAAGTTAAAATTACAATTGATCCAATAAAAGGTGAAGCATTGTTTGATTTCGAAGGTACTGGTGAAGAAGTTTACGGTTGTATGAATTCTCCAGCAGCTATCACATACTCGTGTGCTATTTATGTCTTGAGATGTTTGATTAATAAGAACATTCCATTGAACCAAGGTTGTTTAACTCCTTGTAAATTCAATATTCCAAAAGGTTCTATTTTAAACCCTACTGAATTTGTTGCTATTTGTGGTTCTACAATTTCAGGTCAAAGAATTACAGATGTCTTGTTAAAAGCATTCAATATTTGTGCTGCTTCTCAAGGTTGTGCCAACAGTTTTGGTTTTGGTACAGGTGGTAAAGATCCTTATACTGGTGAGGTTATTAAAGGTTTCACATTTGCTGAAGCTATTGGTGGTGGTGTTGGTGCTGGTCCATGGGGTGGTAAAGCTGCTGACTGTACCAATGTTCATTGTACAAATACCAGAACTACAGATATTGAAGTTATTGAATACAGAACTCCAGTTGTGGTTACTAAATGGGAAATTAGACAAAACTCTGGTGGTAGAGGTTTATACGATGGTGGTCGTGGTGCTACTAGAGAAATTGAAGCTAGAATTCCATTAAGAGTTTCAATTCTTTCAGAAAGAAGAGTTTTCGCTCCATATGGTTTGAAAGGTGGTGAAGATGGTGCTAAAGGTTTGAACTTGTGGTATAGAAAACAAAACGATGGTACATTCTTAGTCACTAGAATGGGTTGTAAAGAAATTATTGATATTAAAGCTGGTGATAAAGTGCAAATCAACACTCCAGGTGGTGGTGGTTATGGTACACCAGTGTAATGAACTAGCAGGTTTATCTACTTGAGTGTGTGTTTCCCTTTATTACTGTTTTACTTCTTATTTCTTTTCTTCATGTCTCGTGTTTAAATTTTAGATCATTTTTGTTTGTGTTTATGACTTTTTTTTCGTTTTCTCTTTAGTTTTTCTGTCATAGTAGGGTATCAATTTTCGAATATAGAACGATACTTGAATTGATTGCATCTTTTTATATACATTACTAATTTACGTTACAGTTCGATTACAGTTTATCATTGTTGCAAAAACAAAAGTTTTTTGCCCCTATATATATATACATGAAGCGCTTTAGAATATGTATGAACCGATTTCTAAGATCATCATCAAAAAGCACATGAAAAAGAGATACGTAGATAAAATCATAGATCTATTTGACTTTCTTTGCCTTTAATTTTACAGTTTCATTATTGAAGTAAATACCTTTACCTTTGTATGGTTCTGGAGGATGCATATTTCTTAATCTAGCAGCAAACAAATTTAGTTGTTGTTTATCACAGCCTTCAAACACAAGTAAAGTTGGAGTTGGAGCAGTGACTGTTATGCCGTCTGGGATAGGCAATCCTTGCAAGTTACACTTACCAACTTTCATTTTAACCCATTTAACACCATCTACATCTTCAATCATTGCTCTGTAACCTGTACCTTTAAATCTCAAGATGGATGAGTGACCTTCAGTGACACCCACAACACTATTATTAATCAATGATCTTAAAGTACCCCACAATTGTTTTTGAATCTTATTAGATGTGTTTTGAATGGTCACGTGGATCTTGTTTTCAGACTGGTCTAATTTAAGGAAATCAGGAATTGGGATATCCATAACACCTTTAGGCCCTTGAATAGTGACAAGCTTATTCAACTTGATAGCTTGAGCACCTTTAGGGATGATTTTTGGGATGAGCAAATCGTTAATTTCGACTTTCACGGCATCGGATAAGAAAACTGGTGATGAACCAATGTGTGATTTTAGCAATGAAGTAGACGAAAATGACCTGCTACTTATAATAGGAGACGAGATTATTCTCGAGAATCTCAAAGTTTGGTGAAACATATTTTTATGCTTGGCTGGAAAGGATGTTCAAAAGGATGATCAGTCTCTCTGAGAATAACAACTTTTGCAATCTAGTAAACCTCAAAATAATAGACTCTTGTTCAATCTAAATGTCACCACCTTGTCTTGTCAAATCTCAACTAAACTCCTCCAATGTTAACTAACTCAACTTTATCAACTTCACCTTCACTTTCACCAAAAAAAACAGGCGCTCTTTGAAAAAAAAAAGAAAAAAAAATTTATTTCATATGGTGTACAGATGTGTATAAAGACGTTTTTAATAAATTTTAATTGACACACGACTTTTTTATAATTTTGAAAAATTTCATACAAATAAAAAAAAAATTAATTTATAAAATATTAAGTTTTACCTTATGTTACAACTAGGTTAAGTAGTATTAATCACTTGTAGGTCATCAGGTAATAGACTATATTGAGAAATAACTCTTTTAGGAAAACTCTCTAGACAAGACATACAAGACATAGCACGATGGTGAGAAAATTGAAGCATCACGAACAGAAATTGTTGAAGAAGGTGGACTTCCTTGACTGGAAGCAGGATCAGGGTCACAGAGACACCCAGGTGATGAGAACATATCATATTCAAAACAGAGAAGATTATCACAAGTACAACAGAATATGTGGTGATATCCGTAAGATTGCACACAAGCTTGCCCTTTTACAACCACAGGATCCATTCAGAATCAAGCATGAGCAGCTGCTTTTAGAGAAATTATACAATATGGGTATCTTGTCGACCAAATCCAAGATTTCCGATTTGGAAAACAAAGTGACAGTGAGCGCTATCTGTAGAAGAAGAATAGGTGTTGTTATGTGCCGTTTCAAAATGGCTGAAACGATAAGTGATGCTGTCAAATTTATAGAACAAGGACATGTCAGAGTCGGTCCAAACGTTATTACAGACCCAGCTTATTTGGTCACGAGAAACATGGAGGACTATCTCACCTGGGTTGATTCTGCCAAGATCAAACACAACATTCTTAAGTATAAGAACAAAGTTGATGATTTTGATTTGAGTTAAAGTGAGGAAATTAATTAAGAATTGCCAAGTTGAGAATAAGAAGCGAACACTGATGTGAGGTCAAGTATGATTAATAAGTTGTCTCTCGATTGTCTTGAAGCGCTAGATATACACCCACATTCCCGATAGCTTATAAAATAACCACACCAACCGAACACTACGAAATCTGCTCGGCTAAATAAGAAAGACTGCTGGTGCAAAGAGATGTGGCCCTTGATTTGGCTCTGTCAGATTTGGACCCATTTTTTCTCTTGCTACGTCCGATGCTCTACTTGTGATTTGAGCTCTTGTTATTGTTGATACGTAGTCTTCTCCATGTCATTCCATGTACCATTCCACTCCACTCCACTGTATACTATTACTCCTTAATAAAAATAAAACCAAAAATGAGTTTGCTCAAAATGCGCGCGCTATTTTCGGAACCGCACAGGAAATAATCTCCGGCGGTGAAACAGTAACAGAGAAGAGATATAGCTCCGGTTCTTTATTTGTAGCAAGCTAAAAGTGAATTGTATTGTTAAGTAAAGTTAGATTATGGTAATTAAGTACTGGACAAAAATAAAGGCACTCAAGCTCAAGTTGAAACAAGTAGCAAGAGAAAAATCCTTGATCAAGAAACAGTTAAAATGGCTACATTAAACAATTTAAATCCATCGGTTGACGACATTAAAGATTTGGCATCTTCTTTAGCTGAGCAGTTCAACTTTCAGCCAAAGAGATCAACTGCTTACACAAAGGGTCAATTACAGTCTTTGAAAAAATGCTTACACGAAAACAGCGCTTATTTGTACGAATCTCTGCGTAAAGATTTCAATAAACCTGTTCAAGAAAGTGTCTCAGCCGAGCTAGGCCCAACTTTTGGTGAATTGAACTATTTTATCAACAATTTAGATGATTTGTTAAAACCAGAGAAACCAGATCATGCAACAGTCATGACCGCAACAGTCACTGCAAGAACTGAAAAGATCGCTTTAGGTACTGTTCTTATTATCACTCCTTTTAACTATCCTTTGATGCTTTCGCTAAGTCCTCTGATTGGCGCTATTGCTTGCGGCAATAATGTTGTTCTAAAATTGCCATATGACAGTTGTCCAAACGTCTGCTTAGCTTTAACAGAAGTTTTATTAAAGGCCATTGATAGTGATATATTGAAAATAGTCAATGGGGGTATTCCAGAGACAACTTGTTTACTTGAGCAAAAATTCGACAAGATTTTATTTACAGGTTCGGGACATGTCGGTAAGATTGTGCTGGAGAAGGCAGCTGCCCACCTGACACCTACGGTTTTGGAATTAGGTGGTAAATCACCAACATTTCTCACTTCGAAATGTGGGGATTATAAAATTGCTTTACAACGTTTATTATGGGGCAAATTTTCAAATGCAGGTCAAACATGTGTCGCTCCTGATTACTTGTTGGTTGAAGACTCAATTCATGATGAAATTGTCAAATTGGCAGTTGGCATATTAAATGAGTTTTACCCAAACTTGGACTCTAATAGTGATTTCCCTCATTTGGTTCACGAAAGGGCTTTCAACAGAGTTGAACAATTGTTAAATGAAACTAAAGGTAAAATTGTATTTGGAGGTCAGACAGATAAGAGTAAGAATTACATGTCACCAACTATTGTCACCAATGTTGACTGGACAGACTCGTTGATGCAAGATGAGTTGTTTGCGCCAATCTTGCCAATCATCAGATTCAGTTCATTACATGACGCAGTCACACAAGTTAAAAGACTTCACGATACTCCACTTGCAAGCTATGCTTTTACCGATGATATCAAAGAACAAGAGCTGATTAAAACAATCAGATCGGGCAGTTTCTCGATAAATGAAACTTTAATGCATTGTGCAGTTTACGCTATGCCATTTGGCGGGATTGGTAGCTCAGGTAATGGTGAGTATCATGGTAAGTATTCAGTGGATACATTTACACATAAGAGGGCTGTCTTGGTGCAGCCTAAATGGGCAGAATTTTTGATCAAGACTAGATACCCACCTTATAATACGAAAAAAATCAGAGACTTGAATTTCTTGATCAATGCACCAATAGTAGTTCCATATTTCGAAATGAAGGAGAGTTTCAAGTCGCTTTTTTTGATTACTCTTGGAGTTGTCATTGGTCTTTACGTTTCTAAAACCGGTGATCAATGATATGATGCTACTCAGCCTTTATTTGTAATGATGTTTTCTGTGATTGTGTTATGTTTTGTTCAGATTCTTTGTTTTTAACTTATTAGCTTATTGAATTATACTTCGCTTTTTGTACTTGTACGTGCTACTCCAAATTGCGTTTTATTTATTCGTAAAATATGACATCAAAGTAAGGCTATCACCTGTGATGAACCTGAGGATTATAAAGTAAAATTGTAAAAAGGTAGAAAAAGAAAAAATAAAGTTACAAATTTACCACCATCAACACACCCTCTAAACATCAGGCATTTCAATATCTCCTAAATCCAAACCCATTCCTAGATCCATGAAATCCATGTCACCAATTTCATTCACATTTTCAGAATTTGTATTGGTGAATGTGTTGCTGGCACTTTCTGCAGCCGTTGTAGGGTCTTCTGTGTTAGTGACTGGTTCTGTCTCAGAAACAACCTCTGGTTCCTGTTTAACGGTGATTTGCTCTTTTCCAGGTGTGAGCTCAGTTTTAACCTCTGTGGTTGGTTGCGCATCGTCCTTGTATTGGAAAGTGCTCTTCTGCTCCTCAGTGCCCCCTTCTAAATCCACTACGTCCTCTTTTTTCAACTGTTGTGGGCTTGCTGGTTTCTGCTGCTTTTCAGCAACACTTAAATCTACTGTCTCGGGGGTTTTCTCAATAAGTTTTTGTTCACTTTCTGTAACCTTACTCTCAGTTTTTCTTTTCAACTCGTTCAATTTATTTAATCTTTGCTGCTTCAATTTGTCTATTTCCGTGTTACCCAATACACTCTTCAATGTGTTTACTTCTTCATTTAATTGGTATTCATTAATCCAAGTGGCTTTCTTGTCAATTTGGATGGGAAGTAAATTGAAATCACTGGATTGCGAAGATATCCTGTTCTCTAACAATTTCACCTCTTTTCTTAAATTGACCGCCGTATAACTCAAATCACCGTAAAACTGAGATACACTCTTCTTAAAGCTCTCCACTTCTTTTTGCGATCCCAACTGTTTGCCTTGCTGAAGATGGCTTATTGTGTCTGATAAATTGTCTAGCAGTGAAACTACCCTTGTGTCAATATCATGCAGAGAATCAAGACGGGACTTTAAATAACTGATATCTTTTCCTTCCACCATTGAAAAATTGCTACCTTGTTGTTGGTTTTCAACTATAACTTTGAGTTTATCAACAAATAGAATTCTGACCAATTGTTTGAATACAACTGCAACTCCACATAATCCTGTTGTCTTGTAAACTAACCAACTAGACCTCTCTTTCTTATTACTAAATCGTCCTTTACAGACTTTATATGTATGTCTCTTATTCACCTTTAAAAAAAAGCCGCAATACTTTTATAATGATGTAAAGATGTTTAATTTCAATTTTTTTTTACCATTAAAACAATCGTCCCGTCGATCGTCCACTTTATTTTATTTTCTACGGCTGTGTAAACCAATCCCCCTGAAACTTACATAATGAGCGGCTTTAAAAGTATTAAAAATTAAACAATTACTGCGCCACATTGACCAAATTACTGCGCCACTTGAAAAGGAAACTTTTGTGATTTTTTCCTACTAAAGAAACGCAGTCACAATTTTAAGAGTGAGCCGTCGTAGACACCTCGCACCGCTGTTTTTGGCTGATTTTCAGCGAAAATGGCCATTTTTGAAACTTTCTAATTGGCACGTTCTTACCCATTGGCAGATTATTCAATAACCATTTTGAATTTCAATTTTCCAATTTGAACTCTGCAAATGTGAGTTTGTGAATTTTCAACTGCTTGTTAGTTTGTTAGTTAGCTGCAATGTAAGCACTAGTGTCTGTTAATGGACTGGTGTAGTTGACTTTTATAAGAATTAGCTGGTTATACTATTAGTTGATCTATATAGACATACGAATATAATCCTTTGACCTTTTAAAAGAAATCGTATACAATCATTAAAAAATGTCTGACGAAGTCGTTGAAGTTTTAGTTTTAAGAGGTACCTTAGAAGGTATGTTATTATAGTTTAAAAGATTATTCAAATTCAAGGAAAATTTTCAGCACAATATAATTGTCATGTTGGTTGATGATGTGTAAAAACCATAGTCAATACTAGCTGTACGGGTTGGGATGTCATATGCTTTTTCAGAATTCAGCTGCAACTTGAGTACAAGACCAATGTGTTTTTGAGAGATCCTTGATTTTTTTAAAAAAAAAAAAAAAAAAAACCTGCAATATACTAACTTATTCTCATGACAATCTTTTGTCTTTAATTCTTTTATATTTTTTTAGGTCACAACGGTTGGGTTACATCCTTAGCCACCACCCCAGCTAACCCAGATTTATTATTGTCTTCTTCAAGAGATAAGACTTTAATTACTTGGCAATTAACCAGAGATGAAAACAACTATGGTGTTGCTAAGAAGGCTTTAAAAGGTCACTCCCATATTGTTCAAGACTGTACTATCTCTGCTGATGGTTTATTCGCCATTTCAGGTTCATGGGATAAGACTTTAAGATTCTGGGATATTGCCACTGGTCAATGTGTCAAGAGATTAGTTGGTCACACTGGTGATGTTACCTCAGTTTCCATCTCAAACAACTCTAGACAAATTGTCTCTGCTTCAAGAGATCACACCGTCAAGATCTGGAACACCTTAGGTGAATGTATGAACACTTTAAAATCACACTCTGACTGGGTTTCCGCTGTTAGATTCTCTCCAACTGAAACTTCCACCGTCATCTCTGCCGGTTCTGATAGATTAGTTAAAGTAAGTTATTATTTCAATTCATCAATTGTTGTCTTTTTGTTTCAATATTTACTCCAGAAAAGTTTACAATTTTTATTCTTTTTGCTTTCACACCCATTTTCTCTCTTATTTTCTTCAAATGATGTATTAAATATTTGCTACTTCAGACGGTTGCCTATCTGCTTCCGAATGAGACATAACAATTTATCACCAAGATCTCTGATGTTTGACTTTTAAGAGAAAATGTGTGTGTGGCTCTTTTTTTCTTTTCTCTCTCCTTTTTTGTGAACTATTGACAAGAAGAACCACACTACCTATCTATTCCTCTAACATGGTTATACTAACATTTCTGTTTTTGATTTTTTCAATTGCAACTTTTTATTAAAGGTTTGGGATTCTACTGATTTCTCATTAACTGCTGAATTTGTTGGTCACAACGGTTACGTTTCCTGTATCACCCTTGCTCCAGATGGATCATTATGTGCTTCAGGTGGTAAAGACGGTTCCATCATCTTATGGGATATGTCATCAAAGACTCACTTATACTCATTATTAGCTGGTGATGAAATCCACGCTTTAGCTTTCTCTCCAAACAGATACTGGTTATGTGCTGCTACTTCTTCTTCCATCAAGATCTTCAACTTACAAGAAAGAGTCTTGAAGGATGAATTAAAACCAGAAGTTGCTGAAGGTAAGACCCCAGAATGTGTTTCTTTAGCTTGGTCTGCTGATGGTCAAACTTTGTTCTCTGGTTACACTGATAACGTTATCAGAGTCTGGCAAGTTATGACTTCTCAATAAATTAGTTAATGAGAAGTTTTTAACTAAAAAGGGGGAAAATTGTGTTTAATAGTTTTTTTTCTTTTTTTGTCAAACAATGTTGATTTGTTTATATAATTTTAAATAATAAAAATTACACAAATACGTTTTAAATTATTTCAATGTACAGTATTATATAGTTTTAAGTGTTTCGTTTCCAATATCCGTTCTGGAATCCAACTCCTGAAGCATCTCCTCGGCTTTGTCAACGACAGGTAACACGGAATAATCTATTGCTTTCTGTTTGGCTTGATTTAAATATAATTTGGATTTATTCTTGTCTCCTTGATCTTTGTAAATAGCACCTAAAGAGTATAGAGCCATAGTCTGTAAAGACTGTAATTTAGCATCGTTTTCAATTGCCGGTGACGTTTGCAAGTTGGCTACAATATTTGAGTAAATTTTTTCAGACATGGCCAATGATGTTTCAACATTTTTTTCTTCATTTCGTAAAAGATTCGTCATCTTAGAAACTTCTTCATTGTTGTCTTTCACTGCTGGATCATCCAGCAACTTTGCCAATTTTGACACGTTGTGTCTGCTATTTGTACTTCTGAAATAGTAAGCTGCTGCTAAATTTTGAACACATGTTGATAAATCAACAGGCTCGTGATTTGAGAGCTTGATCCATAAGATATTGGATTGAATCAACGGTATGCTCACTTCGGGAGTATTCATAATACCCAAAGTTGCATACAAGTCTCTCGCAGAGATCAGCTCGTCTATAAATTCTGGCCATTTCGGCTCGAGCCATGTATTTAAAAAATCGTACGCTTCTTTTTGAAGATGAGTTTTCGCAAATTTAGCTTTCCCCTTCCATGTGCTTATATTCAAAACTTCAAAAATATCAAAAGACGGAGTGCCCTTGGCTAATGACAAAAATGGCCAGTTTTCTTGAACTTCAGATTCAGCAAATTTAAGTCTATCCCATAGTTCAGGTAATAGCAATTTGGTCACTTGCTGATTCCCGGCTGATAATGTTAATATTCTGGACATTACAACTAAATCTCTTTGTATAACTTTTTCTCTCCAGTCTTGTGGTACTTGATCGTTTAACAATTTGGCAAACAAAAATTCTGTTAATTTGGAGTAAACTTGCAATTGTTCCTTAGTATGTCCTAGTTTCTCGTGCATCTCAGCTATTTTAAGCACTATACCTGTATACCTAGGATCTAGTTGGTCCATCTTTTGCTCATTACAAATTTTCAAAGCATCCTGGTAACACTTTAAAGCTTTCGAATAATTTTTCTCTTTATCAGATTCTGCCCAAAGACCATCTCTCAAAGCCTTGCTCACTTCAGTTGAGAATGGATTCCAAGGTTGCCAAAGGTACATGATATACGACGTAGCCACAAGTGTCCCCACTGTATATAATACGATATTCATCCATTTTTTCTTTCTGGCTTCCTTTTTCTGGAATTCTATAAATTTTTCATCTTCAACCTGTTGTTTGTTCTGAAACTGGTTCAGCGACACTTGACCGGCATCTTTTTTTTTCAATATGTTGAAATTTGTGGAGTAATAGAATCTGGGAATCAGTATGCAGGGCGTGTACGATCTATGAGCTATTGCCCTTGTAGAACGAACCAAACTGGTTTTAATCATGTCGATGGTGGAACATAGGTAAATTTATAGTATCCTAGTAGTGATGTATAATAGAAAGACACGATCATACTTTAAGTAATAAAAAAAGGCAGATAACTGACTAACTTCACACCTTTGATCCCGCAGCTGAATTTTATTTTATATTTTTTGCTCTTCATGAGAGGCTTTAGACATTTATAGAGTATTGATTTAAGACTGAAGTTGAATTGTGTTTGTTAAGGTTTTTCTATACTCAGTAGAATGTTTATGATAATTTAAATTAATCAATTGCGTTACATGGCTGGAAAAGAGGTAACTTATTTTATATACGATCTTTCTCCGTCGTTGGAGGAAGACGAAAAATTGCGTAAGTCATGGGACTTTTCTTCAAGCATAATAATCTCCAAGATTTTGCGGGAGAGCAAACAGGATAAAGTGGGTCTTGCTTTTATTCATGATACTGAAACTTTGAATGTGATGGATTTGGCCAATGAGGAAAATTTCAAGAATTTCAGGATTGAAAGTCCCGAATTGTTCAACTGGGACAGACTAATTAACCTGCGAGACCATCTTAAAGTCAACAAGGACCCAATAACTGATGATGAAGCAGATATACCTAGAGCTTTGGCAGCTCTAATCACCCACATATCAACCAGTGGGAAGCCAGCTGAAAAGATAAGTATCGTTCTATTGTCAGATTTGAAGAATGAATCCGCCTGGGAAGGGTTTATAGAACCTATCTGTATTTCCGCATCTGACTTGAACGTCTTGCTGTATGTGGTTTATTTCCCAATTGATCCCCAAATTTCCGATAAGAGACCAATTGAGGCGTATAATGATAACTTAGCTAACATTGAAACTGTTATGGAGAAACTGAAGCAGTACCGGGGGAGAGTTGGTGATTCAACTGTTTTGGAATTTGATAAAGCAAACAGCTTATCAAGCGAGTGGAATAATGAACCTGTCAAATATGTGAAGCCTGTGAAAACATTTTCAGGCGAGTTACGTTTAGGATGTAATGTGGGTGCAACCGACATTGAAAACTGTTTATCCTTGTCCGATTTGTCAACCGATATACTCAACCAATATAGATCGGGATACGATAAAGCATCGGATCCCATATCTGTTGCTATTCAAGTGGAAGGTTACCCGTTAACCAAAGTTGATCATCCATCACTTTTCAAAGAGGTTGGAAAGATGAACAACGGAGAGGAGGTGAAAGCCTTTGATATATCACACACAAGAGAAAGGTTTGTTATGCTAGAAGATAGTGATGATCGGATATCGAAAAAGGAAGATGATGATGAGGGTAAGAGTAGTAAAGTCAAATTGAAGACAAAGTTTGTGGATGATTACGATATTCAGCAAGGTTATAAATACGGTTCCTCTGTGATTCCTGTCACCAGTTTCATCAAGGAGCAGATGGAAATTCCTACGTATCCGGGCATTGATATACTACAATTTACAAAGAAAGATGCCATTCCACCGTGGTATTATCGAGATGAGGCTACAATAATATTGCCTCATCAGAATGCCAGCATGAAAGATCAAGTAGGTCTGAATATGCTTTCTCAATGCATGCTTAAGAACGGTGTGGTTGCTATAGTTAGATATGTTTCGAGAGCCAAAAGTCAGGCTCAACTTGCAGCATTGATTCCAAATATAGTGCTTACTGAAGAGACAAAAAATCCTTTGTCAAAGAGAGACTCGATGAAACGGGATCATTCTGCCGTTGACGATGATACGGATGCTAAAGATCAACACTACTATGGCTTTTCACTTGTAAGACTACCATTTACCGGTGATGAAAAGATACCTACCATGATGAAGTTGACTGGCGTGTATGACGAAAGTAGTAAAAACGGTTCCAACCCAGTCAAGAACCAACTGGATCAGCAAAATTATCCCACTGCTGAGATGTTGCAACACATGGATCAACTCATTGATTCGATGGATATTGATAAGCTGGTTAATGATGATGATGAAAATGATGATAATGAGAACGTTTACGTAGAGCTCAATGATATTGAAAACATACCTGTGCCAAGTAAAAAAGGCTTGGAACAACCTTCTGCAATTCCAGGATTGGCAAAAGCTACTAGAAAGTTACTAACTCAGAACTCACCACGGATCCACCTAACAAAACGGCTTATAATTTCTCTTTGCCAATTCCTGATTAACTCTGCCCAGGAGGGAGACGAATTATACGGATTATCTGAGTCTATTGCGAAAAAACAACCAGATTTCTACGACCAGTTTGCCGATAAGTTCATGGCAGTGGCTTTGGACAGCAGTGGTTCAGGTAAAAATATCTTTTTCAGTACGTATAAAGAAACAGGCGATGGCAATTTGAATCACACACTAGATACATTGCAAAGACTGTTGGCACTTGAAAAGTCAGATGCAAGCGATGATAACAAGTCAGCAAAAGAGGATGGCGTGTCAACCGACGACAATGCCGTGTCGCAAACCTCCAAACCATCGATGGACAGTATCTTACAAAAATTAACTGGTTAATTTTCGTAAATAGATAGATAGATAGTAATATAGGTTGATTTAAACTAAGTTAAGTTGAGTAAAGTCAACTTCATCAGTTGCAGAAACGATAAGATAAGAGATGGTGTAAAGATGTGTCTTGTATTTGCGACTCTCAAACAAAGACAAGACACATGACAAAGAAAGGACTGAATTGGAACTCATAAAAGCATATCAATAGCTTCTTATCTGATTAATTACGACAACTAGTAGGAATTAACCTCAATTGATTCATACGTGGATAGTGAGATTGTTTTGTCATTATCTGAACAACTTCTTTCTTTTTTTTTTTTATCTCAATTCCGATCGTTCATGTCGTCCTCAATTTCGAAAACGGGTAGTATTGCTGCCAATCCGACTACTCAGAGAGCAGTCTCTGTTCACTTATCCTATGATGCTAAGTCTGATAGAATTGCATATGCAAGTGGTAAATCTATATTTGTTAGATCGGTGAAGAACCCTTCAGAATCAATTCAATTTAACAACCACAATTTTGCCACTACTGTTGCCAAATTTTCACCATCGGGTTACTATGTTGCCTCTGGTGACGAATCCGGTAATGTGAAAGTCTGGGATTGTGTTGGTGAGGATTCAATTGTCAAAGGTGACTATACAGTGATTAGTGGAAGAATTAACGATATTGCATGGGATGCAGATTCAACAAGAATTATTGCAGTGGGTAATGGTAAAGAGAGATACGGTCATTGTTTTACAGCTGATTCTGGTAACACCGTTGGTGAGATATCAGGTCACACGGCGCCTGTCAATGCTGTCTCCATCAGACCATGTAGACCATACAGAGCAGTGACTGTCTCTGACGACGCTGGTTTGGTTTTCATGCAAGGTCCTCCTTTCAAATTCACTCAATCCGTTAGAGGTCATCACAGTAATTTTGTCAAAGATGTCAAATTTTCAAAAGATGGTAACTTTATTGTCAGTGTTGGTGCAGATAGATCAATTGTCATGTATGATGGTAAGACTGGTGATTTCATTAAAAAGATTGACAGTGCTCATGAGGGAGGTATTTATAGTGTTGATTGGGTAGACGATGTGACTTTTGTCACTGGTTCTGCAGACTGTTCTGTTAAGTTGTGGAATACTGAAGGTGAAACTGTCAAGTCTTGGACTTTGGAGAGAAAGACTGAGAACCAAATTTTAGGGTTAGTGAAAACGACAGAGTTTATCGTTGCTTTGACACTTTCTGGAGAATTATACTATTTCAATGAAACTTCAAGTTCACCAGTTGATGTCATTTACGGACATCAAAAATCAGTTACATCCTTATTCTATTCTGAGACCAATGGCCTGTATAGTGGTAGTTATGATGGTAAGATTATTTCGTGGGATTCAACTACGAAAAAGGGCAATATTGTTAAAGGTGATTCTCATAAGAATCTTGTGGTTGGAATTGAACAAGTTGGTAAGGACTTGGTTACTGCAAGTTGGGATGACACGTTGAAGAAAATATCAGAATCCAATGAACTTGTTAACATTGCAACTTTGACTAAACAACCAATTCAAATTGCTAGTTATGGTGAAATTTTGGCTGTTATAGATGAATCCGAGTTATCGATATACGACTCAGATGGAAATTTGAACAAATCTATTAGCTTGAATTATGTTCCTTCGGCAGTTGATTTAACTTCTGAATATGTTATTGTTTCAAACTCTACCACATTTGCATTGAATGTTTACAAAAAAGATAGCTTAGAATTGATTAACTCAAGTTTGCAACCACTAAGAGCTAAACCTTCTATAATCAAAGCTTCTCCAAACGGTAAGTTTGTTGCTGTTGGTGATGTTACAGGTAAGATCAATTGTTACAATTTAGATGAGTTCAGCCTAATTACATCTAGATGGGCATTCCATACTGCCAGAATCAACTGTATTTCATGGAGCCAGGATAACGATCATGTTGCTACTGCTTCTTTAGACACAAACATCATTGTGTACTCTGTTGCAAAACCTGTGAGAAACATCAAATCGCTCAATGCACATAAAGAAGGTGTGAATGGTGTTTGTTGGTTGTCTTCTAACGAAATTGTTAGTGTTGGTAGTGACTCTACAGTTAAGTTTTGGAATGTTACATACGCATAAGAGTGTACTGTCTTGTTACTCATGTATTCATATCAGACCGCTCCTGAAAAGAAAAAAAAAAAGAGAAAACTAGTCTTATAGATAAAAGATAGATTATTCACGAAAAAAGAAAAAAAAAAAAAGTTATGTGAAAGCGTAAATGCAATGGCACGATGCAACAGTCATCCTGTAACATTTGGCTGATTCTTGTTCAATGAACAACAAGCCAACGTTCATACCGCTACACAGGCGGTTGAACGTTATTCAAGACATCTTCAATAACCAAATCAACTGTCCATTTATTGAAAAGTTGTTTAATCAAAGCGAGGTCACTTCCGTAGATTAAAGTCTTCTCGTCCTCAGGTTTAGTCAACAATGTAATTCTCAATGGTAAAATCTTATGAGCGGTAATTTTCACCATTTGCGGAATGATGTATTTAAAATCATTGATTGCAGTATAAACTCTTAGAAACAATTCAAAATCCTTAATCACAATCGATGGTATACCACCAACCACCATTCTGTGCATTCTTAAAAAGATTATTATGTCGTAAACGTAGGTTTTCAGTTCTGTTATTATATTCACTTTATCGCACTCCCGTCGAATAGAAGCAATCTTGTACAACGTACTATTAAGAGTTGGATCGTTTTTTTGATCTGATCCAATTTGAGAATTTGTCGATGACGGTAAAAGAGAAGCATTTGGTATGTGTGGTTGGGCAAACCAAAAAGTCTTTGTAAGGTGGGACCGTAAATTAGCAATGTTTTGTTTTCTAGTCTTTATTACAGCAAAAATGGAAAAAAGTTTTGAGTTTGCATGAAAATGTATATCGTCTCGTGTAAGAGACTTTGATTTTGCAAAACGTTCAAAATCTCTTTGAAAACTGTGCGACGTTAGTTCTAATCCTCGTACTAACAAGATCAGAGGTTTAATCCTTTTTGTAACGGTATCAACAGGGAGTAGATTCAAGAAATCACGGGTAAAGACAGACTCGTGTGTCAAAGATAAAGTTATCAAATTCTTGTCTTTTTCAAACCCCCATATCTCGCAAAAAATGTACCGTATTTCAAGTATCGTAAGTTTAAGATCCGAAGTGGTTACTAGCAAGTTCTTATTAGCAATCAAAGTCATCCATAATGATGTATACAAATCCTGATTTATCGTGGATGAGCTACTGGTTTTGGGTAAATCACTAATGTCTTGCTGAACCCCCATTAGAATAAAAACGCGTTATATCATTGATTCGATACCTAAATCAAAGGACTGATTGTCTGTTGTAGCTTTAGTAATCACCGGGTCCAAAAGTCAGTCACTTCAAATTTAACTTTTGTATTACCGCCCAAATATGATTGTACAAACACTTTAACTTAAATCTAATCGAAAGTATTAGCTTTGCTTAAAGAGATACTACAACTACAGGTTATACTTAGTTTGTTTTCCAAGGCTGTGTTAGAAAATATTCATCATGGGATTATGTAATGTTTCATGTAATCCATTAGAACCCATTTTTAGGGGGGTTGTGGTGGACGTCGCCGTCGCCGTCGGTCTCGGCAAGGAAAGAAGAAGAAAAACTGGCCGAGCAGTGGCGGTATTGTTGAGCAACTTGAGGCGAGGGTACAAGTTAGAGGATTGCACTTTTTGACAATTTTAAACAATTTTATAACCGAATGCAATGAATGTATATACCAAGCCTGATTGAAAAGAGTTGAAAAATGTTTGTTGCAGTGTGTTTATTGAGTAGTAGCATTATATCAGTGTAACAGACTTGTTCCATACACATTACTAAGCAATAGCGTATGTCACAGTGATCCTGTATTGTCTTGTACTGTGCACTGAGTAGTTTTAGCCGTAGGTAGAAACCACGCAAGATGCGGCTATCTGTTTGGCACTAGTTTAGTTCAGGAGTAGTAGTATAGTGTAAAGTGTGTATTACATACAGTGTAGCTTCCAGCGAGAAAAGAAAATTCTGCAAACAAGTAATGTGCTAAGAAAATTGTCAGTTTGTTGGACAAGAATCGTAGCAAAATTAACCATAATGCAGGTGAACTTCTAATTTGCTTTAACGATGATTTGAAAAGTGTAACCACGCAGTTTGAAGATTGCACAAACAGTTACAAAAAGTTTTCAAAAGACTTGATTACAAGAGATCTATCTTGAAAAATGTGGCTGGTGTTTAGAACAGCCTCAAAGTAGTGTATAATTGTATGGTATTTGGTATCTGGTATCTGGTATCTACCGCGCCACATGGGTGATGCCGGCAATGACTGGGTGGATAACCATCAGATTGTGAAATATTTTTTTAATTGCTACAAACCAAGTGCAAAAACAAATAAACAGCGCTTTAATAAGTGCTATTATTAGTCACATATGGTGGTGAAAGGTGATAGAAAAAAAAAAAAATGAATGCGGTGCTCAGTTAATTTTATAAATTAAGGTAAGGTATTAATTAGGGAGGAGGAAAATCATTTAAATTAACTCAAACTCTAACCAAAAGTTGATAGTGTAAAATATCACCACTGTTTTATCCACCCATCCATCCATCCCCTACCTTACCTACCTATCTACCGATGAGGCATAATTAAAAAAAAGCAAATGAAACAGAAAAAAGGTGCTATTAAACTGAAACACATTATGCTTTATTGTAACCGAATAGCCCAATAGCCAATTGCTATACGCAACCAGGTACCAAATGGCAATTTTACACTATATATATAACATGCATAATTTAATTCAACAAATATTATTGTGCATATGTGTGTTGCAGTTCAACTATTGTGTTTATATTTGCCGCATATGATTTTTGACCCAGTCTCAGACAGGCACAAGTACAAGTACAAGTACAGTTATAGGTACAAGGTACAGACAGACACTTGCGTTAATAATTTGCCATACTTTTTGCTGCAACTGTTGTTGCATATGTACATGAATATGCATATGCATGTACATATGTATATGCATAATTCTTGCTTTTTTCTTGTTCAGCATTCACCGCTGTTAATCATCCTTGGCTCGTACTGTTTTGACTTTTTCGTTTTTACGCCCTACTCTATACACTTCTTTACCGTTTAAATATTCTTTCCTATATATTCCTTCCCCTGCTCCTACTCCCCACCTCCGCCTCCGCCTCCAAGTTTTCCCCGGGGATGTGTACTTTTGGGTTTTTCTTCTTCTCTGGTCTTCTCTTCCTGCCTGGCTGTGCGTTGTTATTTGGTTTTGCGTTATTCCTTTTCTGGTATGAAGCATGATAAACTGGATCTAAAAAGCTTGAAACAAACTGTGCAGTACATTTGTTTTGTTTTGTGTTTTGTTTTGTTTTTTTTTTAGTTTCTAACTGTAATATACTGTTAGTTGCCTTGTAACCGATACCAAACATTCACCGCATGCTTGGCTCAACGGGTACACTGATAGGTTGCAGGTGATTCGAGCGTTATAGCACTGACAGTGTTAAAACTTTTCAATACCACTAAATGATGGTGATGGTGGTGGTGATAAGGTGATATGTTATCTTTTCTGCTTTTACCGTTTATTTTAATTGCCTTTCAAGCATCTGTACGGTTAATTTTGCAACAACCGAAAAAAGAAACCAAACAAGAAAATTTTCTATTCGTTCCGCATACAACACAAAAAGTGCACTTTGGCAAAAAAAGAAAAAGACAAAAATAAATCAAACAGACAATGCTGTATGAAACATGCAGCTCTGTTTATATTTGTCTTTTATTTTTCTGGTTGTTTTTCTTAGTGTGTGATATTGAAGCTTGATATACATACAGCTAGAAAAAATCGATGCAGGGTGTCGCTATTTGTTTCATGTTGTGAGGGTTAAAAAATTTTGTAGTTTATGAAGTTTATTTTTTTTTATTGTTGGATTCTCCCTTGGTTTGGGTGAAATAAACAACAATCAATGCAATTATTTACCATCACAATCATATCTATCACGCATGAACAAAGCAGGGGAGAGTTAGTTAGTTATTTACAAGGGCCATGGGTGAATGCAATTCCCTGCTGACTTGTTTTGGCTTCACAATAGCGGGTTGTACTCAAAGCCCATTCACTACACAGCTCACAGCTAACATTTCACAGCCCATTATGTCCATAATACATAGCTCCTGTTCTTTATAGTGCGTTGTCAGAATTGTCAGAATTGTGGTTTTTACCACCACGTCTTGAAATAAGTCACAGCTTATTAGTAGTGACTGACTGACTGACTGACTGACTGACTGACTGACTGACTACTAGAAATGCAAATGCAGCAGGCCTTCAAGCCCACCCAGCACCCATCATGGCTTTCGCACACAAAAGCTTCGCTGGAACACCCACCACCACCTCACCTGGAATCTCGCTCTTGTCCCCTTCATGTACTGTACTGTACTGTACTGTACCGACTGCATGTGTGTCCATGTCCATGTCCACTTCAGCAAATTCTTCCGCCGCTGAATCTGGCGACAAGGACAGAGAATGCAAAATGCAAACAGCGGCAATAACAACAATAGGGTGCGTCGCATTTCAGCGCGTAATGCGCAATTCTTTAGAAAGTTACCCGGGCATGACCACTTGAGAGGCTGTTTCAGTAAGTAGAGCAAGATATAAGACCAAACTCATACAACTAATTATGAGTTTGTATACGTACAAGTATACGTAAAGTATATATAAGTATACTTATTATGTGTATATATCGTCTATTCCAGTTGTGTTTGTGAAATCTCACACTCAAATATCAGCAAGCTATGGTTGATAAGGACTTGCTTCACGTAGGCTTCTATTTTTTTTTTTTAAGAAAACATACATTCTCAATGATTTCTTAACACCGTGGTATTCTTGTGTAAAAATTACAAATTTCATGGACAGTTAGTTCCCTAGCATAGCTATGCTAAGAAGAAGAAGAAGAGAAAAAATCAAAGTATTGTTAGCTTTAAACTGCTTGTTGCGTAATCTTGTTCTACAAATTGCCAAGTTTGGGCCGATATTAAAGTATCCTAGTGAATAATAACCCTTCATGTACTCTTTTATTATACCCTATAAAAAAAAATCAGAAAACCATATAACCTTACGTAGAAAAATAGAAAGTGTTTGCAAATTTGATGTAGCCAGTATCAGTATTCATAAAATATTAATATATATCTTTTGAAGCGCTTTCATATCAGCACAAGTCAGCCTCTGTAAGTAAAGATTCTCTATTTCACAGTCTCGTACTGTTTAGCGGTAGTATTGTGCTGATGAAACAGATGGCTGTTGATGAACAGAAACAATACCATTACCTGTATTTCCATTGGGTCCTTGGATCGAGACAAGATGTCCATGAAAGCCTAGTCCAAGAGGAGGAGGTGGTGGTGGAGGTGGTGGTGGATGTGGAGCTGCGCCATACGGATGGTATTGATGTATTTGGCCATATGAGCTATGTTGTTGTTGAAGTTGTTGGTGTATTGGAGGTGGAGGTGGAGGTTGTTGTTGTTGTTGTTGCTGTTGCTGTTGCTGCTGCTGCTGCTGCTGCTGCTGTTGTTGTGGTGGTTGCGAATGAGATATGTAAGCAGGGTAGTGGTGAGGTTGATGTTGATATTGTGGTTGTCGTAGCTGTGGTTGCAATGGTTGAGATTGAGAATGATGCAAAGAAGGTTGGCGTAATGGTTGTTGTTCTTGATACGGATGATGGGGTATCAATTCAGGACTAGGTCTAAACTGACTCTCGGCAACTTGAGAAGATAAATGCGATGACATGATACGATTCGATTGCTCTTGATTCGGATGGCCCCTTTGAACAATATGAGATCCATCATGTAGCGGTACTTGTTGATGAATAACCTGTGGACTCTGTGGTTGTGAATGTATATGTGCGAAACTTGGATTTTTATACATCGATTGAGCTTGAATCATCATTGGATTTGGTTCCGGTGAGTAGAATGCTGGTTTTTCTAGTGGACTAACAACAGGCGCCCCATTAGCGATAGGTTGTTGTTGCTGTTGTGGTAGCGGTGGTGGTGGAGGTTGTTGTTGTTGTTGTTGTTGTTGTTGCGTTTGTTGTTGCGGTTGCTGCTGTGGTGGAGGTGGTGGTGGTGGAAGAGTTTGTTGCGATTCCGATTGCTGTTGCAATTGAGGACGTTGCATTTGTATTGGAGTGTGTTGAATTTGTTGTTCTTGTTGTTCTTGACGCATAGAAGACTCATCTTGTTGTTTTTGTTGTTGTTCTGTGATTTCATTGGTGTCTCGACTCAAGCGGGAACCAGAATTGTCAATGACTTCAATTTGATTATTACTAGCTGCGCTATTTTTAGCTATATTAATTCTTTCAGTAGTTGTAAAAGAGATCAAATCTCTCAATAATAATTTTGGAATCGATGGTGGATTTCTAGGTTCTTGTTTATTTGGGGAATCTATCAATTCTTTGGAAATATGTTCTAACTCATTAGCTAAATCCATAAAATCACATTCTTTATAACAATTAGCAGCTCTAAGGCACGCATCAGAAGCATCTTTCATTTGATCGTCACATCTTTCATAAACACAAGATAATCCAGTCCATGCAGCAGCACTTGAAAGACTATCAAGTTTTGAATTATGACTAGATTGTAATTTAATAACTTGAGAATATGCACTCAATGAATCCACCAATTGATTCAACTTTAAATATAATGCACCAATGGCAATCCATGGTAAAGGTGAAGATGAAAATTTTTTGAGAGCAACATGTAAATATTCATAAGATAATCTTGGTTCTTCATTCAAGAGATAAGCATGACCTAATAGTAACCACGGTAAAAAATCTCCCTCGTTGTTTTCTTCAATATTTGGATTCATTGATTTTTCAATGGAAATAACTATATCAAGTAACATTATAGCTTTTGCAGGATTAAAAGTTGGTGAATCTTCTATTAATAAAAGATATCCGTGAACTAACAATATTCTAGCATTATTGAACAAACGATCTTCAATAGTTTCACAAACAGATATTGCTCCTTGTACATCGCCTGCTCTTTCTTTTATTATAGCCAAAGCAGACCATAAAGATGCATAATCTTCAGAACCTGATAAAGTCGGAGTTGGTAAAGCTAATGTAGCATTCAATTCATTGGTTGACATTTCAATATTGTTTTCACTAATGGCGATGGATCCAAGTTCCAAATGTGCTGATCTTGCGCAATCAATATCTTCATCAGATACTAAAGGTTGCGGTAAGAACTCTAAACAATTGTTTAAACATTTTAATGCATCTGGAATAATATTTAATCTGTTGAATGTTTGTCCTAATAAAAGCCATAAAGTAGGATCGTTAATTGATAATTCGGTAGCAGCAACATAAACATTATGAGCATTTTGACTATCATTCAGTAGTAAATAACATTCGGCAAGTTTTCTCCATAATTTAGCCTCTTGTCTCAGTTTTGGATATTGGGACATTCTAGAATTCAATAATTCTATAGTGGAATGAACTCCCACCACACTTGTTCCTGATTCAATATCGTTCTTGATTAAAGAGTCTGTAAGTCCATATAAAGCTGTTGAATTTGATGGATCATATTTCAAAACATTTTCAAAACTGTTAATTGCCAAATGATGAACATTACCTAAAGTTAAGGCAAAGTTACCGCATGCTAGCCATGTATTTGCTAAACTCTCATTATTTTCATCAATAGAAATAGAAGTAATTGATTTTTTAGGCGTTTCAGGTGAAGTAACAGATTTTAAAGCCTTTTTTGTTTGTGCTGGGGAGTTGTGATGGCTACTTCTTTGTCTTTTAACTGATCCAGCCATTCTATATGTATGTGTGTATGTATTATTGTATAGTATTTGAAATGAAAAGAAAAGGGAAAACAAAAAATTAAAACACGTCTAAATTAGTCTTACACTCGTGACAAGTGAAGATATCTTTATTACTCTTACTATTTTGTTATAAGATATGAATAAAGTTGCTATGGTTGAGAATTGCAACACAGGCAAATGACAAACAAAAAGTTGTCCACTCAAATTGGATGAAGATAGAATGCAAACAGAACGGTCAACTTAGATTGGTACTGACTGTGGTTTTGCTATGCAAACTTGAATATCGTGGAAAATGAAATAACTTTGGTTTGATTTTATGCAAAATCTATTTTAACTCATCAAATCTACGTTTAAGAGAACAAATCAAAAGAAAACAGATAGATGAATCATGAAAAGTAAAGAAAACAAAAGTAAAGTGAAACTGAAACAAAAAAATTCGAGTTTCAGGTATAAGAAAATTAGGAAACTCAAAGATCACGGGAATACAAGTTTGTGAATTACTCAAAGCAAACGACTAGAGGTTGTTTGTTATTTTTTCCTTTTTCTTTACTATTAGTAATGTAAGTATGTTGTGTACTATTGAACAAATCAACAGATTTTTTAGCATGGGTGGATAGCAAAAAAGCATTGATACAAATGAGACATACATAATAGCCACCTGAGGTTTAGCGTTAAAAACGCAAGGCATACATAACAAGAAAAAAACTGCACAAGAATCGTGCATGTGCATAAAACACTCCTCAACCTAATCCAAGCTGCAGATCAAAACAAAAAAACCGTAGGTGTAAGCAGCAATATGCACATGCACCTGATTTAACAAAAAATGCAGTACAACAAATTTACAATCTTAAACGCAGTGCACGGCATAAACGGTACAACACTGATGTGCTAAAAAGGCACAGTTTAGTACTGTAAATGATTCCATTTATTGTTCTATCAGGAGCGTGGTAGAAAAAAATTTGGCCTATACAGTGTAATGCAGTGCGGCATTTAAGCTGTTTGTATTCTGCGGTAAGGCAAAAAAAAAAATTAAGTGATAGTATTGAAAAAATAAATCATCAAGATGCATGCAAAAGCAAGAACTGAAATGCTAGTTACCGCATGCCGTGTGAATGTCAGTTAACACGAAGACCGGCGCTTTACATGGGTTCATAAAGGTGGGTAGCTGGCTGGCTGGCTAAAATGGTGTACGTGGCAGGCTTCAACTATTTTGTTCGTTACTTGTTGTTGTTGTTGTTGTTGTTGTTGTTGATTAATTTTGCAGTTTTTTTTTCCATAGTATGTATATACATTAAAGATACACACATTTAAAAGTTTTTTAAGAACATCTGGCCAAAATGATACATTTTCCGTCGGAATAATTGGAGATACATATATACATGACTTTTGTATATACACAAATGATGGTTCACAACTTGCTAATACTGATGCATTGAGATCAGCGAGAGTGGATGATGCTCACTTGTTGTTAAAGGCGCTAAAAACGCCCTTATAGCTTGCATCCCACGTACGAAATGCATTACCGCAGATGTTGTTGATAACCTACCTGTTAAGTATTTAAAAGTAACTAAGAAGATACAATTTTTTCACTATGATAGTCTCTTTGGTACACAAACTCAAATAGGTGGATGTGTTGCTCAAACTTCAAGATTGCTCTTGGAGTTCTGTTTTTTTTTTTTAGAGACTCAAGATTAATTATATATTTGAAAAATTTTCTAAGTTATTATAAGAATGTAGTTCGGTGATCTTCGCCCATTCCAGACTCAAACTGAAACTAGCAGCCAACAATATCCACCCCAGCACTATAAGGATGTAGATGTTGATAAAGGGCGGTACAGTTTTAATAACATAATATTATTTGTCTGTTGAGACGACAAGAGCCGCCGGGGAGAAAAAAAAGCAGATAGCGCTTACATCGACTATTGTTACCGGTAACAGAGTTGGCGCCAGTTGATGCGTGTCTAACGTATTTGGCAATACTTCCTCGTACGCGCGCAAGCTGACAATATTTTTTTTGTAATAGCAAGAACTAAACCAAGTGCAAAAACGTTAATTAGGGGAAGGAGAAGAATAACAAATGAAGACCGTTTAGTCATTTCAAACTATATGGGAATTCAAAGTGTATATCTGTTTTGAATTAAAGTAGTAACTACGTAATTATTTTATCATCGCAATGTGCATCCTACACACAGTATGTGTTGACTTGACTTCACTTCAACTCACTCAGCTGAAAAGCTGTCGTGCATTACTTGCCATGCATAATTTCTTAAATGTTACTGCATATTACTGCATAAAAGCTTGAACCAAAAACCTTTATTGTTTGTTGTCGGGCATTAACATCTTTCTTGTGTAAAGTGGACTAAATTAAAACTTGATTATTCTTCACACTCCAAGCAAAAAACATTTATGGTGCATTTTGATTTGAGTTTTCTTCAAGTTAAAATTTTCAATGTCAGCTGAAAAAAAGTTTAATTTCTTAAAGCCTAATCTGTTTTTGTCCAAGATACCCTGAGTAACAACCAGCAAAACAAACATATTTTTCTTATTTACAAATCATACCTTTTATTTCTTGTTTGGGTGAATAAATGTCGGTTTGTCTGAGTTCATGTTTACAAAGTGCCGAAAAGTTGGTTAGTTCGGCTATTACTGTGTTTTTTTTTTTCGTGCGTAAAAGAAACTAAAAAAAAAAAACAGAAAAAAAAAGGAACATAACAAAAAAAATTATATGCATCATGCATGATTTTAATACACATGCATGATGCATAAGTTTGTAAGAAGCAAATATCAACTGTACAAAGAAAAAAAAAATAAGAAACATTAATTTTGGTATTCTAATTGGCTGTGTAGGATAGAATAATAGCAAATTTTTGCTGTGAAAAGTGGAAAGCGTTAAATAAATATACAAACAAAAGCTGATCCACTTCATTTTTTATTTTCATTTGTCTTTTATAATACCGATTCACTATAACCATTACCTAATGTACTACGTATTATATTGTAATCAGTGATATCACCTTGAAAATAATAATAAAATAGAAGATAACACACAAAGAAGAAATCCACCTTAATGGTATACAGAGCAGGAAATAAGCCAAAGTTATTCTCAACTATGTTAATACCCACTCCATCATTTAGTTATCCCAAGTAGCAAGTACGTAGACATAGTGTCTAGACAGCAAAAATTTTCGGAAAAAGAGTTGTTTCACGAGTCAAAACTCAATTCTTCTTTTTGTACTGCGTAAGTTTGTACTTTACTGCTAAATTTAACTGCTTGATAAATTTTTCTCAAAATGATCTGGTGCACACCACATATATGCAACCACGCAACTTGAGAAGAAAGAACTCCACAAAATTTACGGGGTTTGTCACTTAAATGCCCATGGTACGTACCTGCTTTCCAAAACTGATAATTGATTTTTTGCACTGTTTATATGTACATAATTATGCAAACTTGTTTGGAATGGTAGTTTATTTCTGTTTTACATCCAAAAAAGGGTCAAGAAAATCTTGGTATGTAACTTAGTTGAAAAACAGTGCAAATCTGTGTACTGTTGTTGTTGACGTCACAAACCTAAACAGTGTAGACTGACTGCATTGCAAATCGCAATTTACTGTTCATAAGTGTTATTAGTGCGCGTGTAAGGATGTATTGCTGTTGTTCAATTGAAGTTTCGTCAGAGAACGGAATTATAAAAATCACAGAACAGGGGCTGGACTGTCAAGGTGTGTCTTCTCTGAAGTAGAAAAACATAACCTTGAAATATCTTAAAACGTGCGCCTGAAAGTGACATGTAACAGTTTGGTGATAGCTATTCTCTTTTTAGTCTCAACACAAGTAAAATGTATTGTAAACTCTGAAAAGCAGGGGTATCAATTAACTAATCCGAAGAGTACACACACACATTTTCAGTTTTCATAGGAATGTGTAGTAGTTTCAAAAGCAACAGTACCATGCACACCTCTCTCAACTATGCCTTATTGTTTACTAACCAAATACTCAAATTGTTTCAAACACCGTTCCTTGGTTTCAGCAACTGAATCAACCACTGGAAAAGCATATATCATATTATGACAATTTTTCTATCTACATATACGTACTTACGGTACGTACGTACATAAATAAGTATATTATATTTATGTGCATACAATTTTTTTTGTACATGTACATGTACATTTATGCATGTAGGTGCGTGGACGATCGTTTAATTTTTATTGTTAAATTTTCCGTTTCTGATATCTAGTGTGCTTTTTTCGGGTTAGCGTGCAAACTATTTTGAGAGTTCCTCACGCTGAGGAAAGCAGCTCAAAGGCGAGTCTTGAGACTATTTGCACACACGCACAAAGCGCGACGACCACTCGAGTATTTTACAGACTAATTTTAGCATGATTATTTATTGTATATATAACAAATTTAATAAGCACTAGTTGAAAAAATTGAGACTAACCTCTTTGGTGATGAAAAAGTAATGTAAGAAGTGAGAGGAGTCTTTGTTGCATATATTTGTTATATGTGTGACAAATGAGATCTGGGAGGTGCTGATGAAGAAACACGTAGCATAGTGCGTTAACTTTCAACGGTACAGAATCTTTGTTTGTTTGTGTTCAAGTTGAATCTAAATTGGATCCAGTGAAACGTTGTTGGTAAACAAACAAACACGAAAAAATATTTCACCTTTTAATTATGAGGCCATTTTTTCAGCTTCCACTAATTTCTTCTCTTCACACCACTGATTAATTGTATTGTGTGTATGTATGTATGCATTATAACCTAGATTTAGTTAGTCACTTGCCTCATGGTACCTATTGCGTTACTCAATTGTTGCTGCTTTCTTCTATTACCAAAAATTGTTTGCCGCAACGAAGTAAAATTAAGATGTAAAGAATTTACCGGGTAAATTGGTGCTAAATCACGCATAAGGAGGGAAAACCCAAACCCACCTGCAAACATCCCAGTTCAGTTATCTATTACTCTGTTTGCTGTTTGTGTCGACTGTGTGACCAACAGATAGATATTAAAACGCGTTTAACTTTCTCGTTAAACGGTGTGATTGACCAGAAAAGATAGTTGAAAAATTATGAAAAGAAATGAAAAAAGAAATCGAAAAAGAAGTTACAAAATTACTAAAAAGAACAAATGAGTAAAAAACCTTACATTAAATTACACCCTACTGATCACCTTATTCAAGTACTTCTACAACTTTGAGCCATGTACAAAATCGACACCTTTTTTCACTTCACCTTTTAGCTTGTCTATAGCAACTTCAACCATTTTTTCCTCTTCTTCACTCAACTCAGAAGGGAACTTGATAAGTTTCACACCGTCTTGAGAAATTTTCAACGGTAAGCTGAAAAACTCCGTTTTGCGCTTCAAATGCTCTGGTAATCTCTCCCATCCTGCTATTGATGAGTCTAAATTGATAAATGCAACCTCGTCGACGTCTTGCTTAAAGACAATTGCATCTATCAAGTTATTAACAAATCTATATGCGGCTGTTGCCATTGATAATGTTGCAGAACCGGCACCCGCTTTAGCTTGAACAACTTCGTCACCACCATATTGCACTCTTTTAACAAGCGCTTCGTACTCACTTTTAAGTAATCCTTTGGACCAGGAATTCAACACTGGTACAATTGTCTCACCAGAGTGACCTCCGATAGTGAAAACATCATTAAGTAAATCTTTTGCCAAGACTGATCCGGCCAAAGTGGCACTTAAAAATTCTTCGAGTCTCAAGTTATCTAAAGTTGTAACACCAAAAACTTTTTTAGGATTGTAAACTTTCAATTTTTTCAAAACTTCAACTGCAATAGGCACAGTAGAGTTGACTGGGTTTGAAATAATGCATATAAATGCATTTGGACAGCAAATTCCAGTTTGATAAACCAAATTCTTAACAATTGATGCATTTATTTTGAATAAATCATCTCTTGTCATTCCTGGCTTTCTAGGCACACCAGCTGGAATAACTACAATATCGGCACCTTTCAAAGCTTTTTCAATTTCAGTGTTTTCTTCTTTGTTCTGAGGGACATAACCTTTCACTGTTTGTGAACTGGGAATGTGGGATAGATCTGCAGCAACACCTTTCGCATTGACAACGTCAAACAATGCCAATTCATCTATACTTCCATTTAATCTCAATAGTAGTGATAACGGTTGGCCAATACCTCCAGCGGCTCCTAGCACTGTAACTTTTACCATTGTAAGTATATGATTTGATTTGTTTCTTTTTCCTCTTAGATGATCTCTAATTAATGCAAACCAAACTACTTGTACTAATTAATATTAAGAAATTCTTTGAGTAATATTCAATCTCAACCTCATCAACTACTAAAGTACAATTTGGAAACTCATCTATATATATATATGCTTTTCACGGATAATTATGCCAAACTTTACCGATTAGGCTTAATAATACTCAAAAGAGCAATAAAAAGAGTGCGGAGAAAGTGACATGTGAATTTTGCCGGGGGCATAAATTTGATTACGTCAGTATAATTCTCATTTCGATTCCTGTGAAGGGCATTAATTTTTTTTTTGTTTTTCTGGTTGGTCTGAGTGTCGTGTTATAGTGTGGTATTCTGAACAGCACTAGTAGTATTCTGGTTACATCGTAATCAGTCATAAGATTGAATTGGCAAAAGACCTACATTTCAATCAAAAGTAATCGTAAGTCTATTGGGGAGACAAGCATGTATTACATTTTTCTATATATAGACCGTTAAATGTGTAGTATCCAAATTACCAGAAAAAAACTGAACATGGGGAAATTATAAATTGAGTACCTGATCGACTCTTATTTCTTTCTCTGGTTTTTCCATTTGAAAACAACTTTACCAGTCTTAGTCTCTATCTTCTTCTTTTCCCCTTTGCTCATTAAATGTTTTTGTAACTCCACCTTGGACTGAATCCTTTTCAATTTTTTATCCCTTTCCATTCTTTGCTCTAAAACTTTCAAACTTTTCAATTTTTTCAAATCACTTTTAGCCCTTTTGAAACCTCTCTCATCGTCATTGAATTCTGCAACAACTGTGTCATCGACTATCACAGGGTCTTCTTCTTCGTCGTTGTCATTGTATTTCTTAGATTTACCTGTCAGTTGAGCAAGCCTTAGTCTATTTTCCCTTCTGTTGACTAAATTTTCATCAGTATCAAAAAACTCAGCTGCTGAAAAATTCTCCAACTCATTACTATTGTCAACGAAAACCGTATGTTTACCATTACTCTGGAAAAAACTCATATTATTCATCTCTTTTTCAATCTTTCTCTGCTCTTGTTGTCTAATAGTAGTCAAATAATTAGAATCTTGGGTTTTCAGTAGTAACACTTCATCGTTTGATAGAGTCTCATTGCCTCTGTCAGAAATCAGTATCCCATTCTGATCTGTTCTTTTCTTTGTCATAGCATGATAATACTCATCATTGTTATGTTGCTTAGCTTTTTCTTTCAATAGTTTCAACTGAGCTTGTTTTTTATGAAAATCTTCCGCTCTTAACTTGTAATCTTTCTTTTTCTCCAACAACCCCCATTTTTTTCTGTTTTGTGGTTGGGATCTTTCCCTATGTTGTTTCTTTTGAATATTATGCACAAGTTTGACCATTTCGATAAGTATGTGTGAGCGACTATCTTGTTTAAACTCAAGTTAAAAGTAACTCCTTTAGTATATAGCAGCGCCTTTTTCTTTTTTAGAGAATACCAGTTATTTAAATTGTTCCAAATAATAGGCTCAAGTACACTTTAAACTGTATACCACCTAAACATTTCAGTGAAGCTTGATAGTGTTGAACTCTTTCTTAAAAAAGAGAACAAAAAAAAAAAAAAAAAAAAAAAAAAAAAACTTTTTTCAGGCAGTGTTATTATCTATTTAGTATGTAATGTATTAAAGTAATTGAGCTTGATGATAAAATAATGATAGAATACTGACTATGATTAGTTGTTGCATGAATGTTTTGAATATTTTACTACGACAAGTTGACCATTCATAAGGTCATGGTAATGATAAAGAGATGGTGAAATTCCAAGATGAGATGAAAATCGTTCTGATGATGAAAGCGCAGAAAATTCTTTTTATGGGGTAGACAGTTAGACTAAAAAAAAAAAAGCTGAATTAACTTATTATACTGACAACGTTCTCATTCCTGTACGAAGGCGATAAATATAATGCTGGAGTAACTTCTGCACTATCGTTTTGAGTTTTGATTTAATTTAAAAGAATTGTTACCAAACTTATGCAAAATTTGATTTTTTTTCTTTTTTTCTTGGTTGAAACTATAAGACAAATCGTTGGATAATGAATTTGGCGATTATTTGAATAACAAACTTGAATTAGGCTGAAAAAGAAACAATTTGAAACGATTTATTTATAGGTTGATTCAAAGTAATGAATAAATAAATGGGTCTCAAGATTTCCAGTTATTGCAGTTCCATCTTGTTCAGTATCAAGTGGAATGTGTTTAAATAGTCCTATTACCTTGCTAATAGAATTACCCATCAGTCAAGCTTGGTATTAGTTGCTGTGATATGATCATGCTAATGAACAGTTTTGTGTTTAAGTAAAGGAAATTGAAGTACGTGATATGTTCAGTAGTGTTGAATAATCATCAATACGTTTTCTCCTCGCTGTTTTTTGTGGAAATTTGAAAGTTATGATAATCAGCTTGTGATTTTAAGGGGATTGTAAGTTCATAGGTGCAGACATGGGATAATCATCATTTTGTATGATAAAATCATTGATAAAAAGAACACGCTAAAATGAACTGGTCTTTGAGCGGATCATGAAATAGAAACACACTTCTTCTCAGCCTTTCAAATTTCAATTTCGTAATTTTGGAGTTCAATAAATGAATTTCCCCACCCTGAAGATAGTTGGATCACTTCTTGACTCAACTTCTTCTGTTTGAACTATTACTGGTAACAAAAAAATCAACATTGTACGACAGACTGTCATAAACTTTAAAAAGGTAATTAAGCAGGTTATGGGTCACAAAATTTTGGTATACAACATTCCATGAATCTACTTACATCGTAGCTCTTCACACGTAAGATAGACGTTTTAGTACGAGTTCAACCACGCAGAGGTTAAGTTGCGTGAGCTTCAAAAACTCAGCAAATGAATACAATGCTCAAAATGAATCAAATCAATGAGGTGTGCAATGTCTAGTTTAGACATAAGATGCCCTGACAAACTATCATTATAAAGTTGTAAAAAACATCAACCAACAGTTGGGCATCTCTCAAGCAGGGTTAAATTAGCAAGAGTATTCAGGTCAAAATAAAAATATATTCTAAGACTAGAATGACTAAACTTATTCCAACTTTCATTGTAAACATCTTTTATAGTGACCTATTAAAGGATAGACTTATTTTTATTGAGTTACTTACCCATTTAATTTCAATACCATGACGAAATAAACTGTCTTTTTACTTCTTCTGTAACTGTAATTCTAGCATTTAACTGTTGATAATACTTTACCATTCGTCCTTCAATTTTGGTTCAAATGACTGTATCGTTCTTTGCTTTGAACTATCCTATATATTTCTTCCATGTATCGTATGTGTACTAATTGTTTTATGAATATTCAGTAAAATAAAACCTTTTCAATAAATGATTCAAAAATTCAATAAAAAAGCATTAAAAGCAGTAAAAGCAGCAATTGAATCAGTTTCTAGTTTAAATAGTGCCGTGGCATATGATTGGATTTTCCTTGTCAGATACCAAGATCAGCAGAAAAGATGCCAACAATAAGTATAAAGAAAACTACCAGTTTGAATTATTAACATATCATGTTTTCAAAAGAATCTAAACTTGAACAGACTACGTAAAGTTTTTGATCAACAGACAGTTTTGTAAACTACAGAAGCTTAATAACAAGTCGAAAGTTATAAACAACCATTTAGTTAAGAAAACTATTGTCAATCTCAGCCAAGCAAAAAAAAAAATTTACATCACAGTGAGTTATCAACATTTATTTAAAAAACCAAACATTAACTTCAATTTCATGAAATTTGCATTATTCAGTGAAAACCATTCTTGAAACTAAGGTTTTGTTGATTTTATCACCAAATTAAACCAACATTACAAACATTTAGATTTCAAATAATCTATTTGTAAGGTTTAAAGCTGAAGATAACGACAGGAATAGATCAATTTACTAAAATCAAAAATCAAAACCATCGTTTGATAAGACAGTTTAGGAGTTAATTTTGGACATCACTTAACTAACTAGGGTGCAAATTTACTATACAATTCCGATATAGTGTAACGGCTATCATGGTCCGCTTTCACCGGGCAGACCCGGGTTCGACTCCCGGTATCGGAATGATTTCTTTTTTAACTTTACTAAGTTTTAATTTTTTCATTTTCGATTTTTAAGATACTTCTTTAATTTGTTTTTGATACAGAACAAATGTATTCTTTTAATTTTTTGGTAGCAAAAATATATTAAAATTTTAAATAATTATACAAGCTGAATAATTTAAATCAGAATTTTTTGTTGAAAATTAAGTTTTTAATCATATCCCTACCTGTGAAGTAGATTGTTCTACCAAGTGTGACAAAGTCCAGAGTAGATGCAAAAGTATCCAAGAAACCGAATGGTAACATTGCTGGAATCCAACCTTGAGCCAATTCTAGAGCATATCCACCTGATGGCATGGCATAGTGAATAACTTCACCTTTTGCTAAGTGATTTTGATCACCAGGATAGTAAACTGTTTTTCCAATTTGGTTATCATATTGAGCGTGTTGTTCACCAGCTAATATAGTGAAATAGTCGTCAGCAAAATGAATACCACTGTGGCCATCAGTACCGATTGAACTACCGAAGAAGATCAAATACTCTGAAATTGAAGCATGTAAAATAAACATGTGACCCATTGCACCACCAGCATTATTGAAAACCCAATCATCGAAGTTCAACTTGTTGATGTATTGCTCACCATAGGTGTCAGCTAATCTCTCTTGCAAATCGTAGAAAATTGCAGTCACATTACCATCTGGATGCTTGGCAATGACCTCTTGAGAAAGTTCTTGCAAGACTTTCTTATCAAAAATGTAGTTGGTTGGTAACCAAGTACTGAACAGACTATTTAAAGTTGCAAAGATAAGAACAGGAATAAGTGCAAACTTGAATAACGAAAAACTTTTCATACTGAATCAATTACTATAAAAA
Source organism: Ogataea sonorensis (assembly GCA_037951595.1). Taxonomy (NCBI): domain Eukaryota; kingdom Fungi; phylum Ascomycota; class Pichiomycetes; order Pichiales; family Pichiaceae; genus Ogataea; species Ogataea sonorensis. The sequence goes on along the minus strand of JBANDG010000003.1, from coordinate 1,860,165 downwards.
CTTGTTTTTTCTTGAAAATTTCAAATTAGTTTGAACCAGCGTTCTTTAAAACAAAACAAGAGAGTTGGTTACTTATAGCTTACTCTTATATCAACTAAATCTTTCAAAGATAGAGTTTTGAAAAGAGAAAAAAACAAAAGTTAAACGAAATCGTAAACGGATCATGTAACACGGATCTGGTATACGAGGCTTACGAGGAAATACGAAATTTCAGATCTCGTGCGCATGCGGCGCTCACTATTGAAGATGAGGATTTGAGTGGCAGAGTGATAGTGAAATAAATTGAACTGTAGTTAGTTGCAGTTAATGAGTTAAAGACATGCTCTTCAGCTCGTATCTTGACTGCACTTGACTCTCTAGAGTGGATGTGATACGAGTCCAATCCCATTGGTTGGAAGAGGCAACGAAACAAATGAAGTGTCAGCGACAACATGATGTATTAGCTGCACAAACCAGTACATGTTTATTATGCATGAAGGTACCATTTCGAAAACGACACAGAATTTGTTTCGGCAGAATAGAAAAGCTTCAAGTTGTAGTTGACTTCAAATGTATTATTTATTTGTGTTCATTCAATATCTATGCAGTTGGATATCCTTGTTCCCTATAATGCGTAACTCCGCCACGCTTTATCTCCTTTGCCTTGTCTTTGGATAGCATCTAGGATCATTTGTAAACTTTCCTTATTTTGACGCAAATAAAGAAGTTGTTACTTCTATTGGGGCATCATTAAACTCCACAACAGCTATGCTAGCTTTCATGGTAACGAAATTGTTGAACAAGGTACTGAACAGGTATAATAGTTGTTTACAAAGTCATGTGATTACGTGCACATGAGTTTGATCTTGTGACGCTATTTCTTTTGAATTTTAAGGCAGAGAGAGACGGCAAACAGACTGTAATACTAAAGCATTAGATTGTGACTTTACTAACTGGCTTATTATATTCTTAGTAACTAGCTGAACTTGTGATTAAGTCAGGTCATAAGTTTATTAGGATCATTATTGAAGGGCACTTACCGTTTTTCACCGAAAAGAGAGAGCAGTTAAAATTTATTTCTCATCAAAATGCCTGACTTTGTGGAGTCTGTCTTTGATTTGTCTTCCTCTGTGATTTCATCTTCAATTAATTTAGTGAAAAGTGGTGTAGACAAAGTGAAAAATGTTGATGTGTTGTCGCAGGTAACTCAGATAAGCAAAAAGACTCCGCCTCCACCACCAAAGAGCACATTTCTGCCGTCAGGTAAAAACTTAACAAACTGGATCATCAGACACAAGTACAGCTTACTCTTGTCTTCTCTTTTACCATTCGCTTACCAATACCATCGCTTTAATGAATACAAAGAGAGAAAAGCAAACCATTTACCCTCAGGAGAAAGATTTGAAACCATTTTGATTATCGGCTCTCCGGAATCAATTGTAGTGCAAAAACTCATTCACGATTTGAATGAGAAAGGCTACATTGTTTTCGTATCTGCTTTCAATGAAGCTGATGTCAAATTGATAGAAGGTGAGCAGGACCCAGATATTAGACCACTACTGTTGAATTGTGAATCAGAAGCTTCTGTCAGACATAGCTTGTATCCATTAGCCCAGTTTTTAGACAGCGAAGCTAAAACGGAAAAACAAGAAGTCAAGTCGTATGCTTATAGTTTCAAAGCATGTTTGATTGTCCCTGAATATTTCAAATTACCAAAATGTAAGAAAATGAACGAGTTTTCAGAAAAAGAATTGTTTCATGTGGTTCATAAAATGTTTTCTAGAATCAATATTGTTTTACAAAATGGTGTGCTTGCATTCTTGCGTGAAAGTAATACAAGGGTTAATACCTGTGCTGCTTTTAACAACATAGATATTAAAGGTGGAAACTCAAAGTTGATTTTCTTCAATTTTGTGCCGAACTCTTCTCAGGATCACCGAAAGCTCATGCTTAAGTTGTCCCTGGACATGAATAGATTGTTGTATGAAAACATTTACAATGAGAACCAAAAACTTTATAAAAAAGCTTCATTGTTCTCCACCAAGCCTTCGTTGGAATCCGGCTACATTGGTATGACTATGTTTACTGTTAACTTTCACAAAGATGAGGAATCTAGACTTCTTTCATCTGGCATACTAGGCTCAAGACTCTTTTTTGAACCAAACAAAAGACTAACCACAAGAACGGTACACAACAAGATTTATGATTTACTCAATAGCAACATGCTATACAAACATTACAAAACGAGCAATTAGTTCAAATCGTTCAACTCGGTGATGTGATCTGCTCGTGTAGTTCACTATACATAAATACATACAAACACACATATATAAATACAACAGTAAATAAACAATGCATACTTTCTGAAAATTCGAGTCAGCTACTCTACCGAGATCAATTTATAATTTTACATCTTGTCACTGAATGATCCTCCACCGTACCAGCGGTGAAGTCTGATATAGTTAAAATGCCTTTGCGATCTAAAATGTACAATTTGTAACCATCTTTGTCAAATCTCATGGTTGCAGATTCTCTCACCCTATAGGCATTTGAAACATCAGTCACAATCACAATACGTTTGTTATCATTATCATCCATCCGAGGAGAAGACATTACATAGACCGAACCTGATCTATCCAGGTACGCCACAGAATCACCCCTCGGAGAAACACAGCACTGATGTATAGTATGACCAACTTCATCAATTTTCAGCAAAAGTTTGGGCCTAGCAATCCCTTCAGGACCTGAAATAGAGGTGATTCTCGTGTCTATTATGATTGGAACAGAGTTGTAAGACACTGAACTCAAAGTCATCAATCGGTTATCAGGGAAAAACTGTATATCTGTTATTCCTTCACTTTCCAAAGAGGTGTCTAACTTTCTTTGAGATTTCATAACAAGAACTGGTTTATTTGGATCCACAACACTAATTGCCATAAATCTAGACTCTAATGCAGTAGCCACAGATAAATATTGAGAATTTGGAGAAAATTGCAAAATGTTAATAGGATCACGATATGGTAATGTGAATGGAAAAGTAGTTACATTTAAGTACCTTACATTTCCTAGTGATTGGGTTGAATGATGATCTGAGTTCCCATTGGTTCTTGTTGAATGTGTAGTTGATACTGGCTTAATCAAGTCTTCAAATTCTCTAGGTTTGATCTCAGTTTTCATTTCACTATTAAACTGATAACCAGAGTCTTCAGTAAAATCTATACGAAGCACGATAATGAATGCTTGTTCCACTCCACTATACTTTTCCTTTCCGGTAACACCCAAACCTATAAGCTTTTCATTTGGTGAAACATCAATACATCTTATAGGAAATTTGCACTGATAAGTATACAAAACTTTACCCTTTGCGTTTAAATCAATTATTCTAACAAATCCTCTGGTACCTGAAACGATTAAGAAATTGTCACTAATTTTACAAAATAAGTGTTCCCAGTTACTTAAGAGTTCCATTGAGTCGGTTGGATTATCGACAAAGTTAGAATTTAAAATGATCTCATCTTTGTTTGCCTTTATTTGACTTTCAAAATTGATTCCATAATCACCATTACTTTTACCACAACATATCAATTGAGGTGCTATTTCTGGTTTTTCAGGATCAATTTCATAAACTTCCCATTTTTTTTCACTCAACAGTGCTAACTTACTCAAATTGGGTGATATGCTGTTGTTTATAAATAACTTGGGCTTGAGAAAAAAACTAGAATGATGGGTGCTATACTGATATAATTTTCTATAAAGTGGAAAGTTTCTAGCAAATAAAAGTTCTTTGTTGGTTGAATTTGTATTTTTCTCATGATTACTAAAGTTGATATGACTGTTGTGATTACCCGATCCGTTATTATTATTTTGCTGTTGAGAGCTACTGTTTTTCTTAAAACTGAGTTTTTCAAAAGTTGGAGATGTTGATAGTAGTTTCGATGAAGATGCTAACGAAGTCTTTGTCTTTTGTCTTTGAATGGACCCAACCGAAGAACTTATAGATTGATTTGTTGGAACAGATGAAGATAGTTGCTGATCAGAAAAGTCTTCACCAACTTTCAACATTGACACCCAATCTTTAAGATCTGTCTTATTGTTCCCTGCTGAAGAAGAGAGGTCTTCATTTGATATATGCGATTTTCTAGTTTGGGTGTTTGTATTAACGCTGTTTTTCGATGTTCCACGAGAAGTAGTCTTTTGATCTTCGTCTACTCTTGACAGCTCATTCAGAACTTCATGAAACGTTGATAGTAAAGAAGTGGTAGGTTGGGGTTTTTTAGCGATTCTTTTTCCTCTCTTGCCTATTAGTAACATGTCATCATCTTCTTCAGACTCATTCTTTAAGCCATTATAGATCTTGTACAATTCTCTTAATCTTTCACAAGCTTTCAATATCGTTGAAAATTCGTTTGAGCATATAGGACACTTAAAAACAGTTGTGGGCGTAGATAGATGAGTCGCCAACTCTTCAGATATTAAGCAGCCACAAGACAAAACAGTACAGTCATCACAGACCCGATTCACTATAGTAGGAGGACTGACAGAGTAATCAATACTACTTGGAATCAACAGTATACTTTCAAGACTTTCAACTACAAGGGGCAAACTCCATTTTTTGCTCATTATTGATCATCAATTGGAATATCTCTAAGACTTTGATCTCCTCACTAAAAAAACAAAAAAAGGAACTAATCTCCAAGAGAGATAATTGACAACTAAAAATGTATGCTCACAACAAAAACAAAATCACTCGGTCAAATAAGCAATTACGCAAGTTCTAGTTTATTTTCTATTCTGTCTTACCACTTGTAATTACCTATGGTTTTACTATATACTATCAAACATTTATGTCAAAAGAAGGGAAGATGATAATGACTTTTACCCTTACCCATCTTCAAAACGTACGTGATAATAAGACAAGGACAGTAGAAATCAAACAGCAAGACATCTCTACACCAACTTTCATTTGACAATTATTCGTTGACAATCACACAGACAAAAGAGTAACTTGACAAGGGGATAAACTCATTACTGTTTATTTCATCTCTATAAAGTGTTTTGATTTTCAACGGCAACTATATATTATCATAAATAGCTTTATAGAAGTATAGAAGAAAAGTGTTTGTTGCAAGATGTCACAGTTTTGCGGGTACACTTTAGAGTTAGAGTTGAACGATTCCCAAAATACCAAACTCAAGGGAATCATAACTAAAATTGATGGGAAGAAATTGGTAGTGTCCAATGCCGAGTACCTAGATGGTTCAAATCTGAAGAAGAAAGAGGTTTTGGTTGACGGAAGTGAAATCAAGGATTTGAAGGTGATTGAGTTGCCTCCTAAGAAGAAGAAGGATAAAAAATTGAAAAAAATCAAAGAAGAAGAGCAAAAAGGTTCTAAAGAAAAAGGTAAAAAGGGTAAGAATCAAGAAAGCAACAATGAGAAAGCTGCACAAGGCGTCAACTCACCAATTAATCAGTCTCAAGTCCATTTAAAGAGTCAAATTTCTAGACCTAATACTCCAAACTCAAGTTCGAGAAACAATCAACAAAAGAAAGACAAGTCAAAACCAACTATACAAGATCCTAATCAGCCTTACAATTACTATGCTAATAATATAGATTGGGATAATGATAGTACCCATAAAGTCAAGCAAATGGAGGAGTTTGATTTTGCATCAAACTTACAAAAATTTGATAAGGCGACAGTTTTTAAACAGTTATCAGAAAGTGATAAAACAGACCCATATCATAGATTGGTTTCCCACAACAAGTTACAAGAAAAGACAAACTATGATATTGATGAAATGATTTTGCAAAAGAGCCACGACGGATGGGACAACATTTCATCGGATACTACATCTTCAAGTTCGAGATCCTTGGCACAACAACCACTCACACCACAAATTTCAACTCAATCGTCAGAATCACCATACCAACAACAACAACAACAAAAAAAACAACAACAATATCAGCAACAGCAACTACATCAACTATCTGAAAGATCACAGAGTGATAACTCATCAGTTGTTCAACAACGTAGAAATAATTCTTCTCCAATGATAAATAATAATGTTCAATTGAAATCAGTTGTTGATCAGGAGTTATTACCTACATGCTCTCCTTTACAACTAGCCGAAGTTGAAAGTCTAACTGTTTCTAAGTTTGGTATCTCACAGGAATTATTAGTTGAAAACACAGGCAGAGGATTATCTGAGCTTATTATACAAGAAGTTATTGGCGAGTTTAGAGTTTCAAACATGAACCATAACTCTCCACCTTTGGTTCTATTACTAATAGGTAATAACACTTCTGGTGCCAGAGTATTAAGTGCTGGTAAGCATCTTTTCAATCATGGAATAAGAGTTGTTTCTTATTTGTTGCATGATACCGCAGATTCTGAAGATGAAATCCTACCTATAATTTCAACCAACTTGTCAGTGTTTGAGAGTATTGGTGGTAAAACTGTTACTTCAATAGCAGAATTGAATACACTGTTGGACAAAATTGAGTCACCATTAGAGTTCATTTTGGATGGTTTACAAGGTTACGATTTCAATTTGAATGATCTATTTGAACCTGAGTTCAGTAAAGCAAGAGAGATTGTCTCATGGTGTAACAACTCAAACTTACCTATCATGTCTTTGGATGTACCATCCGGTCTAGATGCTTCCTCGGGATCTGCAGATTTCGAACTATACTTATTAAGTAAGTATATCGTCTCTATTGGCTTACCATTAAACTCCATCTCAAATATATACAAATTTGGGTACTTTAACAAACACGAGGTCTCTCATTTCTTAATTGATTGTGGAACACCAAGAAAAGTGTTTGGATCCAAGCCAACTCTGAGAAAATTTGATAGACAATGGTTCACCAGTAAGTGGAACATCGCTATGGAAGTTGTGTGAATCCTTCTTTTTCTTTTTTCTTTTTCTTTTTCTTTTTTTTTTTTTCCTTTTTTTATTGGAAGCATTTGTTTCTGCTGTATAATTCAGTATCTGCTAATGTAGCAAATTTCAACTAAAGCTTTTTCGTTCCAATTTGTGTATAAATTCATTCACAAAGAGTGCAAAACGACTTTCAAAATGTGGTACAAAACAGAGCCGCTCAATTTGAGAATAGTAAAATGCATCCTTACATGCAATAGACATACAGGCAAAAGATAATGCAGCATCGCATATAAAGACTTTGCTTATAGATAGATGTATATAAATACAGTGAAACCAGCTTGTAATAAAGGGTTTATTTGATTCGACAGATTCAAGATACAGTTTGCAATTGACACTGTATTGAGTGATAGATAGCACTTAAGTTAACGAAGAACAACTTTCAGCTTTGGTTTTGTACAGTAACAGACTTGAGAACTATTTATTCACATTTGATTTCGGCAGCTATACGGTGTAATATATAAATTTGCTAGTGAGAAAATGGTCACTAACGAGGTTGAAAGTCCAAAAACACCATTGCTTAATTCTACCGAAAACAGCAAAATTTCCTACTCGGTTGAAGAGCTCATGACATATGCCGATAAAGGCGTGATTTTTCTTGATGAGCCATTACCAAGTATCGAGTTTTGGAGACTAACAGCTAAACGTTTTAAAAAGAAAAAATCTGATGGATCTGATTTTGATAGAAGTGGAAGTAAACAACGACATATTGGCCAGTTAAAAGACAAGAATGATAGTGAGAAAAGTCGGAGATGGAAAAAACACGTTAACCATGAGATTGATTCAGAAGAAGAAACACCAGCATGGTTGGAAGAGACTGACTTTAAGGTGGAATCAAATCTTCAAAGTTACTCAGCTATTGGATCACATACGTACGAGGATTTTGAGAGAGAAAAAAGACTGTATCATGAACGTCATGGTGGAATACATAAGGAAGCACTCAGCAGTAATGATACTACAGTCGACAACGAAAAGAATGTTACACCACCACCTGGTTTAGCTTCTCGACCATCGTCAACAGTTACCAGTGCCCCTACCCAGTTCTCCTCTGATATGACCAACCATAATGATCAATTTTTTAATAGTTTATTGAATGCAAACAAACCAACTGATCCCCATTCTTTGGCATTGGCCAACTCGCAGTTGAACCCACCAAATTCATCGAAATTTGAGAATAATGTTTTTCTATCCAACCCTAATACTTCAGCGGAATCTCATCGCTTAGTTCTTGAGCAGAAAGTGAATACTGCTGAGCCAATAGTCGGAAATACACTAAGATATACCAATCACGAGCAACAATTTTTGACACCTCTTTCCACACCACCAGGTTTGAACATACCGTCTCGCTCACATCTTGAAAAACAATCTTTGAATACCCCAAATGATACAAGAGGTTTCACTCTACATTCAAGTCAACCACCTAACGTTCTACCTCCTTCCAATGGTTTACAGAACCAAGCAACAAGCACCCAACTGTTGATGCCTCCAGGATTAGTTCCAAAAACATTCACTGATCAACATAACAAGCATCCAATTAATCATATGACCCCTCCAGGATTCACGCCAAATAATTTACCACCGCCACCACCTGAGCTTCTTCAGTTGATAAGAGAAGGCAAGATGCCTCCGTTACCAGGAATGCTTCCACCACCACCACAAGGCTTGATGCCTCATATGATGAACACACACACACAGTTCCAGCCTCAAATCAATCTACCTCCACCACCACATTTACCACCGCCACAATTTCTGCCTCAACAGCAACATCAGGGTCTGAATCAGAGTAACCATTCAGATCATCTTCAGCAACCACAATCCAATCCAGGCTTACCGATACAGGGTTTCCCAGTGTCTGGATCATTGCCTCCTGATGTGATACATCAACTTCAATTTTTTGAAAGCAGAGGACAGCTGCCACCGCCTGAACTAATCAGAAGAGTACAAGAGTTGAAGTTATACCCAGGTCCCAGAAATAACTAACAATTAACACTTTTAGTCAATTAGATCAAAAGATCACCTCGTTTGGATCCTGCTATATTTTTGCCAAACTTTTTTTGCACTTTTTCATTTTTACTTCTTTGCTATATGATCATCATTTTATGCTTTTTGAGTTACTATTTTTTTTTTTTAATTTTTTTCCCAAAGTTCACGATTTTTTTACGAAACTAATTGTAGTTTTATCATGAAATACAGAAACTGCAGCACGATGCTTGATCGTGTATAATGACAACTTATGTGTTAGCTCAAAACACGAAATCAAAACACGATACTACATATTTAGATCACCTTGTCTCCAATAGGGTGCCCATTCCCAGGTACCATTTGCATAGCGCTTTCTGTAGACTACTACCATTATCTTTAGTAAAACACAGCCAGTGTAGTGGTTCAAGTTTGCAGTTGACATACTTACAAGTGTTTGAGCTTGTCCGAGTCGTAATCCATTGTAACATGAATCGAGTACTACTATACACTATTGTAGTTGAACTTGTTTTTGAGCGCTTGTTTTACTATGTACATACGTTTACGTAATATGAAAAATGTGGGTTTTTCTGAAAGAAACAAGGCTTACATCTGGAGAGCGAGAGTACAGAAGCTTTCAAGTAAATACAAGTGGGTTTTTATACTATAAAGAGGTGTTGAAGTTGTCAAATGGTTGGTAAAACTTTGATTCAGTCAGTTTAAACAGTTGTCAGCTCAAGATTTTAGCTTTAGGTTTGTTACTCTCTTTACCAGGTTGCAAATTGTTTGCATTCGCAGCCACAGTTTATAAGCAAAATTCAAGAGAGTAGCTTGTACTGAGTATTATCAATTTATAGATCTAGGACTAGTATATCACGTATATTGAGTTTGTAAGTATGCTATGCTGGCAGAATTTGGGAAAATTTAGTTTCTTTTTGATACCTATTTTTGGGATTTGTGTTTTTGTTGGGTAGATAAACCTGATTTCAGCTAGTTTCATTAAATTTACTAACTCTACATTTTTTTTATTGTTACTTCATATTCCAGCTAATCATGATGGATGCTAACCTGAATCCATTTGTATCAAGCAATTCCAGAAAACTCTATCGTCTCACAGACGAATTATATAAACAAGGAGTTTTCAATTGTTATTTGACCCCACAACAGTTCAATTTGCTAGATTTGATACTCCATAAATTTACAGATAAAGAAACACAGTATAAAGTGTGGGATGCGTTCATCAGCAGCAGATTGTCTTTGAAGTTTAAAGACGAAACTTTGAATAACAAGACAAACGCATTAAATACGTCGGCAAACGATACCAATGAGGATCACAGCAAATCTGAACAAGATGAAGTCGACACCACCAAGGGAGAGGGTAAATCTCAAAACGGAAATGCAGATAGAAGTAATGACGACACCGAGTCTAGTGATGCTAAAAAAGATACTTCAACAACAGATAGCGTGCTGTATCTTAAACCTGGTTACAAGTCTTCAAGAAACTTGTGCTCGACTATACGATATTTGTTGTACGAAAAGGCTGTAGACTACTATTATGATCAACCTGAAAACTCAAACATGTTCAGCGCTTTCAATTTACTTGAAGAACAGTCCGACGAGGAAACCGGCTTGGCTAACAGCGCTCAAACGGCTACGTCACAGAATGATGAAACCAATAATAATTCTAATGGTTTAACCAAAAAGCGTGCAATTAGAGACGAGGAAGATGATTATGACGATTACGACGACGAAGAGGATGAAGATGCAAATAGCAAAGAAACCCAAACGACAAATGCTGAAAACGAAACTCCAGATATAGAAGACAAAATGGATGTTGATTCTCCAGACGCATCAATGTCCGACTTGGTGTATGGTCCTGATGGAGAGTTGATATTAGAGATTGAAACAAATCTTATCACATCAAAGGCAAAATTTCCAACAGTGATTGAACCAACATCCTCCACTGATGACATTGTAGGAAATCTGGTCCATCCCATTTTAGGCACCAGTTCTGCAATAGAGTCAAATATGGAAAAACACAACGAACTAAAACTGATCAAGAATTTCAATAAGATTTATCATAGTTTTGAAAACGATCTACCAAATGTTGTCAAAAGAAGAAAATTAGAGAGAAGTAATCAGCAGCTCATGGTTGAAGCCAAATTGAAAAAGGAAGATTCAGATAATTTAGAAAAAGAGCCAGATGGAGAATCAGAAAGTGTTAATAAGTTGATGGGACTAGGAGGAGCAGCTAATTTATCAATTAAAAACTTGCTAGGAAAAATCGAAGAAAACAGAGATCAGCTGAAATTGTCTGATTTGGAGTTGAAAAATTTGATTATGGATGTCAGAAAAAATAGATCTAAATGGGCAAGTTTTAATAAAATAGGTCAAGAGGAGTTATATGAAGCATGTGAAAAAGTGGTTTTAGAGTTACGAGGATATACGGAACATTCCACTGCTTTTTTGAACAGAGTTTCTAAAAGAGAGGCACCAAACTACTACCAAGTCATTAAAAAACCAATGGACTTGAACACAGTGATGAAAAAACTTAAAAGCTTTCAGTATCAAAGTAAAACAGAATTTGTCGATGATTTGATGTTAATTTGGAAAAACTGTTTGACATATAATTCTGATCCAGCTCATTTCATAAGGGCAGATGCCATCGCAATGCAAAAAAAGACCCTTTCTTTAATACCCTTGATTCCTGATATCACAATCAAGGATAGAGCTGAAGTAGAAAGAGAACTTGCTTCTTCACAAAATCAGGAGAAGGAAAATGATGTGAAAGGTGCCAAATCAACAAGGGGTGTTGGTAACGCATCTGCAACATCAAAGAAGGCCAAGAAATCTAGACACGAAACATCTGATGGCAATTTAAATGATAAGGATGAAACACCAGTCGTTGAAACAACCAACCAAGAATCTCCAAAAGAAAAAGGCGAAAATTCCAAGTTGGACGATAAGAACACTGTTTCAGCCTCTAGTAGCACCGAAACTGGAGATGCCACATCCAACTCGGTTCTTATCGAAGATGATAGTAGCAAAATGGATGAGAGTAAGTTGAAATTGGATAGCGCTACGACGAAAAATGAAAAAGAAGTAATAGTAGTTAAAGAAGAAGATACCTCTCAAATCATTTCTGAAGATGCTCCAACTAATAAGACTAAAGAACAAGATAATGATAATGAAAATGAGAATGAAATTGACCAAGATGATGAAGATGGTCCAAATGGAGTTGAAGAAGCAGGCCCGCATGATCAAACTGAAGAGAGAAACGAAGAAGATGACGATGAACACTTGGAAATGGCAACTTGGAAAAGTCTCACGTCTAATACCAGATATAAACTTTGCGAGCAGAGATCGAATTTATTTCTTGACGGGAAGATTCAACCAAATCAGGAGGCACTAATAAGAGATCAATCGCAAATGTCGAATTTTAATAGTTACCTAGATGATGAGGCAAATGTTGTCTTACATAAAAATAGAAGATATTTCGACGAAAATGACGACCCTTATTTAATAGAATATGATGTTACAGGTGGGGTTCCTCCTCTTGTTGAAAAGGGAGTAGATTTTGATGCTCTTGAGGACAAACTATTGGAAGACATGATGAAAGAGGGCAAGTCCTTAGATGAGCTTGGTGAGTCAAAGTTTATTTCATCTAAAAAAGGTTCAAACTCCGTTTTATATCAAAATATTGCATTGATGCAAGATATTAGAAGAATTTGCTTCAAAATCTCAATCATCAGAAAAATGCAATCATCTCAATTTATGCATCATTCATTGTTCCAACCTCCTGAAGTACACAGATTGAAAACTGATGATATTGATGGTCTGTCAAAGTTGCCAACACGTGATCCTCTAACTCCTGAAGTTGCATTCTCTTCTTTACATAAGGCTGTTGCAACAATAGTTATGGCAAATGGGTTTGAATCCACTAATCCATTTTGTTCAACTATAATGGCTCAACTTGCAGAGCAACATCTTGGTAATTTGGCTAAATCTATCAAACTTCAATTAGAGTCGAACTCAATCAACAAACTACCGATTAAAAACCATAAACCTGTGAGTTTCAAAGATGTTTTATTGATTGCTTTGAATGAAAATGGTATAGAGAAACCCGATGTTATATATACTTTTTACAAAGAACATTTAGCTAAACAGCACAGAAATTTGAGTGATTTGAATGTTAGATTACAAAACTTTTTGAGGGATTTATTGAGGCCAGGTATACAAGAATTATCCGAACAGCAATTTTCTGACGACTCTGAACAATTTGTTAATGGTGATTTTTCTAGCGAACTTGGAGACGATTTCTTTGGTTTCAAAGAGTTGGGATTGGATAAAGAATTTGGTTTACTTACGTCAACTATCCCATTACATTTATTGCAATCGAGATTGTCTAATCAGTATAATCCATTTGATTCAAAATCTAAAAAAGCCAAGTATGAAGATTTTGAGGAAGTGGAATTTCCTAAGCTTACAAAGAAAGACTTACCTTCACAAATTGGTCTTTTGAAACCAATGTACGAAGAGTTGTTGACAAAATCTAAACTCCACTACAATAAGCAGCTTAAGAAACACCAATTGCAAGTTGCCAATAGCACAGAAAGCAACCTTAATGCTTTATCGGAGAAACAGGACACAACAAGTGGTGTAATGGAAGCTCCAATTACTTCCACCAGTAATAATGGAAATGCGTTAAGAAGTACAACAGATTCCACGGAAGGACCTCAGACTGCACAGCAAGAATCCCAGCAATTTGTTGAAATTAATGATCCTGAGGATCTTGTCATTATAGAGGATGATGATTTGCCAATAAAACAAAGAAACAATAGACCTAAAATCCCACCTAATGGTAGAATTACCCAGCTTAAAAAGAAATTTATTGCTACTACTTTCTTCATTGACTCTCAAGATAAAGTAGAGGAAGCTGAAAAGCAGAAGCAATTAGAGTTAGAGCAAGAAGAGCAACGAAAGAAAGACCTAGCAAGAGAGGAAGCTAAAAAACTAGCTAGTGAACAGGAGGAAAGAGATCTGGAGATGGAACTTGAAGCTGAGCTTGGAGTTGATAATGATGATAGTAACGTCAATGATTCTTCGGTTGTCAATGAAGCTGACTCCAATGTGATTAACGATGTAAAAGTCTCCGATATAGATACAAAGATTGTTAAAGACGAAAGTAAGGATAGTCAATTAGCGGATTTGAAAGCTTCTGGCGATGAGTATACCGATGCCGCGTCAGAGATAGCCAACAATAGCGAAGCTGAGAATCTTTGATACAATTGCACGCCTAATGTCTCAGCAATTGATCAAAATTTCAGCAGAATTTCGACGATTTACTCTATATATGACATTACTTTGAAGATCACCTATTGATTTGGTCCCGATGAGAGGGATGATGAAATATATTCAATACGCTATATACAACTTTATATTTATAATTCTGAAATGTATGCTCCTAATTTTTAAAAATGAACATCTTCACCTCTGAAATACTGTATTATTAAATAAATGTTCATGAATGAAATCAATAACCAAGTTAAGGCCCCAGCGATATTCATGGCAATTGAATTTGAGAAATCTTTGTACTCTATTTGATCAGCTGGTCCTTGTTGTAACAAGCTTGTAGTTTCTGTGAGTGGTTCAGAGGACTGACAGTCTGTGGCATTTTGATTTAAATTGCGATTCACTGGAAGACGCATGATGCTTTTTTGGGATGTAAGATACAACAATGGTGCTGAAACAAAAGGTAAGATCATTGACAATATCACTTGCGATAAATTCAAAATTGTGGCAATTCCTTCTCTGCCTAAAGCTACAGCCATAAACATACATGGAACTATCGCAATACATCTTGTAAAAATTCTTCTTACAAGAGGATTCAGCTTCCAGTGTAAACCACCTTCAGCGACCAATGTTCCAGACATTGTACAGATGATACCAGCTGCAATTGAAGACACCAACATGGCGACTGCAAAGATAAACCCTGCTCTTGGGGAGACGTAATCACACAACAAATCATATATAGCGATTAAGTCTGCATCATCAGAGCCCGGAGTACCAAATAATGCAGCAGATGCTATAATCAAGATAGCAGAATTGATAAAAATAGCCACAATGCATAAGGAACAGATCAATTCTGCGTATGAATAATTTAAACAATAGTTAACAGCTTCTAACGAGGGCTTATACGAATGAAGGGCTAAGTATGATGATGAGTATTCGTCTTCTCCAGCAGAGCAAACATGTTCTTTATACAAATTCAATTTTCTGTCATACTCCTTTAATCTAGGCTTGACCAAATTAGAGCCAAGATACAACGAGTGAGGCATCACGGTAGCACCAACAATACCTAATGCTATGTAAATTGACTGCTTTGAACTTACTAGACCCTTTGAAGGCAAAAAGCCCTCAAAAAGCTCTTTTTTATCAGCGATATCCACATTATTGAGAAGAACAATGAAACAAATAAAAGTAATGAAAACAAGTAGTGAAACAAACAACTCAAATTTGCGAATCTTCTTTAAAGTTCCGTTAGAATCATATGCTAGTAAGATGATTAACACATCTAAAACTGTTAAAAAAACGCCAATTTTCAACGGGATTCCAAACAAAATATAAAGTGAAATAGCGGTTCCAACAACTTCACCCAAATCGGTGAAAATGATAGCAAATTCAGCCAATACGTAGACAATGATATTCAACCACTTTGGAAAGTGCTTTCTACAATTTTCTGCTAAATCTAAACCTGTCACTGATCCCAACTTTATACATAAACATTGTAGGATGACTGCAAAAATGTTGGAGAGGAAGATAATAAACAAATGGATATAACCAAATTGTGCTCCAGCAGCCATTGACGTGGAATAGTTTCCCGGATCAATATAAGCACAGGCAATCATCAAGCCTGGACCGATAAAGGATAACAGTTTCCGAAAACTAACCATCGTTGTGTAACTTCTTCACTCGTGTAATATAGTTTCTATGAAGTAGTCCCAAAATATACCAACTATCTATAACCAGTTAATTTCTATAAACCATTTTAAAATCAAGTGAATTGTGACTAGATAACTAATGTCATCCCCGGATTTATTCAGTTGATGGGTCGATTAAGTCTGCAATTAGACGTGCCATTTCCAGATTATGTCATTTATACGAAACGCCTCAAAATTAAAGGAAAAAAAGAAAAAAAAAAAAAGCCAAAAATCTTTGCTACTGAATAATATAAACAAGATTGAAACTAGGTAGAGTGATTCAAGTGGTTGTTCTACTGTGCTAATACTTATTGACAAATCATTATTGATAAGTGATAGAGAACATTGGTTTAGTTCAGCTGTTATTTTGCTGTAATCTCATCGCTAATATATCCTGAAGGATTTCAACGGTTGAAAGCCTCTCTCACTCTAAAATTTTTGCTTGTTGCAGTGTTAGAGCACAGTTAAAGGATTATAAAGTACAGTAAAATCCCAATTGACTTTGCAACATGTCAAATCAATTACAAAAGAAGGATGAACAGAAGAAGCCCAATGCCGAGGTGCCGTTGATACCGGAAACGGCACTTGATGTCCAATCTCAAAGGCTCTGTATCGTTTCATTATTTGTATTGATCCAAGGTTGGAAAATGTACGACTTGCTTCTTCTCAAAAACAACAACTTGAGAGAAGTTCTACACTCAACATCTTTTTTCAGTTTGATATCGCCAGAATGGAGCTTTAGATTCAAATACTTGCTCTTTGATGGTTTGATAATATGGTTAAATTCCATTTTGAGAATCCCAAAGCTGAAATTTAAGCCTTTGACGGTGTTTTGTTTCATGTTTTTGATGTACTCAAGTACAATGATTATGACAAGTGAAATATCAATTCCTTCAATCTCTATTGCGGGATATTTATGGAATATGATATACAAAGAGAAAGAACTAACTATTTTAGAAGGATACGTTGACTCTTCTCAAATTACTGACCAATCGTTACATTTCAAGGGGAAGAAAACTGTTAGATTCTTGCCAGATTCTTCTATAAAATTGAACCCTTTTGGAAATCACTACTGTCTGGAGAGTGATAAGTATAATGTGATAAAGGTTCCTGTTAAGTACAATTCATCAAGTGAACTAGACTTTCTTCAAATAAAGTACACAAGTTTTGACAACGAGGCTGTTTTTTTCAATTATACCAAGAAAGATCTTAAAAAGTATTCTGTGAAAGATGCCCACGAATACCAGAAGCTCGATGAGAGTTTTAACGATGATAGAGTTTCATTTTTAGAAATACCCTTCTCTGAACCAGGATATTACAAGATTCATCAAGCATTAGACAAAAAACTGAAAACGATTCGTAATTACAGATCCTACTTGATAATAAATACTTGTCCTGAGGCAAAACTTACAGCGGAAACTCAAGTTTCAGATTTCTGTGTTGATGATGAACTTGAAAACCTATCTATTGATGTTTTCGGAGTTCCTCCATTGACCCTTGCGTACGAAGAAGAGATAAATGGCGAATTATCAAATCTACCAAACTCTGTTATTATCCCAGAGACCAGTGAATTTTATTCTCCTTTGATGTCAAAAGATTTTTACACTGGTAAAAGACTGACGGGAAGTGGCGCATTTCAACAAAGTGATTTAGATGATTTAAGATGGGCAAAGGCTGTTTCAATTCAGGTTCCTTTGGCTAAGAAAAAAATAACTAAATCTGGAGTTTATATTTACACAATCAGTAAGATCATTGATGGGTTTGGAAATACTGTTGAATATATCCCAAATCCTAAAAACCCAGATACATTCTATACTTTCAATTCTCATCCTTTACCAATGTTAAGTTTAGTTGAGAATAAACCAAACTGGCCAATTTTGATTGGAGAGCAGAAGATACTGGAAGTGAAGTTTTCACAAGTCAATCGTATTAAAAACGAGGGTCCTTACTCTGCTGTTTTCAAGTTTATTCCAGCAGATGAAACTAAAGAAGAAAGATACTTCACTAAAACATTTGATGCCAACGGTCCAGCTCAAATCACAGCTGACGAGCAAGGTACTTATGTTTTGGAATCTGCTACTAGTAAGTTTTGCTCATGTAAAATTGGCTCATCAACAGTTAGTGTTTTAGAAGCTAAGTTACCTAAAGTTAAAATCACTTCTGATCCAATCATCGATAATTGTGTTGGTACCACAGGTTTCAAATTCAATTTTGAGTTTGTGGGTAATGGTCCGTTTGAAGTTCCATATAAAGTTAGTAAATTAGATCCTAATGATCCATCTAGGGTTGTTGCAACTAAAGAAGCTAAAACATTACGTTCCGAATCTTCAGTGGTAGAGTTTGATTACAATCCTCAAAGTGAAGGTAATTTTGCAATTGAATTCTTATCTCTAAGCGATAAGTATTACAAGAATCTGGTCACCTTTAAAAATCATGAACATCGTTACGTTACCTATTTCAAACAAAGACCTAAAGCATATTTCAACAAATACAATAGAATTCAAAAGATAAGTACCTGTAACGGAGGTGATTCAAAAGTCACGTTATACCTGGATGGTGTCCCACCTTACAATATTTCTTATGATATCATTTATCCAGATTATAGCAGTGAATCTTTCTTCATTTCCAATATTGATGAAAACATGATTACATTTGACACTCCTAAGTTCTATAAAGGTGGTGAACACATTCTAACGTTGAAGGATGTTACAGATGCCTCAAGCTGTGACGTTGAGTTCAAGGGTCAAGAAGTTCAAATAATGGTGGCAAAAGAAGTGCCTCAATTGAGCTTTTTAAAGTCTACAAAGTATTTGATCGTTCAAGGTAAAACTGTCTATGTCCCACTCAAGACAGAATCGAATCAAGCTGTTGATTTGAAGTACAGATTCAAATCTTT
The DNA here is from genome assembly GCA_037951595.1 of Ogataea sonorensis. Taxonomy (NCBI): domain Eukaryota; kingdom Fungi; phylum Ascomycota; class Pichiomycetes; order Pichiales; family Pichiaceae; genus Ogataea; species Ogataea sonorensis. Next base: position 1,841,410 of record JBANDG010000003.1, on the reverse strand, counting down.
GGATGGAACTATCAATGAGGAAAGAAACATAAAGAATTTCAATCCTATAAATGGGTTCCCTATCAGTCAAGAAGGTATATACTCATTACTAGATTTCAAGCAAGGTGGATGTTCTGGAAAGATTTCCAATGATTTTGAAATTCAAATAAATTTCCATCCTAAACCTTTTGTTGTCTTGTCTGACAGACATCCATTAAAGGAAACTTCCAAGAATCATTTCCAAAAAGCAAACTTATGTGAAAAGGGCTCAGGAGTTATTGATTTAACTGCTAGTGGAACGCCTCCTTTTATCATCGAATATGAAATCAAGTATCCTAATGGAGTGATTGAAACGAAAACTGAACAAATGGCCAAGAGAAACTTTGGAATTCAGTTGAAAACAGTGGATAGTGGACATCATGAATACATAATTAAAGGTATTTACGATTCCGTTTACACTTTAGAGGTTATCAAAGATTTAGTTGCTAGAAGAGAACATCATTTTGAAAAATTCACTATCCATCATTATGTCTCTCCACTACCAGATGCCAAGTTTTCGAGCAAACAGGAGATTTATCAAACATGTGTTTCCGCTTTACATGATATTGATAAATTACAACCAATTTCTTTGTTACTCACAGGAGTCGCACCGTTTACAGTCAAACTAGGTTTATATCATGAACAAGAAGATAAGTTGGAAATTCAGAAACTTGAGAATATAAAAACACATCAAGTTAATATTTTATCAATCTATGAATCATTGAAGATTGGTACTTATACTTTATCTATTATTGATGTTGAAGATGGAAATGGATGCAAGTCAAGTGAATTTGAAAAAGAAGAAGTTGTAATTCAAGTGAATGACGTTCCTAAGATAAGACATCTTATTGATGAATCTGCAATCGAACATCAATTCCAGCTACAATCCAAGTCCTCCAATGCTGACACAGAGTCACTCGATTCTGCAAACGGTGCCTATAATTATTACTGTGTTGGTGATCATATTACGTATTTGTTAGCTGGTGTGGCTCCATTCACAGTCTATTATGAATTCAATGGAAATAAACAAAAAGTTGAACTAAATTCAAACTACTTTAAAAGAAGAGCGTCTAGTGAAGGTGATTTGAACATATTGGCTTTAGCAGATTCATCCTCCAAGAACTGTATGGTCAATTTCACTAATTTCGAAAATTCAGAAAATAGCAGAACTGACCTAAAGGCTAAAATCTACAATTTACCATCGGTTGAAATCTCTCAAGGAGATTCAGTTGAAGAGGATATTTACGAAGGAGATAATGTCGAGATTATTTTCACATTTGTTGGAAATCCTCCATTTAAATTGACTTATATCAGAACTGATCTTGTTGATTCTCATAGAATTGTAGAAACTGAAGTTGTTGAAAATATCTATGACTACGAATATAGAATTTTTGCAAAAATGGAAGGTGTTTACGAAGCTGTTGAAGTTCAAGATGCTTATTGTGTTGCTAGAAATCACCGTGCATAATTGTTAACTTATCTTTTGTTATTAACTCTGTATTATTCTACCTTAATCTTGTTTAATTTTAATCCCAAAAGTTTTTTAGTGTTTTGTTTTTTCAGTTTTTTTTTTTTTTTTTAGCTTTCAGTGTATAATTTTAGAAAATGCATATCTTTCGAATAAATATTCCTTTAGACCTAGAGGAGACTTGTGTAAAAACAGCTAGTTGAGTAGCAAGAACCTGATTTTGAAAATATATGGAGTATTTTCTTAGCTGATGAAATTACAATTTTCAATTATTTGAAACCAACCATCAGAGCCTTTTTGTGGGTTTAAAGAATTAGAACTCAAGATTTCATAATTGAACTTCTGATAAAATTTGGAAACGCCAGCTAACAATATGGAAGATGGATTCTGTCTTCGTGATAACCAATCATGCTCACACTGAATGATCTTCCTTTTTCTATGATTAGGGGCCATATCTGATGTCATAGACAACTCACAGGATTCATTCTGTATGTTTTGAGAAAAAGAAGATAGCTTTGCGTTGTAAGTAGTCTTTGACTTATGCTCAAGAATTTGTAGAGGTAGACTAACTTTTTCGATGTTATTTACATCGGTGGCATCATGGGTATTAGATGATATACAGGTTGTTTCAGGTGTTGGTAAATAATCCTGAACTTCTAAAGAGCTCTTTGAAGTTTGCATATGTGAGTGTTTCACCATATTACTGGCCTGCTGTAACTCCCTTGCCATTTTAGATATGGTCCAAGGATTGCTGATTGAAATGTTTCTCAAGCTTTCGGGACACTCTTCATCCTCGTGTGACAATTGCAACTGTTCCTCGGTTGCTTCGTTATAACTATGATCTCTATCAGATGATAAAGATTGAGGACCGCAAAATGAATATGACCAATCATACTCATTTGTTTTGTTATCAATACTGTCAGAATGTTGATCCTCTTTCTCAACACTTATGTCAGAGTGATGGTTTTCTTTGTCTAAGACACTGTCAACCTCTTTTAGTGTATCATTACACTTATTTGAATTTAATGGATTTGCAAACGTAGTAGTATTAACGGTATTTGTTGCTCTAGGGCCTTTATACATTGTAGGATCATCTGTGGATAGTTCCGATAACACTGTCTCTTCGTGCACTGGTACCTCAACTGTATGGTTCAATAAAACTTGTTCAGTTAAAAAGCTCTCTAGCTCTTTTAACAAACTTTCAACGTTTGAAATCATTACATCTGTTTTTTCGGGCTCTATGTTAACATCCACTTTGCTCAAAGGAATAGTAAGTTTTAAAACCCATACCGTGGGCAACAAAAGCTGATTTGATGAATATATACTGTTCAGCAAGTTGGTGATGGACTTCCCAAATAAAAGCTTGTAGTTTAAAGGCCTGTCATTGACTGATAAAGATTTGATTATTTTTTTGGGAAGAACATCATCTTGTGCTCTCATTTTTGGCAATACTGCCACGACTGACACATCATATTTATTTGGACCATCTACCACAGTTATAGAACCCTCTATCTGAAAAAACTTTGAGGTAGATCTTAATTTGAGAAGGTTAGTAAGCATCTTGACTATTGATAGTTTATTCATATATACTACGTCTGAGCCTTCATTGACTCTTTGACCATTTAGTAAAATTTTAACAAACTTCAAATGGAACCGTATATCACGACGTATCAGTGAGTAAGAAGTCACCAAATCGATTATGGACTCTATCGTCTTTTTAGAGTTTCTCTTGAGCATTTTGCTTCTTACTGGTGTCTTTTCAAACAAGCCTTTGACTTTCACTGTAGTCCCGAATGACATCGCAGATTTTTGAGAGTCATTGTTCGGAACCCCAATCTCGTTCACCGTCCATGTCTCTCCTATCAAGTCGCCCATACAGCGTGTGCTTATCTCTATCATGCGAGACAATTGAGCAATGTAGAATAAAGCTTCACCTCGGTACCCATACGTGCTGACTCCTTGACTGAGATCTGAAAAAGAGGTCAGCTTGGAAGTTGAGGATTTGAGACACATGACTACTCTGTCTTGTTTTGCCACTCCAGTTCCATTGTCGTTCACCAACAAATACTTTAATCCCCCCGTATCATAATCAATCTCAATATTAATCTGAGGATTAGCAGTTTTTGTACTTTTCAAAGCGTCTAGCGAGTTGTCAATCAATTCTTTCAGTACACTCACTGAGGAGAATATTGAGCTCGACGATGTTATAAAAGCAGTTTCTTTTCTTGCCAACTTTCGAATCGACATTCTTCTTTTGCTTCTACCCTTGTACCCTTGAACCTTTTCCCCTTTTTATCACTGTTTACCCTAATCAGCTATTCAACTCAACAGAATCGGAAACAAAAACGACCAAGAAAAATCCACCCTAAATTTTAAGTATCCAAATAAATTTCAATTGCCATCAGCTGTGACCCATCATCAAGCTTAAGCTCTGAGTACCAAAAAAAGGGATCATTATTGGAACTTTGCATTATTATTTATTTACTCCATACATTGTTAAATAAAAGCACGTTAATTATCCTCAAAGTGCGGCTTATTGAACAAAAGCACAATAAAAGGCGGTGAAACATTTTTAACTTGTAATTAATACAAAGAGAGATAAAGTGTCAAAATAGCGATACTACTTATTAAGTACCAATAAAGGAAAGGCGTATATACAAGAGAGGAGGTGATAAAAGGGGCATAAAAGAAACAAAAGATGGTAATTTAGTTCATAAAAAGAAAAAAAAAAAGAAAGAGTAAATTAAGCAGTGAGCGCTATCCTCTTGAAGACTAAACCAAACAGAGTCAATAAAAAAAAACCAAGCTGAGTAAAATTCTATGAACGAATACCAGCAATAACCTAACACATGAAAACGAAAAGTGATCAGTAAACAACAGTAATAAAAAAGACATTACGGGAAATTAAGAAGTAAACCAAGTTCATTAATTACAAAATGACAGTGGAACAGTATGCTTGTTCCAAAATGAGAGAGTCTACTAGTGTAAAAAAAGAAAACCAACTAATCTTTCTTTTTGGTGAACTGCAATCTAGATCTCCCCAATTTAGATTTTCTCTTTTGGAAGCTGGATATTGATGATTTGGACTGTTGAGTCTTTTTAGAATATGGACTTGAACTGTCATAGTCACTCTGGACTTCAAGTTCTTTATTGAAACTGTAATTGGAAAACTCGTATCTAGTAGCATTCTTATCCTTGGCTTGAACATTGTCCTTGTGTGGTTTGGTCATATCGGCAAATCCGTCATTCAAAAGTTCCAAGTTGTCATCAAATTCAAGATAAAACACTGTGGGTTTCGGCTTTTTGGAAGGTGGGCTTAACGGTAGCGTGAGTGGTTTGTAAGCTTGGAAAAAGTTGTCCAGTATAACGTCTTTAGGCTTTAATGTCATGGTATGTGGTACTTTTGACAACGAGCTGAACCCCTTCTTTGCCTTTATCTTTGCCTTCTTGTCATCCGATTTTGCCTTTATGCTAGTTTCGTCATTTTCCTTGGCCTGTTTTTGCTGTTGCTGTTGCTGCTGCTTCTGTGTCTGTTGTTCTATCACACCGACTTTCTTCTTATTCCTCACTTGAGCAGTAGCTGAGTTTGAAGAACTTGACTGTAGTCTTATAAAGTTACGACTTAACGTACTATTAGTAGATAGACTAGAGCTCTTATTCAAGTATCTTAGCGAGTTACTTATGCTATTTTTCGAAAACATATTTGGACACTTGTTGCGTTTCAATACTGTACAAAATACTTTGAAAAGTTTTGGTTAAGATCAGACTTTGTTACTATCAGTATGCAAACAAACTTAAGCATATTAACCACATGTGTGTCTCTCTCTCTTTTAGCATACAGATTATCAGATCCGTACACAGTCTCTGTCTCTGTTTGTTGCCTCCAAATTGAGAGAAAAAAATTACTCGCAGCGGAGATTTATCGACGCAGCCAAAAGCGGGTAACATTTGAACATTCTCACGTCGATCGACGCAACATATCATTATTATATATACATAGACTAGTTATTACTACACTAATCTCTTCCTGTAAAGAGCTAATTAACTCTTGATCACAATGCTATATCTTTCACCGAATGGTTCTTGAACTTTCTGTTTGCCCGGTCACCGCTCTTGACCAGTAATCTGTTCCCAATGACTTCGAGTTCGATGCAGTACTCTTCTTCCAGCGTTGTATTCTCGGTCTGCTCGCCTTTGCTGGCATCTCTCTTCCCAGCAAAGTCAACTCTCAATTTGAATCTGGAGTTCTTCTTACTGATTAATCTGAGGCCACCGAGTTGCTCTTTTATACTGAATTGGGGTTTCATCAACGAGATGCTCGACTTCCAGTTCTCTTTGGGTGGTACCACCATCATGAAATTGTACTGTGACTCCCATATGACTATTCCTGCCATACCAACATTATCGACACACTCGCTGTGCGTCACCTCGAGAAACGCTCCAATAAACTCACTCGTTGATAGCTTGTTGGTTATTATGCCTATATTGTCACTCGACCCTATCAGATCTCTGATATAGTCCTTCCAGAGTTTGTTCACTTGAAGAAAATCATCGAATTTCAACAAGTTTTCACAAATTTTCAAATCTGTAAGTCTTTCTACTCTATCCAGTAGTGTAGGGTCATTTTTGATCATTATTCTCAGTTTCCTTTGTAGCAAGTCTTGGTATCGTAGATTTTCTTTTATGAAACTTTTAAACTCCACTCTCGTTCTAAACTTGTTGTACTTATTGTCTTTGCTAGACTTGTCACTGTTGGCAGAATTCTTGTTTTCGTTCTCCGCATCTTGAATTGAACCGATAAGTGACTTTTGTTTGACTTTCTTCTTCTTCTTCTTCTGATTGATCTCTGACCTAGAAACACCCCCGTCGGTCGATTTAAGGATCATAAAGTTTTTCTGGTCTCCTCCAACAGAGTATCTACTCTCTAAAATTTTCATAATTTCACCATCGCTATGATACTTTGAGCATCTCGAAAGCAAGAGATGCTCAATAGGATTTTTCCGATCCATGTCTTATATGTGTGTGTATGCTTCCAAAAGTTTCCTCGTTCATGGGCAACTCCAAACGTTTACTGAGTTTCATAAGCATTTGTATCCATGCATTATTTATAACAAGCTCTGCTCTTTTCACCAAACTCCGTCTCATTGAGCTTTAAATTTTTCTTTTCCGAAATTTTCACCACAGCGATGGATGTGCGCCTTGAAAAATCGCTTATAGCTTTTCACAACTAAGGTGCCTTCCTTATAAAGGGAGTTCAATATGTTACAAGATCTTTGTTTCTAAACTCAATAATAATTCAAAGTTGCTCAGAAAATGCTATCTTTCCTTAGGGTCAATGCTTGTCATTTAAGGCGAAACAGAGGTGGTTTCACGCACGTTAATCTATGGTCACAAAGACGCTCTTTGACAGGAAATGCCAATCCGTTAGAAGACCTAATAACTCCGAGCGATGCAATTAAGCAAACTTTAGAGAATGATCCTAGCCTGGAAGGTTTTTTTGAAGAGTCGGATCTTGCTGAAGCGTTTGGCACAGCTCAAGACTCTGTGCATCATTCAGATTCCAATCACGCAGTAGATGGATTTGATCTCTCAGACATACCAGAGCTCAGTACATTTGACGCACCAGCTGCTTTTTCAAGAAATACAAAGGAACAAGCGTTGGCGTCTCATCATCAGCCAATAATAAACGATAAGAGGATTCCCGAATTGGGGAGTGTTCCTCAGTTGTCATTTGATCAGGATCAACCTGTCACAATGAGCACAGATCAGTTTTATAAAACATTTCATAAAAATCGGTACTTCAATGAGAATGTTTCAACCCTGCCAGAAGTGTTGCCAGAGGGTCAGAATTGTCAGACTAAAGTTCATCATCTAGACACTGACACTGTCACTGACACTGAAACTTCCGTCACTTCCTCTTTGAAATACGATAGATTTGTCAAGTACTTGAATTTTTTCAACAAAGGTGACACTTTACAGGATTCACCTTTAAAGACTTTGAGTCTTGCTGATCTTACAAATTCACATTCGCCCTTGGTGGTAATCTCCAAATTCACAAATCCAAAGTTGAACTTGAGTATTGAAAAGTATATTTACGACAATATGCCTAACCCGAAAGAATTCCCAAGTGCTAAAAGATTGATTCTTTATAAAAACTCTCCATGTGTCGTCATAGGTAAAAATCAGAATCCTTACAAGGAAGTGAACTTAAAACTAGCTGCTTTGTTACAGGTTCCCATTATACGAAGATACAGTGGAGGTGGTACTGTTGTGCATGATCTAGGAAATTTGAATTTCTCATTCATCACTAGCCAGACAGATTTTAATAGAACAGGATTCTCAACGTTAATGAACAACAGCTTGAACAGCTTGATTGGCTTCAATTTTGAGAATTTCGCAGTGCCAAAGTTTGAATTGACTACAAACGAAAAGGGAGACGTGATCAGTTCACATACTGGTAAAAAAATCAGTGGGTCTGCTTTCCAAATTTCAAGAGGAAAATCGCTGCATCACGGCACTATGTTGCTAAACTCTGATTTAAAAATGTTGTCAAAGCTGCTGAAACTATCAGATGCTAGAAAGGCATCCATTATAGATAGAGCTACAAAATCTATTCCAAGTCCTGTGGAGAACTTAAACATAGATGAAGAAATTTTCAGCTTTGCTTGTGTGGATGCTTTTGTCTCAAAATATGGATCCATTCATACTGCAGAACAGGACAAAGACTACGATAATACATTTGTGTATAATGATCTTGATAATGTGGGATGTCGTCTGTTGAAGCTTGAAAATGTGTCACAACTACCCGAGGAAGTGTTTGAAAATTACCAGGCATTAAATGATTGGGATTGGACTTTTGGAAAGACGCCAAAATTTGAGTTTTCTATGAATAATAATGACTTGGAAGTTACTTTTACCGTGGATAAGGGTGTAGTTCAAAAGATCTCCACAAATAGAAATGAACCAGCTTTGGATAATTTAATCTCAGAGGTGCAAAGTACCTCTTCTGTCAAATTCAGAGGTGATGTCATCTCCGATCTCATTGAAGGTGATGAAGAACTGAAAGAGAATTTCGCCTGGAACGTGGATTTTGGTATTAGATATTCTCACGTTGGCTGCACTCATTAAGAATTGATAGTACTCTGTCTTTATTTATTTATTTAATTATTTATTTTGCTTATACATTACGTTTATAGAAAAAAAATTCAATATCCGATTTATCATTTTAATCTAAAAACTGAAGAAACTACATCTTTTGTTCTATTAAAGTAGGTCTCGGGCTCATCATAGTGTACTTGAGGAGAATTTGAAACTAGCCAAGCGTGATTTTATAGTATTGAATCAGTTGAAAACTCCAACACTACTAAACGGAGGAATAGTAACTGACAAAACAACAAATCCATGAAATTTGTTAACGCAAAATTTTGTATTACGAAGATCAAATTTGTGAGTTGCAGGCACAAATCCATGAAAGTTCCCCGGCTTACTCTTCATTTCATGATAATCGTCACATTGGTAATAACGACTCGCTTTACGGTGCAACTTTCAACTACCAAAAGAAGAACGGTTCATCAGGTAAATTTGGGTGAATTGTTGGTTACGAAACTACAATTGGAAAATAAAGAAATGAAACAAATAAAATCCAGTCAGAGAAAAAAAAATTCACCATCAATATTTGCAAAACAGACACAGTCAAATCACAACTGGTTCTAATCTTAAAACTTTTGAATGGCTCTTTAATTCTCTTATATCATAATGTGCGCCTTTCTACTATCAAACTCTAAACTATGGTGCAAAGTACTAGTGTTAGCGAAATAAGGCGAAACAGTCGGTCTAAGACATCCATTGGGAGCTAGCAACCCATTTTACTTCCAAGTAACAGATACAAACAATACATTCACCAACGAAAAGACTTCGTTGATAGCAAAGACCGGTACAACAAAACGCTATATCAATCTTCTAAATGCAATGCAACATTCTGCGTTTGTCAGAAGTAACAGCTGTAGCTCCTGGGACGACTTAATTAAAAGAGAAAAACCAAAAGAGAAAAGAAAAATCATTAAAGTGATACTTAACTGAAAGAAAGAAAAAAAAAACGTTGAAAACTTTTATATAGAGAGAAAAAAATCACAAAATGCGTGTGTGTGCGAAAAGCATTGTGATGATGATGTATACAAGATCTCAGATGGTAGGTATGGTATTGGTGTTATCGTACAAGTGCAAGGAATGGAGCAATTTATAGGGTTTAAATCCACATTTGAGTTATCAGGGTTGTACATTGGCATTGGGGAACAGACAATTACTTTTATCATTTGTTGAAATTGAAAAAGTCGCTTGCTAATAGTTGCTCACTGGCGTTTCACGGGTTCTAATAATAGCTTATCTTGTTGGTATAACCCCATTCTAAATCTTTTACTACAATATGAGCATATCCCCCTGGACAATATCTTCAAGTAAGTTTTCTTCTTCGCCGAAGGAAATTCACAATTACATATCTAAGGATAACAGCAATTCTTTCATTGATGTTGATGAAGCAGACTTGTCTGTTTTAGAAGAAAATATAAAGTCAACAAATGAACTTACTTTAAAGTTATCGTCTAGATTGAACGAGATTTCAGTCAAAAATAAGGGAGCCATCAAGTCTATTAATCCATTGATGGATAGAATAACACTGTTGAAAACACAGCAAAAGAACTTTCAAGAAACGTTGAAAATAGTAGATGAGGTCAAAGCATATGCAAGAGAGATTAAGAAGTTGGATGTAAAGAGAAGCGAGGTTGAAAGCTTGGAGACAGTTCAAATGATCACCACACATTGTCAAATTGTAATGAAGTACGAGACTTTGGCGAAACAACTGTCTTCCGATGGATGGAGTAATTTTGAAGGTTTGGTTCAAGGATTAAATAGCTCAGTTAGAGATGCTGACCGGACCATGAAGCGTAGATTTACCAATAAATTACAAGCTTTAGGAAGGCAACTTCTTCAGTACAATGGTGGTTTGTATGACAAGATGCACAAAGAAGATGAAGATTTATTGAGACATATGAAACTCTTGGTCATATTCTCGCAAAAGAATAGATCTATTAACTTGAACTCAGTTATTGCCGAAGAACGTTCTAGGTTCAACTTGGCTGTCTTGAATCATGCAAACTTGTCATTACCAAATGTCATGAAAGATTTGAACTATCTTTATGATGGTGAAAAAAACTCCCAATATTTTATAAGTTATTCCAAGAGATTGTGTCAGCAAATAGTGAATGAATCCAATCTGCTATCAAAAATTTTTGATAATTTTGATGACGTTAACAGATTGCTATACGAAATATTCTTACCTGTGGTTGAGGAATACATATCGCAATTTGATAAATTTTCTAGATTTATCGCTTCAAATCTACAAAGCTATGGAACGATGTACTATGAGCTATCATTTGGAATCAACCTGATCATTGAAAGAATTCAGAATTTCAATATAGAACCACCTTCTAGACTGGTTGAGATTTCTATTGAATGTAACACCAAATGTCAAGAAACTTTTAGTTCTTTCTTTAAATACATTGATCAAAAATATCAAGAATTGATATTGGGTGAACATGTGAGTGAAACAATGAATAACACTTTTATGTTGGTCGCTACCAGAATAAATAAATTCGCCAATTTCCATGTTTATCAAAAGAATATAATCGGAACTCTGCCTAATGGTAGTTGGTTACCAGCCACAAAACCTCGTGGATTCCAAGAAGTCAAAGTGAATAATGTTGACGATGATTATATGTTGAGTATATACTACGGTGATTTGATTGAGTATAATTATTTTTCTTTGGAGAATAAATTTAGATCAAGATTGAATGATGAAGATCTCGGAATCATGTTAATGTTCAATTTTGATGGATTACAAAACTTGTTAGACAACAGTGCCTACATAAAACAAATACTCGGTGTAACGGGAATGCAAAGATTGGAGAAATTGAAGAAAAAGACAATGGAAAAAGCTACAACAGAATGGACAAAGATGACTACTAAGTTGATGCAAGCTTCTACAAAGCAAGGTTCGAATTTCAATTTGAGTCAAAAAGAAATGGGTAAATTGATTGACGAGTTTAACAAGACGTTTGATCAAAATGCCAAAAAAATTTCAGAAAAGAGACTCCCGCCCTTTTTCAAAAAACAATTGGTGCAAGATATCAGCAAGATGCTAGTTCCAGCTTATAGGGTCTTTTACAGTAGTGTAGCTTCTGATTCTGGATCAAAAAGTATTATGAAACATTTCAAGCATGATGCTGCAGGTCTTCAAAACAGAATTTCGAGTTTAGGTTGATTGGTTCCAACCTTTATATGTATTTGATTTGGTCTAAACGATAATACAAAACTTCGCATAACGATTCATTGTAATTGATAATATTAATCACCAATAAGGTGATAACAATCACGTTAAATTTGAGACTGAACCAGGAAGGAATTTAAATTCCAATATATTACGAAATGACTATAGAAATTAAATGTATGTTTTTTACAAGAAAAGCACACAAAAACATGTAAGTGTAAGAGCACAATTATGCAAAAAAAAAAAACCAAAAAAAAAAAAATGGTTTAAAATAAAAAAAAATGGTAAACAAAGTTCTTGTTTAATCCGATCGTTAAAAGGTATTATAGCCAATAAACGCCTTTTTCTATGTCTATGTCTATGTTTATGGCTATGAATACATCTATGTCTATATTTGATTTTACATCTAAACTGCTGAATCCTTAACCTCAAAGTAATCTTTAACTTTACCCGCTGGTTCTTCAGTGCCATTTTGTTCATCTGGTGTAGAAAGTGGAGTTGTACTGCTCAAGACAGACAAGACTGGACCAACACCAAAGCTCATTCTTTGATTTTTGGAAAATGTAGGTTCAGTTTTGGAATTTCCTGCTTCCGATGATGAATCTTGTGGATTACCACTGTCGTCATTCAAACCACTCAGGGTAAAATTTGGTTTGAACCTAGACTCAGAAAAGTTATTTGTTGTGTGAGTTACCTGTGGTGAAGTCTCAATGCTACTTGTAGTAGGTGGGGTAGTAACTGTGTGACCTATTTGATCGCCACCATGACTCTGATTGTTGTTATTAATCTTCAATTCAGCCTGTCTTCTGGTTGAATACAATCTGGTGTGGTTCGATGACATATTGAAAGGATGCCAAATTTCGTTAGAGCCAGAGACGCCTAAAGAGTTACCATTCTGAGAGTCAGCCAGCAAAGCAGTAATATCAACAGAGTCGTCACGGTCTCTGAAATTTGGTGGTGCAAAATCGGAATTTATTGAATGTTTTTTGAAAAGCGAGTTGGTTCCTGTGAAACTAGTATTTTGATGTGGCGGGTACAATAACGAGCTGTGATCTATCACAGAATTGTTTCTCGATATATTTAAAGAATCGTTCCGTAATAACGGTCTCTTGGCAAGCGGATCTTCTGAAATGAGGGATATTGGTACCGAATTGATGGATGAGTAAGATGATCTTCTTTCATTATGATCAAGGACTCTGGATGGGGAAGAAACTTGTAATGCATCTGGTTCATCATAATCAACCGTTTCATCAACTGCCGGAGAATAAGTGTGTTGTTGATTTTGATGTTCATGTTCATTATTACTATTTAGATCATCGTTGTTCCCATTATTGTCATTCAAATTTATATCGTCAATACTGGACTCGGTATCCAAAGGAATTTTATCGATCTCGAGATTATCATCTGCTGTTGCTGCTCCCACTTCATGCTTGTCATTTTTGAATGCTTGAGCTAAGGTAAAATCTAACGCATTCACGGATCCATGTGAAGATGAATAACCTGATAGCAAAGACGAATTTATCAACTTTGATTTCGACTTATACTGGGCTGTAAGAGCTGGAGAAGATGCGCCAAATGGATTGGTTCTTGCAGCAGATGGAGATGGTGATCTAGATCTAGAATTTGATCTTGATCTTAATGGGACAATTTTCAACTTAAAATTTCCTCCCAGGTCGCCATCTGAATCGAAACGGGAAGTACGGTTTCTAATATCAGTAGAAGTTTGTTCACTATCGGTACTATTATTATGAATTGAATAATGTTCTTGTGTAGCAGCAAGTATTCCACTGTCCCTTTTCAAATGTTCTTGCAATTCTTTGGTTTTCATGAGAGAAGAAGCTTCTGATTCTGTTGCTGTGTAATCTTGTGATTCGCTGTCTGTATCTTTCAAAACCTCATCATACGAAGGTGGTACATCTTTCTCGGTTGTTTGAAAGTCGGGTGGTGGACCATCATCCTTGATTAAAGCCATCGGCAGAGGGATTTGAGGTATTAGATGATTTTTCAAAAGCGACAATGGTTTAATTTGAGAGTTTGAGCGGGCTCTTAGTTCTGGACTTAATGTATTTAGTTCAGCGGAGGCTATTGGTGAAAATGGTTTAGCTTGTGGTGATTTCATTTCAACAGGAATACTTTCATCTGGTTTGTACAGATTAGATTCAAGATTTCTGTTCACTTTTGGGTACATTAAAATATCAAGTAATCCATTATTATCGTTTGAACCAATGGCCTCTTCAGAGTATGCAGGTAATAATGTATTGGCATGGGCACATAGAGGGGATAAAAGGTAAATCGGGGAATCTATTGACAACTCAAAGTGTTTCCGCTTGTGTGGGTCTTCTGGAGTTGGAGCTAATTTTGATAATTTGATACAAAGCTTGATCCAATGGTGTGACTGTATATCTGTAAATGAGGTGTCTGGATGCAATTTATGTCTTTCACCTATTTTTTCAGGAACATAAACTTGAAACTCAAATTCTTTGGCTGATATTTCATCTCCATCCACGGCTAAAAGATTATCACAATCTTCAGGCGGCTTATGTTCCATTAACAAGAATTTTTTAGTTGGTTCAGTTCTATGAACTCTTTTATTTCTACAAAAATATTCCAAATGTTCTGTAAAATAAACCCTTAATCTCTGAATTTTGATTTTGTCCAATGGTGATAATTTGAAAGACACTGATAAATATGAGTTTAAAAGAATCAATTTTGAAGAGATGACAATTTCATATTTTAATTGATCTTCCCATTCTTTGGAAACAATTATAGGTTCAGTTTCTTCGTTTGAATCCTGAGAAGGTGCTCTAACTATATTAACAATTCTTTTCGCCGTTAAATTTGATTTAAAAGTACCACTTCTTTCTAGGTTTGCTTCTAAGAAATATTGGACTGAACCAAAAGTTACTTGAGTAGACTCTGGCATGGATGCCGGTATAGGCTGTTCGAAAGAATATATGTAATCACCAGCTGGGAAATGTTTATTAAAATCAGAACCTGAATTTGAATTGACTGATACTAAATCATTACTATCTTGGTGTGATGATTTGGATCCACCTAACAACATTGAACGTTTTTTGGTGGATTTGAAAGCATTTCTGATTGATGGTGATTTGATGGATCTTAATTCATTTGACGATAAAAAATCCAAAGGACTCGTAACAGGAGAGAGTGTTGAATCCAATGAAAAATTATTCAACTCCTGATCACTATCAAGTCTTGGGATATAAACATCTGCGTTGTTTTTCGAAGTTTCTGAAGTTTCATAATCATTCAAGTAGCTGAAAAATGGCCATGTATGCTGAAGCAGTATATTTGTTTCGTTATGGTCTACCTTTTTAGGAGGGATACCTTCAGGCCAGTCAGTCTTTGACTTGGCTATCAAACGTAGATTTATCGTTTTGATCTTGACAGGTTTGAGTATTCTTATGAAAAGACAACCTCTTAACAACGTGGGTGGTCTGTTTCTCTTCTCTTCATCAGTAAAGCCTTCCAAAAACAAGTTAGGCTCGGCTTGTATTATATAGAGTTTCACGGAGTCGGATTCAGCATTTGGCTTGTTTGGAAGCTTCACCAGCGTTTCTGAAGAGAGTTCCTCAACTGGAAACAAAGGCGACTGTAGCAGCTCATCCATTATCGTTTGATGAGACCAAAGAAAAAAAAGATTGACTAAAACTAAACAAGAAAACAAAAAGACACTAACAAATCTGTGAAATGAAATCTTTTAAACCTTCTCTTCAAATGATGTTGATTTTCAGTGTGTGATCAAATTTACTCTTGAATCTCAGTCTACGAAAATGACAAAAAAACAAAAAAAAAAAAAAAAAAAAGATTAATTGACTACCAATATGTGTGATGAATAAAGTGAGACAAGACCATGAATTCAAATTTGGTTATCGAGTCATGCAGATATGATTCAAACAATAGTACAATCAAGGTATCAAAATCTTTATCCAGACTAATCAGTATATCTGATACTAATTCACAAAGACACCGAGTCAGTTAGTGAGTCGATCACTCCTCAAACAACCAACCACTCTATCCACACGGATGGTTAACACACACTAACCGCTGTTTGTCAGATTACAGATTCAGATAATAGAAACTTTTCTCACTGATTATGTGGTTATCGCATAAAATGCCTTTTGGTCTCTTTACTTTAAATTTCTTTTTCGGCACTTTCAACCTACTAAAAAGGCTTATGTGAGATGTTACGTAAGAGACTTTTTTTTTTTTTCTGGTGAGGCGACGATTTTATCCGACGCGGGAATTTCTCGGGAAGATCCCGACGCGCGCGTGGGCTGGGCTGCGCAATGCTGGGTGAGATGCGCGGGATCGCAACTACTACAGCTAAAAATATATTGTATAAATCATGCACGTGACTATGAGCTCGTGATTGTTGTTGCTTGTCTCGTCAGCAGCACTACACCCTGGGTTAAATACTCTGGTACACGAATATTGAGAATGGGTGTTGGCGTGGATTGAGATCCAAACGCAGTAAAGAGAGTCGACAATGTGTATACACGATTTTGATCGCTCTTATTGAACGAGCCGCCTCAACGATGATTTAGCTGTACTTGCGAGAAAGACTCATTTTTTTGCGTCCAAGAAATGTCAATTCAACCGTAAGCTTCGTTTCATTTCGTCCTTTTTGTAACTTTGTAAACACAGAATTTACTTATAAACCTCTATATACTACAGTAAAGTACTGTTATACATACTCATCACCTTTTAACTGCATGGAAAATTGAGCTGTTTATATGTCCACAGTTGACTCGAACACCTGCTGAATTCGCAGCGGATTTTATTTCCGAGTTTGTCATTTAGCTATTGTCTATCATCTCGGTTAAACTTCACTGCTGAGATCTAATGTTGAAATTTTTTTTCAAACAACATTATTGTGTTTCTCAATCTATTTAAACATGGTGTAAAACTTGTTTTGTGATTTTGATTGACAAACAGTAGATACTCA
Organism: Ogataea sonorensis; assembly: GCA_037951595.1. Lineage (NCBI taxonomy): Eukaryota > Fungi > Ascomycota > Pichiomycetes > Pichiales > Pichiaceae > Ogataea > Ogataea sonorensis. Next base: position 1,824,634 of record JBANDG010000003.1, on the reverse strand, counting down.
AGAGAGTACATTAAATAAAAAAATTGTAACAAATCTATCCACCAAAGAAAACGTTGCGCCAAGCAATGAGAATACGGGGTGTAAATGGGTTTAGATACGATCATGGGGTGAAACTTATGAAACCCCTTGCTTCTGATCAAAGAACCGCCAATTGCAGAAACAAACCTATTTCATCTCCTTAATTTGTAAATTATTCAACCCCTTGCTTGTCTTTGTATATTCTTGTATTTATTATACGTTATTGTTTGCGTTTTAGATTACACTTTCAGAATTCTGTCCCTTTACAGAAAAGAACAAAAAAAGAAAAGAAAAAAGTGCATATAAACCGCCGAGCCATCCACATTGCTCGTAGATTTGATTGTTATCCAAAAAAGGAAGGATCTTTATTATTTTACTTTGTGTGTATTTTTTTTCACTGAACTCTTCAAAAGCAAATCAAGTAGCTTCTGTTTCTTATTGTGTATGTTTTACTGTACTAAATCTTGCAGAGACATACACCTTCTAGCCTTATCTAGCTGGCATCCCAAAACTATATAAAAGACAAGCAGTTTTCCCACCCTAATTTTACTTTTTCAGTGACACCCCCTATAAGTAGTCACAACAAACGAATTTAAATTTTATCGCTTTTCTTCAATTCGAAGTTACATATTTCTACATATATAATATACAAATTACACAAAAATGTCCCAACCAAAAGTTGACTATCCAAATGAATTTGCAGGTTTTGCAGTTTTAGATACTAAAGAATGGAACAAACCAAAATATACCACATACAAACCAAAAGAATTTACAAGTAATAGTGTTGATATTGAAATTGAATGTTGTGGTTTATGTGGTAGTGATATTTTAACAGCAAGAGGTGACTGGGGTGATTTAAAAACCAAAGCTCAAGTTGTTGGTCATGAAATTATTGGTAAAGTTGTCGCTGTTGGTGATAAAGTTACTTTACATAAAGTTGGTGACAGAGTTGGTTTAGGTGCTCAAGCCTCTTGTTGTTTAGATTGTAATAGATGTAAAAATAACAATGAACAATACTGTCCTCATGGTGTTACCACTTATGACGGTGTTTATCCTGATGGTTATGTTTCTCAAGGTGGTTATGCATCACATGTTAGAGCTGATGAACATTTAATTTTCCCAATCCCAGAAGAAATCAAATCAGCTGAAGCTGCTTCTTTATGTTGTGCCGGTTTAACCGTTTACTCACCATTAGTTAGATACATTCCTAAAGATTTACCGAATGGACAAAAACCAAAAGTTGCCATCTTAGGTTTAGGTGGTCTTGGTCATTTAGCTGTTCAAATTTCCAAAGCTTTAGGTGCTGAAACTTATGTCTTTTCAAGAGGTGATTCTAAAAAAGATCAAGCTTTTGAACTAGGTGCTTCAAAATTCATTGCCACTTCAACAGAAGGTTGGGAAAAACCTTTGTTTGATCAATTTGATTTGATCTTAAATTGTGCTATTGGTTTATCAGGATTAAACGTTGATGCTTTCCTATCAATCTTGAAAGTTCAAGGTAGATTTGTGTCTGTTGGTTTACCAGATGTTGAAGAAAAATATAACGTTTCTCCATTCACATTCTTCTCAAATGGTGCTTCATTATGTTCCTCTGCTTTAGGTTCAAGACAAGAAGCTCTTGACTTATTCAAATTATGTGTTGAACACAACATTCGTCCATGGATTGAAGAAGTGCCAATTTCTGAAGCCGGTTGTGAAGAAGCTTTAACTAAAGCCTGGAACGGTGATGTTAGATACAGATTTGTCTTTACAGAATTTGACAAGGCGTTTGGAACTGGTTCTGCTTGATTGTCGACGTTTATAAAATAAAAGAATTTAGGGTCTTGAAAAATTTGAAGAAATTTGTGTAAGATAAGTTTTGAAAAATTATACGTACAAAGTTTAGTAAAAATCAAAAAAAAATAAAACAAATGATGTTGTATACACTTGTAGGTGCTTGATTTCTCTTATCGTAGTTTTAACAAAAAACAAAAATTGAAGGATGCGAGGTTCGAACTCGCGCGGTGATAACACCAGTAGATCTTAAGTCTACCGCCTTAGACCACTCGGCCAACCCTCCATTTTATACTAATTTTTTAGGGTGGTAATTTATACGTTGTTAAAATGTAACTCAAAAAACTTACGTAAGAATTGGTGTTATAAAAACCAAACTTTTACAAAAAATGCTCTTAAACAACGTCAAAAAGTATACTATAATAGCTGATTGGAAAGAGAAAATTTAAAATTTTACAGTACACTATTTTGATTGTAACTTGCCTGCCAGCAGTTACGTAAATTTGCTTTTGAAACGCAAATTGTTCAAAAACAAAATTAAAATTTTTGCATGTTTTTGGGGTTTTATTTCCGATCACTTTTGCATATAATTTCAGTTTAAAACCTTGAAATTGGTTGTATAGAAACAATTTTCAATCGTTTGATAGAATTGTGGATAGTTGTATATGTTTAAGTAAGTGTATTATACAACCATTACTTTGAAGCTAGCCATCTTAGTACATCTTTAAACCAAAAAAGATTTTGTACCTGCCAGAGTGAGTTGCTGCTGGTGATTAAACACGCAAAAGCACTACTCTTGAACTGCGTGGGGTGGATGGTTTATTGGTCTGTTTAATGTACTGTTTTTGATGAGACAGAGATGAGAAAATAAAGTTGACAAGACCAAATATAAGACGACGGTTGTTCGAAGTAACCAGATTTGAAGTAAAAAACTGTATTGGTGATATGGGTGAATTCTTTAATCCAGTTGGACGTACCACTCGTTTGAGTAACGTGGTAAAAATCAGTGAAGTTTTTGTTTGTCTCATCTGACTTGTAGAACTACTTCACTGGAGTTGATCAAACGAGAAAAAAATTTAGATGAGTTTTGCATTTAAGCATACTTAGAGCCAACCTTGAGTTTTATTTGGCAACTTTCAGCAACTCTGTCTCTCAAACTATTGTAACAAATACATCTATTTTCTGTCTTATTATGTCACAGTGCAATGTCTGGACATGCAGAATAACTAGTCTTAAGATGTTGGATTGCTTTGTGAGAGATGTCCGACTGCGATTAAAATAAATAGCATGTTTGCTCTCAATGGTGTACGTTTTGATACTTATAAAATTTGAATTGATACTGATCTCATATACAAAAGTACAACTGAACTGATTATACTAATTAATAACAGTAACCATTATCAGTAAATTCTTCTAACGTAACATAATACAATTTACTTGATCGACATCGCCAATAAATTAAAATATTTAAGTTTAAACATGTGCCAATTTTTGAAATAAAGTTTTACACAAACTACACTTATTGAAACGCAGATGCAGTTGAGTAGTTGCCGATGTAGTATTCTACTCAAGCTAACAGCGTAAAAAGAGTGTTGAGTGATATGAAAACTCGAGTCAGATTTTGATAGCCAACTAAAGCTCTTCTACCTATGTGCCACGCTCTACAAATGAATTTCATTGCAGTGTCAGTATCACTGAGATATCGTAGATTCATAAACAATATCATGGATGAGTTTACTGCAGTCTCACTGACTTTCACGAGCTTTTCGAAAACACATTTCCAAACAAAAGTTCCAACAGTAAGGTGTGTGCTAAGAGAATGTACAACGCCATTTGTAATATGCTCAAAAACTTACCCAATTCTTCAACTATATACTAATAACAGAGAGTATAAGTGTATACATTTGAAAAACTGACTCGTTATAAAGGTTGTATGTATTAAAACATGTCTTATCAAAACTAATTCCTTTTTGAGTTTTTCTAAAAGTACTGGTGCAGAGATGCCAAACTACGCCGCTTTAAATATTTTAGTATGCGAGAGATGAGACCATGCAAAAGACAAGAGCGTTGTGGAAAATGGTGGAGAAGAGAGGTGATAGAGAGTACGGATTATACCGGTTATTAACAGCATGAAAACACTGAAAGAGGTACCAGAATCTTTATATAATCGAAAAACTGTTCTAACGCAACACAACACATACAAGTTTGTTTATTATCATGTCACATGAAAGCGAACTGCTGCCTCGGATTGATGTTCAAAATGAGAGGTATCCTTGGAGTGCACCGATAAAGAGGATCCACCAGTCTTCTGATGTTGCGCTTTTCCACAAATCAATTGCTATTGATCGAATTCAATCCACAATTTTCACAATATGCAACAAGGTGAGTTTGACTGAAGTGCCAAGTGGGATACTTGACGACGATCTTGTTGCATTTGAGAAAGTGAAACAAGAGAGAGATGGAGAGTCAAAGAGTAAATTGCTTGATTTACCACCGCCTGAATTTTCTAAAGAATTGATACCAGAATCTGTACAAAGAGTGATAAATGTGCTTGAATTTGCAGTGGAGTTGATTCAAAATACACCACCGTATCCAGGACGTTCAAGGTATGGTAATATGGCATGTCGTGAGTGGCACGATAAACTTACAAATGGAATAGATGGAGTCCTTAGAGAGAATTTCAAGGAATTGTTTAAATCAGAGAACGAAACAGAGTTTGAAGGTTTCCTAAAGGAAGTTTCATATTATTTTTTGAATGCGTTTGGGTCGAGAGAGAGACTGGACTATGGTAGTGGACACGAATTGTCATTTTTGTCATTTATTTCCAGCTTGTTAATGGTCAATATTTTAGAACAAGATAAGATGACCGGTCAAGATTATTTAGTTGCTTTTGGTAAATATTACGACACTGTCAAGAGACTCATCTTGACATATACGCTTGAACCTGCAGGATCTCATGGGGTGTGGGGGTTAGACGACCACTTTCATTTGATTTACATACTTGGAGCTACACAAATGGTTGAATTCAGTAAATTAAACGACGCTTGCGAAAGAAACGTCAATGCTGTGAATTACCGCATGGGACTTACTCCATCAACCGTGTTGAATCCCACTATACTAAAGCAACATAGAACGAAAAACTTGTACTACAATGCAATTGCGTTCATTAAAAAAGTCAAGACGGGCTCTTTCAGTGAACATTCTCCGTTGCTTTATGATATAAGTACGAAAAAATCATGGGAGAAGATCACTAAAGGCATGATCAAAATGTACTACGGGGAAGTCTTGTCCAAGTTCCCCGTTGTGCAACATTTTTACTTTGGTAACGTTTTGTTCCCATGGGTTGATAAGGATACGGGCGACGCATTGCCCGATACGCAACCCGACATTGATAACACAAACAGTACTGGTGGGCTGTCGTCCTCGTCTTCTTCTCTTTATGATAACACAACACATGCGTTACAGGACTGTGGAGATACCCATAGAAGCGAAGCAGAAATTGCAATGCACAGCATCTATCAAAAGAGAGAGAAAGAGCTCGCATCGTTAGTGAGCCAGCACCACAGGCTGCCGGGGATAGCGAACATTTCAAATTACCCCCAGGACAGGGCAAAGAGACTCACTAATATGCCCCCACACTCCAGCAGGTCCACACCAGGGCTCGTTGGAAAACACCCAAATACACAACAGGCACACAACTCAAATGCCCGAATCAATCCTGAACCCTCAGTAGTAACTAAAGCTCCCTGGCTGTGAAGTATTATACATACTTATTATATACACACCTATAAACACTTCTCACACACAACGCAGTGGCGATAAAACCCTGCTGTCCTCACCACACCTGCGAAAACGCTTACCCTCCCGCTACTCTGTCAGGCTGCCAGGCTGCCACGCGGCCTTACCCTTCCCAGGCCACCTGGATCGTGTGAGAAAGAGAAGAAAGAGGAAGAAAACACAGAAGACAGAAACCCTGCAAAGGCCTCGGCATAGGCCCTGCAAAATTACACGAAATTACACAGCCATATTATTTGCTGCGGCGCTGAAAATTTTTTCACTTTTTCTTTTTTTTTTTTTTTTCGCATTTTCGCTGAAATTTTTTAGCGGTATAAAAGGCGCTCGAATTCCTCCCTTAGGTACACTCAAATGATCATTATAATATTCCTCTCCTTTCTATGTCGACGTACTTCATAGGATCATTTCTATAGGTCACGTCTCTCTTTGACTCTTCACAAGAGCCACTGAATCCAACTTGGTTGATGAGGTAGATACCTTTGTACCCTAGAGTGAGAATAGTTCTAGTTTGTCCACGATCCTTAGCGGTCTGGTCATCTATTATTTGTTTTCCTTTTATTAATTAGAAATTTTCTTTATGGATTTTTCTATTTCAAAAGGAGCGATGATCTTGACCCTCTTTATGTGCTTTTTCGGAAGAGATATTGTTGGGTGGGTACAAATGGCTGTCTGACAAGTTACAAATGCTTCAAATTTTTTGTTTGTTGCGTTTTGTGATTTGTAGAAATTTACTTATGTTGGTTAGAACGTCGACCACAGTGTAGTAATAAGGATACGTATCCTTTCACACTGTTTACTTGTGTATAATATATATACCTTTAATATATGTCATTTGACTAAAAATTTGTTTTTCTTGTAATTATCGTAAATTTGTATGAAGCTGAAGTAGGTTGTATGATTGGCTCGTGTAAGTTGTAATTTGGCTTAGTTAAACTGTTGCAAAGTAGGACTATGTCTTGTTCTCTCTATCTCTATCAAGCTATCTATCTGTCTATTTTATCCTTATTGTTGAAAAAACCTCCGAAAGGCTGATGTAATTATTACGCAGGAAAAACTATACTAAGAAAAAATTAGTGGCATATTAAAAAAGAAGTTTATTAAAAGTACACAAGTTTAATATCACTGATTTATCTAGTCATCCGTTGAGCAACAAAGTCAGAACTAATCGATTCAAGCAGTCAAAGACTCATATCACCGTTCATATCATCATCATGGATTATCAAAACAGAGTAGGCTCAAAAAAAGGTAGTGGTGGAGTAGCTGGAGATGCAGAGACAAATCAGCATAGAAGGGAAAGACTTCGACAATTGATGCTATCTAAGATAGACATCGACAGTGATCCTTATGTGTTTAAGAACCACTTAGGTTTACTAGAATGCAGATTGTGTTTGACTACACATGTAGCAGAAAGCTCGTACCTCACACACACGTATGGTAAAAGACACCAGATGAATCTTTTGAAAAGAGCCGAATTGGAGAAGAAGAAACAACAAAAGCAAGAAGAAAGAGCACTAGGTTTGTCAAATATACCGAAAAGACAGTTTGTTAAAATCGGTAAGCCAAATTACAAAGTTACCAAAGTCAGAGACCCAATCACGCTCCAGAAAGGTTTGCTGTTTCAAATTGAATACAAAGATATCAAATCAGATATAACTCCTAAATATAGACTCATGTCCTCGTTCGAGCAGAAAATTGAACCGGTGGATTCAAAGTACCAGTACTTGGTGGTAAGTGGTGAACCATACGAGAATATTGCGTTCAAAATACCGAGTGATCCAATAGATATGGCAAAGTCTAAAATTTGGGATTTTTATGATATCGATACAAAGGAGTATTTCATCCAGTTTTTCTACTTGAAAAAATGAGTTTAACCATTGTTTAAAGAGATAGGTACCGAAAGATGAATTATAGAAATTACACACAAATCACAAAGAGAAGAAATAAAGGATGCTAATACATCATTAGACCAGCTAACAAGAATTATTAACATGAATAGAACTGAAATTTTTTAGTTTGCTTCAATTAGGTCGACTCAGTGTTAATTGTCCACTAGTTGCTCTTCATCTAGTTTTTTAGTCAATTCATCAACATAAATTGCAATCTGAGAGTTTAATTTTTGCATTTCGTAGGATGCATTCTTACACCCAAACTCGAATCTGTTTTGCAATTCTGCTAATTCTTGTTTCCATTGTTCAATCTGTATCTTTTTGTTATTCAATTCAACACTTTCCTCTTGTATATTATTTTTCAAATTTGAGATTTGTTCTTTGGTTTGATCAATTTTTTGATCAATAAATGCCAATTTATTAGATTGACTTTCTTTTGTTTTACTCAATTTTTCATTATTTGACTCAATATATCTTTCAGATTGGGCAATAGATCTTGCTAAACTTGAAGTTTCAGCTTCTTTTCTATCAATATTAGCTTGTATATTAGCAATTGTATCTTTAGTTTCTTCTAATTTTTGAAATTCATTTTGTAAATCATCAAGCAAAACATGAATATCTCTCATAAAATGAGTCAAATTTTGAAATGAGTCTATTGATAACGATATACTTTTAGACTTGGTTTCAAGATTTGACAATCTGTTTTCTTCTTCTTTAATTGTAATTTGGAAATTTTTGATGATTTCCACAACCGTTTCAGGCGATTCTTTAATAAAAGGTTTGACTCTATCCAATTCTTTTCTCGACTCTAAGAGTAAAGAGCTTTGATTCTCGAGCTCTTTAATAAGAGTTTCCTTCTCGAATTTATAATCAGAATGTTCAGCAGCTAGTTGTTGCTGTGTATCTGTTAGATTTTTCAATTCTAATTGTAATTCTTTATTTCTGGATTCGATCGTGGTGGAATCTAACCCGTCTTTGGACAATTTTTCTTTCAGTTCCAAAGTTTTCTGCTTGATATTTTGATTCAACTTAGCAGACTCTTTATACTCGGAGATGAGGTTCTCATTTGAAGCAAACAAGTCACTACAATCATCTAATCTCTCTTCTCTAAATCTTGCATAATTAATCAAAGCACTCAAAATTAATCGAACTCTTGCTGACTCAGGCTTCAACATATCTCTTATACTAAAATCGTCCACACCGCAATCCGAAAAAAATCTAAACATTATACGCTGTGAAGCAACAATACTCATTGTATTTTGCACTTCATTTATCTGATTCTCTTCAGTTTTTTCAATTTTCTCAATTGATTGTCTCAATGAAAATGGTGAAACAAATAAAAACTTGTCCATAACCTGTTCAATCAGACTCTGCATGAAAGGTTTGGTCGGTTTCTGGATCATTTCTTCAGAGATGTCAAAACCTAGCCTTGAACATAACATTGCGATATCTGAAATGTCCAATACCGGGAACTGGTACTTGGTACGCGTGAAAGATGCTGGTTGCGTTGTTCTATAAATTGCACTTGGACGTGCCATTTTCTCCGAATTTTCTCAAAAAAATCAAGTCAGTTCAAACTAATCGTCGAAAGTTCAAAACGATGTTTATTTCCACCAATAGTGAAGCCATTTAAACACAATAAAATATATACAAGCACCAACTTCAAGAGATCAAAATGAAAACATAAAAACTGAGACAAAAAAAAAGAAAACAAACAAAAAAGGAAGAGATCAAAAATTACGTAATACACTATTTACCCTCCATGTTTTATAAGTGTTTAATGGTAATGATAATACTATTGATAATGATGAAAGTGATAATGATCTATTTGACGATTACAGTGAAGTCCAGCTAAGGTCTGGTAATGGAACCATCGTACAGAATATCAACACATGAGAAAAGACGCAGGCGGAGTGACCAGTAACACAATACCCAAGTTTTACTCGGTCTATCTTTTAAATTCAGTAACAAAGAAAAATTCATACTATATCGGTTCAACACCAGATCCGTATCGTCGACTACGACAGCATAACGGAGAGTTGTCTGTAGGTGGGGCATACAGGACGAAGAAAAATGGGTACAGGCCGTGGAAGATGGTTTTATTCGTTTATGGGTTCCCATCGAAGATAAGCGCATTACAGTTTGAACATGCCTGGCAGCATGCTTACCAAACGAGGCATATACCTGTTGAAGATCGGGTCTCAAAAGGCAAGACCAGTGGGGTGAGTGTCCATCACAAACTAGCCAATTTGAAACTCCTGTTGAACGCAAGCTCTTTCAACAGATTGGGCTTGAAGCTTGCGGTGTTTAGCCAGCCTATATATAAAATATTGGAGGTTAATAAATTCAAATTGGACATCCCGGATTCAGTGACTGTAGAACTTGCTTTTGACAAAGATGATGGCACTGATGATTTTGACAATGCAGGCGCTGGTGCAACCGATGATTTATTGGTTCAAGGAGGTAATTACAATCAAGTTTCAGAATTTGTTAAAAAGACATTGCTGGCAGAAGATGCATTTTTCCAAAAATCACTCGAGTTGCTGAAAATTGGCTCTGATTGTACAATATGCAAGAAAAGTGTAGTGGACAGTGGGTCTGATACCAAGGGCATGCCAAGTTTTTGCCGTTGGTGTGATGCGGTGTATCATTTTGGATGCTGGTCAGATGAAATACTAAGCCACTTGAGTGAGTTACAAGACCCTAATACCGTGCAACCTATTATTCCTGTTATTGGCAAATGTGTTAAATGTAAAGAAGTTAATTGGTGGAACAGTATAGTCAAAAATACATTACGAGTTAACGAAAAAAGTGGCAATGGCAAATGAAAAAAAAATTAGAGCAAATTAATTTGAAAGAGAACTAAAAAAAAGAATTAATAACACAGCGATTTAAAAATATGTATAATATTAATACATAGCATGAGCTAACTAGTTGTTTGAATAATTTATCAACTCAACGTTTAACGGCTTCAGTTTCGTTTTTTTGGGCATCTGAAGTTTTATCCTTTTCAACAATGTCAACAGTTTCGGTCTCTTCAATCTCTTCAATCTTGGCCACTGGCTTTGAATCTTTTTCTGAACTTTCTTGTTTGGATTCAGGTGACGAGAATCCTGTTAATAAAGCTAAAAAGACGGCACCAAAACCAAAAGTGAAAACAAATGAACAGACGAAAACAGTAGCGAAAAAGAAAGCTTCACCTGGTCTAGTTAATAATGTTGTAACTGGATCATCGATTAGATCTTTAACAAAATTTTGGAATCCACCAGCAAGATCAATAAAAGATTGTGCTGAATATTTAACAATTTCTTTGAAATTGGATAAGAGTGAATCATCCTCGTCATCATCGTCATCATTTCCAAGTTTGTTTAATGGATCTTGAGGTCCATATTGTGCTTTTGGAGCATTTGCAGCAGATTCAGCTTCTTCAAGCTCAACTTTCAAACTGAATGTTGAATTACCAATATGTTCAGCCTCATCAATTGAATGACCTAGATATATATTATCAAACAAGATATCATCAGTCATTGTCCACAATTCGAATCCGATTGAACCAATAGGTTCCAAATTAGATGGATTTGTATCATTATAATAATTTGGATTATCAATCTTTCTTGGTTCCCATTCACCTTTATAATTAGGATTATCAATTAATGGTGGAGACCATTTACCTTTGAAATTTGGATTTCTAATTCTTGAAGGTTTCCAAGGACCACAACCATGATTATCACATTCTGGATTATGAATCAATGGAGCTTCCCATTTACCATCTTCATCGTCATCCCAGTATTCAGGTTTCACAGCATTTGGATCAGGAATGTATTCTTGAGCGTCTTCATCCCAATCTTGAGGTTTCTCTGCATTTGGATCATCAATCATTAAAGGAGCATCTTCATCCCAATCATCAGGCTTGACAGCCAAAGTATCAGTTACAAGTGGATTATCATCCCAGTCACTTGGTTTTGAATCATTAGGATCATCAATTTGAGTAGGTGGATTCAAATTGAAATAATGAGGGTCTAATAATGAACCTGCTTTTACAGTATCACCATTTATTCTAATTTCGAAAGTTTGATCAGGTTTTATAATTAATGTATAAAGAGAAGTTGTCTTGACAACTCTACTCATTGGCGGAACTTTCAAGTGTTTTTCCTCGTACTCGCCAGTAATTGGATTTTTTCTTTTAATGATGAAATGGACTTTGTTAGTAGTACCACATTTATCTGGACCAAACATGATTTGATAAGGAGAGTCATTATCAAAATGCACACCTTGCTCGAAATTTGGACCATTTTCAGCATTCAATAATTTAATATAAGCACCACCACAAGATAAACCTTTCTGTAGTTTAACTTCATATTGTAACACCAATGTATTATTAGTGTTATCAAAAGTGACTGGTAATTGAGCGCTAATTGCATGATGAGCAGCCTCAGATTTGACAACCAAACCTTTATCATTATGGAAACCTGGGAAGATAGTTGGTGGTTCAACTTTCCATTCACCTTTATAAGCTAATTCAGATGGATCTGATTTAGATAAAGCTTTTGAAACTCTCCATCTTTCAGACCAAGAATCGTCAAATTGCTCAAAAAATGAGTCCGGTGATATCGTATCAGTAAATGGTTTGAACTCAGGATGGTTCACTTCAGAAGAAACTACAGAGTTGATTGAAAGAGCTGCTACAATTGCAATTGCTGTGGATGTGGATAACTTCATATTTTTTCTAATTTTCTATCAATTTGCTTAATTCAAGCACTAAATTAAAGTCAATTGTACCAATTGAATACAGTCAAGTAGTAATTAACGTAAACATACAGGGGTGGCGATGATGCTATTCAAAGTATTTATACTACAGAATTCTGGATGACTTGTCAAAAAACGCACAGCCCGCACTCAGGGAAAATCGAGGAAAAAATTACTTAACAAAGCCGCATCAACATAATAATTAACAAGAATTGATTGGGTGTGTATAGAATTAAACAAAAATATATAAAAGAACATCTATTAGTATAATGTATATAAACAGATAAAAAAAATAAAACCGTACCACAGGTTGAAGTTTAGCAAAATAAAAAAATAATAATAAAAAAAAACAAATAGGTCACCATTAATTGTACAAATCGTTGTAGACTTTGCTTAATGAGTCAGCGACTCTTTTAACAGCGGTTGGGAATTGGTCTTCATCAGCAAATGAGAAAGTTGCTCTGAAACCGATTCTTTCAGACTCTTGATCAACTAAGAACCAATTACCTTTAGCTAGTAAGACACCTTTTTCGAGGAATTCTTCAAAGACTAAATCTTCTAATTTTCTAAGCCATTCTAGATGGGTTAAATCTTTGTAAGCTTCAGGTTGTGGGTAAGAGCTGCCTTTAATATCAAGCCAGAAAAACATACCTGATGATGGCAAGTTCCAAGAACACAAATCTTTTGGCAAGTATTTTTCAAAAGCATCATTTAAAATGGTTCTTCTGTGTTTATAATGTTTTTGAAGATTGATTAACCATTGTTGGAAACCGTCGATATTTTTTGATTCATCAGTTGTTGACTCCCAAGTTGTGATCAATTCATGTAAAATCAATTGAGATGGAGCAGCAGCAGAATGAATATTGACTTCATTATGGTAAACCAATTTTTCCATAAATTTACTATTTGATGTAATAATTGAACTTCTTGAACCAGGCATTAAAATTTTGGAGAAAGAATCAAATCTGATAACTCTACCATCTGTGTCGAGTGTTAACAAACTTGGTAAAATTTCAACATCATCATCCAAAGCTCCCATTTGTAAATGGTAATAAGGATCATCTTCAATAATAATAACGTCATGTTTTTGACAAACTTTATAAAAATCAGATCTTCTTTGTAAATCCATTGTGAAACCTAATGGATTTTGACCAACTGGCATTGTATAAAAAATTTTAGGTTTTTTCTTTTGCGAGTGTGAACTCCAATTAGTTAATAAATTATCAATATATTCTGGGATTGGACCATTTTCATCAACTTTAACAGGAACTCTGTCTATTCTTAAAGGTCTACAAGCTTCTAAGAATGCAGGATATGATAATTCTTCACACAAGACAGAATCTTCACCAGGATCACATAGTAATCTAAAAGTTGCGTCTAAAGATTGAGTTGCACCTGCTGCAACAACAGCATCCCAGTCTTTATATGCTGGTTTATGATATTTAGCAACGTGTTCAACAGCCCATTTGTCCAAGAAAGAGGTACCTCTACCATTTGTATATTGTAATGCTTCATATAATCTATCAGAATTGTCATTTTCAAATCTTAAAGTTGCAGTTTTCTTAAAATCTGATTCTGGAGTTAAATAATCATAAGATAAAGATTTGATTGGGAAACTATCAGGATGTGGTAAACCGACACCTAATGAGACAACGTCTTTGATTTTACCCATAGCCTTCATAACTGAAGGCTGTCTAAGCTTACCCTCGATACTGAGGTAATCTTCCCAATTAATAGTCATGGCTGTAAGTAAGAATGAGATATATGTACTTGAGGAGTGGTAGTAATAGTAGTTTGATCAACAGTAAGACTCAAAGGCTATCTTCTTGTGTAGTTCTAGAAAGGTTGAAAAAAATAATCACTACTAAATCAAACTTGGTAAAAAAAAAAAAAACAAAGTGAAAAGAAGTGGATCAATATTGAAAAAAAAAAATAGTTTGAAGAGTAATAACTCATTTATATATATAGTACAAGGAGAAAATAAAGAAAGAAACCAGAACAAAGAAAAACGGGATACAAATAATGAACGGCTTCGAAGAAGTTAAGAAAAATCAACAGAATACAATAAATTGCGGCGCGATAACTAATGTGAATTATTTCCAAATCGGTCAATAAAACGGGGGATGGATAAGTTGACCAGGAATGGAAATCACAATAGTGGTGATTTTACCTAATACGGAATTTGGCGGTGGAGAAAAGCTTCCTTTGAGTATTTGTCATGTGGCTGAGCATTCACTAGCTTTTAGCTATTGAAAAAATATCAAAAAGATGATTAAATTGTGGCGCATGTAAAAAAGACAAATATATACACCCATACACAGACTAACAATAATAATAATAACTCTCTCCCACCCCTCAATTACATAATATTGTACGTAATACAATTCAAACGGCAAAAAGAAACAAAACCATAATACATCCGTGCACTGATACTGCTTTTATTGCGCTTATGAGTGTTCTTGTGTTTGTGCTTACAGTACAATACAATTTTTTGGCTGTATATTCAATCTATGTGGCATTTTGCCTGTGTACGTACGTACGTACTTGTACTAGAATCATTTGCATAGTGAGTGTCAATTGATTGAAGCTAATCAGTCAATTAATCAATTGACTATCATTTCTTTTGTGTTGTATGTAGTGTTTAGTAGATTTATCATTGTAAATTGTTTTCAGTTGATTTTTGATATCATAGTAAGAATTACACCAGGATAATTGTTGTATTATAAAACAGTTTCACAGTTATACACACACACAGCTTCTGATTCACACGCAGGCTTATTTTTGAAATCTCAGGGACTACTTACTATAATCTTTCAAGTTGACCCCGTTTGCTTAGTTTGCTGTTAATCTTCTTTTTGTTCCACAAGTATATCATTTTGTTGTCAATTGCAATTTTTAATTTATTGTGAATTGTTAGTCATCATAGGTTACTTATTTACTGCTATCCGGTTTCGTCTACCACTTTGATTGCTGTCCGTTTCACTATACTAATAAACAACCCACCTCCTCTCCAAATACAATGTCGAACCAACAATTATATACAGAAGAACTGAACGAACTAAATAAACGGTTCAAAGTTGAAAATCCAACAGATGTGTTACAATTTTGTTTCAATCATTTCTACAAAAGATTACAAGAACAAAGAGAAATTGCTTTTAATTTAAAAGACAAAGCATCTTCTTTAGGTTTAAATTTGTTCCCAACTCCATCTGAATTGGCTTCTCAACATGAAAAAAAATCAATACCTTTTTTCAAGACTCCATTCACCGATAATGATCCTCACTCTTTACATTCTCATAATGATGCACCACCTTCTTTTAATAATACTATTACTTCCACCACCACTACTGATAATAATCATGACAGTAATATGACTGATTCAAATGCTAAAAATTTCAGTAATCAATTCAATACATCATTATTTGGATCTTCAAATAATCAATCATCTTCCCCTTTCTCTCCATCAACCACTACCACAACAACTAAAAATCCATCTCCACCAAGCTCCGGTATCTCTCATAGTTTCAACAACTCTTTTGCTAAGAATTCTCCTTTAAATTTTAATGCAAATAGAAGAACAAGTGTCTCTGCTGAAGCTATGAATCCTGACACTTTTATTAACGATGATTGGAGACCACCTGTTCATCATTTTAGTCAAGAACAACTTGAAAGATTAAATGCTAGCGTTGTTAAAAATTTCTTATTCTCTCAATTAGATGAAGAATCTTTGAAAACAATTATCTTTGCATTAGAAGAAAAAAGAATCTCAAAAGGTATCGACATTATAAGACAAGGTGATGAAGGTGATTTCTTTTATATTGTGGAAAGTGGTATTGTTGATTTTTACGTTAATGGTCAAAAAGTGAACACTTCAGGTCCTGGATCTTCATTTGGTGAATTGGCTTTAATGTATAATTCTCCAAGAGCTGCAACTGCAACTGCTGAAACAGATTGTATATTATGGGCATTGGATAGAATGACTTTTAGAAGAATCTTACTTGAAGGTACTTCAAAGAAAAGATCAATGTATGAAAGTTTCTTAAGAGAAGTTCCAGTTTTAAAATCTTTATCTTCATATGAAAGATCAAAATTAGCAGATGCTTTAAATACTGAAACTTATGAAATTGGTGAAAATGTAGTCACTGAAGGTGAAGCTGGTGAAAATTTTTACTTTATTGAAAATGGTACAGCTGATGTCTTGAAAGAAGGTGAATCTGAACCAATTAAAAAATTATCAAAAGGTGATTATTTTGGTGAATTGGCTTTATTACATGATTCTCCAAGACAAGCTACAGTTAAAGCTACAAGTCATCTGAAAGTTGTTACATTGGGTAAGAGTGGGTTCCAAAGATTACTAGGTCCTGCTGTTGAAGTTTTGAAAACCCAGGATCCAACTAAAAATTAATCAATTTAATTGATTAATTATCATGTCTTTGATTGTAGTGTGCCAACTCTAACTTAATGCTTACTTTTTACTTCTCTTTTTTTCTTTTTTTTTTTGCTCTTTTTCCTATTTCAGTTATTTTTCATGTTTTTTTATCATAACTTAACCATGCTTTTTATTCATTTGATTAATAAAAACTTACTTACGAAACATCTTAATCAGTGCGGTAACACTCCTTGATGACGATCTACTCACTCACTCATTACAAACCAACATAGTAATCTCTTTGAGAAATCATCCATGCAATTGAAATTGTAGACACTATTAAAGGACCAGCTAAACCTCTTCCGAACTTGACAGTCTTGTACACTAACCACTCGAATCCGAAATGACCTAGTGCTAAAATATACGAAGCTAAGCAAATATCATACACTTGTGGCACATACGAGTAATAAGCTGTGTAACCTCTCACGATACAAGCTAAAAACGTCCATGTTCCAAAAGTACGTGCTGACAATGGTGACACTTGCTCTGGCTTGTTATCGTACACTTTTTTAGTCAAGTCAATGTTTATATACGTTTGAATTGAGTTAAAAACCGAAACTGCAGAGATCTATAAAAAGACAGGTGCAAGTAGACGCATGTGTATGGTAAATATACACACAATATGGGTTTTTTGTTAGTTGATTCTCCTGTCATTAAAACAACTTGCCAAGTTTGGTCTCTTTGCTTTTCATCTAGTATATACGTACGAATAGTAACCATTTTGGCAACAAGCCTGGTGCTTGAGGAAGATACTGAGCGATACTTTCAGCAATCGACATTGTGGTGATATTGTTTTGATTGAGTTAGTTACAATTGCTTATACGATAATTAATTGGATCCCGTGGTGACATTTTAACTTCATTATTTAAGTAGATTGAAACTAACGTCAAAATCACACGGTAAATACGTTTCTGTCAAACTGGCGGACAGTGTCAGTAAACTAGTAAAGCTGAGACACACAAGTGAGTTGATACATACATGTTTTCAGAATTATGGAGATTAACTTTTAGATAAGAGTAGCTGATGTGTATTTATATAACTATAGATATATATACAACATATATATATATATCAATCATTTTCATATCAAATACCATTCAATGGTGAGTTCTCGTATAACAAAGATTCAATCTTGCCGAAACATACTAACACCACATTTGCACCCTCAACACATGTACAGTCTGACGAAATATACGACGCTTCACTTGATCTTTTAAGAAGGCTAGATCCTAAAAACATCAGCACGAATCTAAACAATATCTGCAGATTGCAGCCTGATATCGCAGAAGACTTGTTATCTTCAATTGACACGCCATTGAAGATTTCAAGATGCTCATCAAGTGGTAAAAACTTCTTATGTTGTGATTATAATAGAGACGGAGATTCCTTCAGATCACCTTGGTCAAACAGTTACATTCCAGAGATTGCTGATGAATCAGACGCACCACATCCTTCTGCCCATTTAAGAGAGCTTGAGGTTTTCGCAAATGATTCATTTGACATCTACAGAGATTTATACTACGAAGGTGGATTGTCGAGTGTTTATCTATGGGATACAGAAGATCAGGACGTTGACAAGTCGGGTAAAATTGGATTTGCAGGTGTTGCTTTGCTGAAAAAGACAGTCAACGATGGTGGTGCAAGCAAGGATAATGCATCTTGGGACTCAATTCACGTTTTTGAAATCGATCCTAACTCAACATCGTCCCAGGCTACTTATAAAGTCACTTCTACTATCATCTTAGATCTTTCTACCGAGTTACAACAAGACTCGTCAGATTCAGAGACATACCTAAGTGGTAATCTAACCAGACAAACGATAAAAGAAGTCCCTTTCAAGGACTCTGCATCACATATCTCAAATATCGGTTCAATAGTCGAGGACATTGAAAGCAAATTGAGAAATATCTTGCAGGAAGTCTATTTCGGCAAGACTAAAGACATCTTGGGCGATATCAGATCTGTTGAGAAACTAGACGTTAAAAACGAGGAGAAGCTAAAACAACAGGATTTGATCAACAATTTACAGTCTCTATAAGCGTTGTCTGTATGTAGTATATATATAAGAAAATACACACCTCAGCGAATTAAACCTCTACACCGTCGTGGACCCGCTCATCACCGCGCCTCTGCCCCGTTACAAACTGTGAGTGAGTGAAAGAGAGAAAGAGTGACAAACTGTAGAGCAAGCCAGACTCAGACTGGACAACAGCTGGTCCTGTTGTGGCCATGTCTATTGTGTAAACTTTAAATAAGTAACTATTTCAACTGATATCAGAAGTGATTGGTCAAACACAATTAAATCAATTATAAAGCTGCTCACTGACCTGCTATAGCTGTACTCAATTCACACACAACAAGTCGGGAAATTCATTGGTTGTTGTTGCGCTCTACAATTTATCTTGCTGTGTAATCAAAGCGTTTCAGTGTACACATAAATATACAGAGGAATACAGATATATTTAGTAAAGAGACAGACAAGATTGTATATATACATATTCATACACACACACACACACACACACACACAAGATGACATCCGTAGCTAGGGTTTACGCAGACGTAAATTCTAAAAAACCACAATCTTACTGGGACTACGAGAACGTGTCCATTGCCTGGGGTCCTTTAAATAACTATGAAATAACTAAAAAAGTCGGTAGAGGTAAATACTCTGAAGTTTTTGAAGGGTTTCAATTACCATTGGGTGAATTAGTTATTATCAAGATTTTGAAACCGATTAAAAGAAAAAAAATTAAAAGAGAAATTAAAATTTTACAAAATTTATCAAGTGGACCGCAAATAATTGAATTATTAGACGTTGTCAGAGATCCAATTTCTAAAACACCAGCTTTGGTTTTTGAACATGTTAATAATGTCGAATTTAGAATTCTTTATCCTAGATTGAGTGATGAAGATATACGATACTATATGTTTTTATTATTACAAGCTTTAGATTTTGCTCATTCATCTGGTATAATGCATAGAGATGTCAAACCTCAAAATATCATGATTGATCATCGCAAAAGAAAATTAAGGTTAATTGATTGGGGATTAGCTGAATTTTATCATCCTGGTGTTGAATACAACGTAAGAGTCGCATCACGATATTTTAAAGGTCCTGAATTATTAGTTGATTTCAAATTATATGATTATTCTTTAGATATTTGGTCTTTTGGTGCCACATTAGCTTCAATTATTTTTAAAAGAGAACCATTTTTCCATGGGAAATCAAATACTGATCAGTTGGTTCAAATTGTTAGAGTGCTAGGTACAGATTCATTCTATGCTTATTTGAAAAAATATGATTTAACTTTAGGTCCAGAATATGAAGATTTAGGCCATTACATAAAAAGACCATGGATGAGATTTGCAAATTCTTCAAATAAGGAATTTGTAAATGACGATGTAATTGATTTCCTCGATAAGATTTTGAAATATGATCATTTTGAACGTTTAACTGCTAAAGAGTGTATGGAGCATGATTATTTCAAGCAGGTAAGAGAAACTTTAGATCAGTCTATGGTGTGCTGAAAATGATCTGTGATTCTTCAAACAATATGTACGACTATTCTTTTTTTTTTTTTTTTTTTTTTTTATTTTTTCTTTCATTTTCATTTCTGCTAGATTTTTCTTTTAATTTTTAACCCAACTTTATTCTTTCAATTCTTCATTTTTCACCTTTTTTTCAATTTTTTTTCTTGAGAATAGCTTCAACTACTCATTGAGTATGTGTTTGTGATACTACGCAGAGTTTTCAGCAATTCGATGTTCCCATTTAGTATCAAAAAACTTTTTAATGAAACTAAAGATGTGTTGAACTTTTTCTCAAATGAACTATGTTTGAACAAATTCAAAGAAAGTACAACAAATTTCAAAAGATAAAAAAGTAGCAGCTGGAATGAACTATCGTCAATATTCCCAATCTCAATCAATGATTTTGATTGAAATAGTTTGGAATTCTTATAGTTATTTATCAATTCCATATATCGTTCCCTTTTGCTGCCACTTGAGCGAAGCATTTTTGCATGTTTGTTTAAAACCAAATCCTGAATAAAGTGTATAATGTCGATTACCCATTTGCTAGCTGAAAGTTTGATTCCAATATCAACGCTGGATTTGATTGCAATATAGAAGAAATTAATCAATAATGCAAAATTTTTGGTCACTAAATTCAAATTTGAGCTAGTATTAGATAAAAACAATTTTTTGAGATTGGGTACAAATCTTGCACTAGAATTCAAATTCACAAATTGCTGATGTTTACTAAGTTGTACTATTATTCCCTTCATGAGTTTATAACTTGACTGCGAACCAACTAACACCAAATAATGAACGAGACTACTAAGTTGGAGAAAATCTTTGCTATCGATAATCTGTTGCATATGGTTAAATCTTATCCCGCTTGTTTTGCTTGACTCATAGCCCATCTTGCAAAGCACAGTTGAATATTTCGATACACTGAACAAGATGGGATATTTTTTTTGTCGAGGTTGTACATTTTCTTCTTTTTTTATTCTTTCTTCCTTTGCATTAAAATCTATATCTTTCACAACCGCAACCTCTTGGTGGATGGTTAGATCAACAGCAGGTTGTGCTGTTGCCAATTTGCTTGTTAAAAGTTGATAAAACTCTTTTTATAATTGTTCATGTTAGTAAACAGCCCATTGTGATTCGCACACAAACCACCACTACTCTTCTTTCTACTACTAAATACTTACCATCAAAATCACGCACCTTTGATTGTGCATTGTAGCTTTTAATTATCGCAACAGCCTAAAGAATGTAAAAATCAAGAATTCATAATTGATGTTAGTAAGTCAATTTCATTAGAAACAAGTGCAAGAAACAACAGCTAAATTGCAATTGCAATCGCCGTCCAACGAACCAAGGCTAAGTCAAACTCTGTATCATGCTTCATTTTGCCATGCTTACAGACAAACATCATAAAGCAAATCAACAGTTGCCACTAAAGTGTTACCCATTAATAATACCCATTTCACCCTTTATTTATCCCCTTTTTCTTTATTTCCCCAATCTACAAAAAAATAACACCAGCCACAAAAAATATAACACCAGCCACAAAAAATATAACACCAGCCACAATTACATATGTAAGGGAAGCGCCCAACGCAGTCGCAGTCGGAGAGAGACTTATCTTTGCTGTGAGTGAGCTTGGGCTCATGATGATGATGATGTTGATCTATTGTGACTTTGGCTGTCTTTTGTGTTTCTTGATTGTGTTTGTTGTGGATGCTTTTCGATTAATTAGCAGGAATTCTACAATTAGATCATTCTTCAAAGCATAAACTTGTGCTTACTCACAATAAAAATAGCTTATAATATTGAATAGATACTCTCTTTCAGCAACTAAACGAACATTTGTGGTTTTTTCATAATTTACAGTCGAATTAATTATCATTTAGATTTGTTGCGAAACTAGATCATATTCTTTAGTTACTGGAAACTTCATCTCAACTGGAACAAATTTGAATTACCACGATTGCAAGCCGTGTCACTTTACACGTTTATTTATTTTGTTTTTTAGTCTATTTGCTTTTCGCCATTTTTTTTTTCTTTTTTGCTTGTGTTTCATCTTGTATAATCAATCTGACTATTTGTTTGAAACATAATTCTGTCAACCTATTGTTTCCATTTAGCAAAATCACCACTATTTAATGGACAACAACCAAATTCTCCATCGTGAGTACCAACCGTTATATCATAACAAGTCCTTATCATCCTCATCCGATACTTTACAGGGTCAACATCACCATTCAATACCATCTTCTTTAGAGCATAACAAAGACTCATCACCTTCGTCGATCCATCAACACATACTCACTGGTATACAGCAAATGTCAATACCGCCTTCAGACCCTTCTCCTTCTTCTACGTACACTTTCCGCTCTTCTCTGTCCCCAGGTAACAACTTATCTGAAAGTTCTGATGCTGGTGGACTGTACGTTAGTCAAAATCAACAATCTTTAATACCACAATCAATGGACACAGGCTCGCAAAACTATTTGACAAGTCTGTCAGGTCCACCGAGATTATCGGAAGCAGATGTTTTTAAAAATTTGAAAAGACACCAACGTGAACAAGGTTTCCCAAGACAATCATCAACAGTTGGGAATGAATCTGGTGGTGATTTTAAAAATCCATGGTTCAACACCACAACTAACACCAATAATAATAATTACCAGCCTCTTTCTGCCCATGATCCTCATCAACAGATTCAAGCTCAAGAGTCACAACTAAGACATCAACATTTGCTACAGCCACCTAATTCTAATATTCAACAACAGCGACAACAACAATCATCAACTACAACTTTACCAAATGATCGTTATTTGTCCTCTTCTTTATCACATTCACAATCTCATTTTAAACCACAGTATAATCTAAATCTTTCAACAACATATGAACATGAAGACGATCCTGGTTCTCATCAAACCCAGCAAATTATTCCACCACAGAGAATAAGCGGGCCAGGCCCACAGCAGTATATACATGATCATGAACCTCAATACGCTGAGCCACCAAGAAGACAATCTGTTGCTGCAGCTACTTACCTTTCCAGATATAGTAATCAAGGAATGAGAAATCAAGCACCTATAGGATATCATCTTGATACAAATTTAACAAAACAACAAGAATATTTTTCAACTCATCCTGATCTTGTTGAAGACCAACAAGGTGAACAGGTATATTTTCCAGCTCCAAGATTTAAAAAAATATCATCAGTTAAAGAATTGAGTCCCATAATACACTCTAAACCAAAATTTAGAAGAGCAGATTCCTCAAATAGATTCATATCTCCATTGAGTGCTTTAACAACTTCAATATCTGCAAGTTATTCTATATGCAGACCAGAATTCGATTATAAATCCTCAAAGAACCCAAGAAGGGTCTTGACAAAACCTAGTCAACCCAAGAGTAACAATGGTAATGATAACGAAAATTTCGATTATATTATTTACGTTAATGACGTCTTAGGTACTCAAGAAAATAAAAAATACATGGTGCTAGATATATTGGGTCAAGGTGCATTTGGACAAGTTGTTAAATGTCAAAACTTGAAAACTCAAGAACTTGTTGCTGTCAAAATTGTTAAATCTAATGCCTCACATTTGAATCAGTCTTTGTTTGAAGCTAATATCTTGGAATACTTAAACACGAAAATTGATCCAAATGATGAACATCATTTTCTACGTTTATTGGACAAATTTGTTCATAAGAATCATTTATGTTTAGTTTTCGAATTACTATCTTCAAGTTTATTCACATTGATCAAACAAAACGAATTTCGTGGATTGGCTTTAAATTTGGTGAAGAAGTTTACAATTCAATTACTTGATTCTTTATGTGTTTTAAAAGACGCCAAGATTATACATTGTGACCTTAAACCGGAAAACATTTTATTAATTTCCTCTGATAAACCGTATTTAAAAGTGATTGATTTCGGATCAGCTTGTCATGAACGTCAACTCATGTATAGTTATATCCAATCGCGGTTTTACAGATCTCCAGAGGTTATCTTGGGTTTAACTTATACTTCTTCAGTTGATATGTGGTCTTTAGGATGCATAGTTGGTGAATTATTTCTTGGATTACCTCTTTTCCCAGGTACTTGCGAATTGAACTTGCTAACTAGAATTGTTGATATGTTACAAATGCCACAACCATGGATGCTCGAATTGGGTAAAAATTCGGCTAATTATGTGAATCAGATCAAATTACCCAATGGTAAACGCACCTATGAAATAAAATCAATTGAACAATTCAATAGAGAATTCAACGAAAATGCCACCTCAGGTGACAACTATTTTAAAGATAAACGGTTGGATGACATTATCATGAATTATGATATGCCTAAGAAGAATATGACTCATTCAATGATTGAGAAAGAATTAGCTCAAAGAAGATGTCTTGTTCACTTTTTACACGGACTACTAGATTTGAATCCTTTGGAAAGATGGACACCTCA